>JAOTQQ010000008.1:4330731-4396318 GCA_026546715.1 Gallinago undulata
CCCCCCCCCCCCCCCCCCCCCCCCCCCCCCCCCCCCCCCCCCCCCCCCCCCCCCCCCCCCCCCCCCCCCCCACCCACTGATATTGTAAACACAAAAACTAAATCCACAAAAAATAGACCATGCTTGAGAAGAGACAGAAATTGAACACAAAAGTGAGAAGAGACTCAGTGACTCTCAGACTTGTTATCTCAACAGAACTCTTCCCTAAATAACAGCTTGACAAAGCTAATTAAAAGCAAAATCTTCTTTTTACAAAAGGGAATCAAGGCAAGATATATTCACTTTATGTAAATGGAATTGAAAAAATAGCAGTTATGTGGATGGTCTACTGCTGTTCCTCAAAGAAAAATCTGTTTACAGTTAGGGTGGATTTCAAATGAAGATCAATTTATAAGCCCCAGATCTTAAACTGGAAAATAAGATATTAGTTTCCTTAAGTGCAGCTTTTTAAAAGCATGTTTAAAACTACAAACTGTGTCAAAATTGGAATTTCCTTTAAGCTGCAAAATAATTTACATTTTTAATAATTGAGCTGTACAAATCTATTGCACAAGCTTTGCAGTCCAGCCAATACATCAGGGAAAGGTTATTACTAAGCATCTGGTAGCTCAGCACGTTAAGAAATGTAACTTCTAATATCAGCAATCTCTTTTTGCAGAGAGAATTTGCTTTCAATTATTCAATTAAAACTAATCCATGGAAAATGTAGCTCTATTAAAAGAGTACTCCTTAACCATGGAATCATACACACCTTTTCTTTTCTATAGTCTCTTTTAAACCTCTTGACTCCTCACATTCAGCTTAAAAATTACCCTTCTAAAAATCATCAATTTATATAAAAAACCCTACTACTTCTATAGTTGGTCATTCTGCTAATGATTTCACTGCAGCAGCAACTGAAATTATTCTAATGCAAAGCTCATACATCCTTCATACACATTTTGAATGCCTTGGTATTTTCAGAATACAAGTTGTTGCATAATTGTACAGTCATTGTGTTTATAATTTAACTTAACATCTTACTGCTGCCTGCAGAATGCCAGGGCTTCATATACAAACTAAGACTCCAGAAGCACAGCAGCCTTATAAATCCCTACCAAAGGCTCTGCAACTTAATCCAACATTTGGATTAAATTGCCCCCAGGGTAATAATTAAACAAAACAGCGGGGAAAAATAATCCTAAATTCCACACACTCAAGATACTGTAAACCTGCATTATCAAGTTGACTCTTCTGAAATTAGACTAAAGGAAAAGAGGAGATGCTACTGGAAGGTCTTCTAGCTGAAAGTCTGGCTTTAGCAGCAGTGTCCCAACTTACTGCAGGAACAAACATAGACAAAGAAAGCCAGCACGGAGAAAAAGATCACCTTTCACCAAGTCTTTTTGGGCACTCCCTGACATCACAAGGTACTTCCTGAAGTTTTGACCTACCTTAATTTTAGAAGGCTCAAGCAATCAGATTTCCTCTGACTTTTGCTGTAACTAAAGTACTTCAAAGGGGACTGAAAGTCTTGGAGGAACACTTTTCCCCCTAATTTTTCAACATGCATGTTAAAATTCTCGTCTTGTGTCCCTTATACACTTGAAAATTATAACTCAGAATTACTACCAATCATAATCAGGGGTCTGAATGCTCATAGAGCATAACCACTACACAAGTGCCATTTTTCAGAACAGTTTTCCTAAATTACATAGGTTTTATATAAATATTTACTCCTTTCTCCAATTTGCGTTGGTACAAAAGAACTGAGCATTTCTTTGGGAGTTTTGGTGCATGTGATGAAGCTGATGAATGTTAAGTTTTAATGGGAAAAGAAAGAAATGAATCATTTTCACCAACAGATTATTAAAGAACACAAATTACTTGGATACGACAAATGGTTCTGTAGGAAGTCTCCTCATTTTCCACATCAAAACCTCAGTCCTAATAGGAACATCTCTGTATCAGCCAAGACATTGCAGCATTACCCTGCAATGGAATGTAAAACTAGAGAAGACCCTATCCCGCATCAGTATTTCCAAAAGCTTTTTTACCTCAGCATATCCAGTGTTCTGCAGGTTTTTTTGCCAGCTCCCAAACAGAACTCACTAATATCAATTCTTGTTTTGTTTTCATGCATCTTGATGTCACACAAACATGACACTATATATATAGATATATACATATATGTCAATTCACTATATGATTCCTAAGTTTCACAGTAAAATACTCTACTCCTCCCTCTCCATTCTTGGCTGTTCCAACTACATCAGCTTCTGCTACTTACCCATGTCAAAGGACCAGTTTCAACTTTCAGGTGTATTTTCTTTACAGACTTTCTAGTGTGAGCCTCAACTGCCAAACAGCAATGAATCTTCAACCAAACCCTACTGCTTGCATCAGCTGGCTATCTGCCACTGTATCTTTCATTTTAAACATTAACCTTTGTCCTCATTTTCTCATTTTTCATAGGAAAACATGCGCATAATGTACCAATGGTTTTAAAATTACAACCATGAGTGAATAATATTTTCTACTCATACAGTCCAGGAGGAATTCCACTCAAACATCATTTCAGAAACTGTCCTCATTAAACCTATATGGCAGAATGATTAACATTAACATTGTCTTAGTCATCTCTTCAAAAAAGAGCTGACTAACTGGCATTCATTATATATGTTTATGCACCATCTTAAAAAAACATCCAAGTCATCTTCTTGGCTTTAGTCATTTCCCAAGTTACTTTGAAGAACACTTGACACTACGGAGACTGTTAGTTCCTAAGCAAACATGCAGGTTACATTCTCTTTCTCCAATACCTGGACCCAAACTGGACACAAGAAAAATCATCATCTTCATTTTCTTCATCACTACTGTCCTCAGACACATCAGAAACGGCAAGAAGGAGGAGGGAGAAAGGGTTGTCGTATATACTACCACAACAGAAATAAAAAAGGCCATCAGATTTTTTTAAGCCAAAAGAAAAAGTAAATGGTAGCTTTTCTTTGTAAGTCTGCCACAAATCATCTTCTCTAAACATGCAGACAATGAATAGCTCCACGTTAGTAAAACCAAGACTATACTAACATGCTCTATCGCACTACTACAAGTCATTCACAAATCAAAACACCACACGTTTACAGACCAAAATTTAAAAAGAATTTTGGAGACCTAATAAAAATTACGGCTGAAGCGAGAATGTTTAGACATGACTGAGTAATAAGTATTACAGTTCTAAGCCACTGGTCTCAAAAAGCAGTGGTCTCAAAACAGCGTGTACTCATTTCTCCCTCCTGCAGGGACTGGGGATTCCAGGAGCAGCCAACAGAGAAAACGCATCAGTACTCAGCCTGGCGTACTGGAATAGGCTAATCTGTAATTTAAATCTAAGCACAAGGGAATCAAATCTAACACAATCCAGCAAGTAACAGCTTTCAACAAATTGGCTACAGTCCTACTGAGAAAACTGATTTCAAAGCAGGAGTTGTTTGGTTTACTATCCAGCAGTAGCAACTGAACAGAAAGTTAATAGTTGAACTAGAATGGATGTAAGTGGAGGAAATTAAAACAATCTTGGTACCTTTAAAGTGATTACATTACACCTCAAATGCTTGCAGAAGCAGGTTAAACATTTTGGCTTGTTAGCAAGTCAACCTATTAGCACAAACCAAAACGCAGAAATCAACTCGGGGTAAGTAGGGTGAGCTCAGCACAAACAGAAGTTCTTCCAAACTGCAGATTATGCCACACCCTGCACGGCACACATTAAACACACTCTTTTGTTCTTGTGAAATACCTAGAAGGGATCCTGTTCAGTAAAGAAGAACGCCTGCGCAAGGTACTGGGTGAAGCAGTAAACAAAGGTGGACCCATTGTTGTGGGTCTCTGTCTGGATGGGATGAGTGGCACGGCCGGAGGGCTAGCAGCCACGGCTGGAGGACTTGGAGAACTAGATGGGATGGAAATACTCAAAGAACGTGGGATGGAAGAAGCTGAAAAACCTCCAGAATGGGCAACAGTGTACGGCCGGTACCTCGGAGAGGAAGGCTGCATCCAAGAAGGGCTTGTTGCTGAGAGGTGAGAGCTGACAGTAATGGAAGGCACAGATGTAGTGGCAACTGAACTGGCTGGTGGGGTAAGAGATGAACCAGTCATTGGTACATAGCTTGTGAAATTGGTAGTAGGAGCTGGACTAGTCCCATAGAGACTAAACCAGTTACAGGGGAAAAAGAAAACAAAAAAAGCAATGATTTAGGATATGAACAAAAAGGGTGAAAAAAATAAAACGAGCAAGAGAAGCCCTTGCCCTTCTGATGACTCTTCAGCAATAATTCTGCAGCTCACACATATTATTCCTTCTTAATATTGTTGAATTAAACAATGTGACAATATACACGCTTTTAAGTTAAGATGCAAGTTAGGGATACTTCTGGAAGGAACCAGCTACATGGCTTTAACCTATCAAATACACTTCTAGCCATGGCAACGTAATCAAAAATGGTGAATTGGAGGGACATTCACATGGAGAAGTGAAGAACTTTAAGAATATATTCCATTTATTGTCCTTGGGACATTTCTATGCCCTTCTCCCTCTTCTAGTCTACCAATCGATACTCAAGTGAAATGAGTATTCGGTTATAATCAGAAGTCACCTGGATAACGAACTGGAACCAAAGGAGCCCACATTACAGAACATAGGGCTGCTTCCTGGGTTAGAGCCCATGTTTAAAATCAGGCTTCTGTCAGGAGAGCGGGCAGCTGCAGCAATCGGTTGTGATGTAGCTGTCAGGCTAGCAAACGGGTTTTCATCCCTTGACTGGGTGGACATCATCAGCACTTCCATCAAGATCTGCCCGATCAAGTCCTTAAAATCTGAAAACACTGTTAAAAATAAAAGAAGGGAGTTAGTACCCTCATCTACTGTCTTTATCTACACATTAGTCAGAGATGTAAACTTTATCAGAGCTTTCATCTAAAAAGGACATTAATTTACTTCTGTGAATTAAGTGCCGCTTTTGGCAAAAATAATAGACTGACGCATTTATAACTATCACTCTGTCTATATTAGCAAGGTTCTGGAATTACAGCTACATAAAAATATAACTTTTATAGAAAATACAAAAGATCACAGATGGCCTAATGTTGCTATTGTTGACTATTAAAGTTGTCTTGTCTATCCCTGCTGAATTTCCCCTCCGCTAACTTGAGTTGGGCAAGTTGTGTCATAAAGAAAGGGAAAAATACACAAGTGCACACACCCCACAAACACACATGCCCACACATAAAGTAGCAATTTTGAATTTGGTCATATCTTAAAGCTGACATAAAATATAATTTGTTATATAAAATAATCAGGAATTCTTAGCTTATCAAGTTAACTGCTAAGTGTCTATTATGATGCACAACAACCCATTACGTCAATAAAAGGCTTCTGAAAAAAATAATAGATCTGGCAACACTGTAATATCAAACACTACTTTGAAAACAGAGAACATAAGGAACAAAAGCACAGCAATTGACTAAAACAGAAGCATGGACCAATCAGTCCCATCTTCCTTTTGGGGATCCCATTTCCCATTACATCTGCTGAGAGCAGACGTTGAAATCAAGCAAAGACCACTAGAAGGTGGCTCTGGCATTGTAGCAAAGAGAGAAAAAGCTACAAATAAAGAGTAGGGAACACGTAGCTCAACTGAAACAATCCCTAACAAAGACAAGAGCTCAGATACCCACCTTCCTTTGGGTTCTGCTTGAACTGGGCCGAGAGTGAATTCAGGAAGATAACGTCTCTGTCTCGGTCCTTCCAAGAGACTCTGAAGATCTTACAGACCAGCTGTAAAGCTTGCTCCTCAGATACTTCAGACCCAGACAGAGGTTCCTTAGTTAGAGGGGTTAAAAAAAAAAATCAAATGAAAAATCAATCTATTTAAAATTGTATTCATCAAGTCACCATTTTTTCAAATGCAAGTCTTCTTTAAACAACTTCAGACTAACTCTTAATGGCACATTTTCAATA
The DNA here is from genome assembly GCA_026546715.1 of Gallinago undulata. NCBI lineage: Eukaryota > Metazoa > Chordata > Aves > Charadriiformes > Scolopacidae > Gallinago > Gallinago undulata. Next base: position 4,336,730 of record JAOTQQ010000008.1, read on the forward strand.
TTTATAAAGAAATATATCTATATTTGTCAAAATTTATTTGGAAAAAGGCCTGAACACACACAAAATAGATGCAGAAAAGATGTTGCAAAAGACAACTTTATTAGTGACATGGTTTTGTATGCAGACAACCAGGCAAGAATTTTTTTTTGCTTAAAAAGGAGGACTGTGCTGTCTCCTGTCCACTTAACTTTTTAGTGTCTCCAAATAATTAAGCAGAATTGAACCAAGTTTGCAAAGCTTTATTTTACTTTCCACTAATGGTGTGTTCTCCCCCCTTCAAGCCTGTCCTTGATTCCAAGCTTTTTATTTCACAGTAGCACAATGCCAGCTGTCCCACTGCCGGAACTGACTGGGAAGGATTCTGCGGCAGGGATGTCGCTACGTGGCTTGAAGCCAGGCTTTCACCAACCAACATTATTACTGACAGTGCAGGAATAAACAAAGACATCTAATGAGCACTGCAAGAAATGGTGTAGAAACTTCGCTCCACTACACTGAAGTCCCATTTCTTTATAGCTTTATTTCACATGGGCCTTAAAATCAAATGACAAAGAGGACAATTCTAGGAGTGATTTAAAGCTTTGTGCTTGCTTGCTTTTTCTACTTTAAAGAGTTCTACCACCTGACCAAACCTCAGTAGCTAAATATTCTTATTTTCTTATAATGTCATTAAGAAGAAAATCTTACTACATAGAATGCTATGTAACTTCAGCATACTAAATATTTGAAGCAGTACTTTGTTAGTAGACCTCTAAATGCTACACAAATAAGCTGCCACAATCTTCAGAAGTGTCTTAAACATTTCTTCAGGCCTACTGCGTATTAAAAAAATAGATTCAGGCATTATTAGGTCACTTTGTTGCAGGATATATAACAACAGCATTTTCTTCACAGTCTTCAAATATAATTCATATTTCAGATGATCAGAATGCAGCTTTGATATTGGAAGTAGGGACTTTTTTTCCTTCCCAAATTTTTATGAGAAAATGCAGTAAAGAAATTTTCCACAGATGACATCCGAGGGCTAGTTCCACCCTCTAAAGCACCTACTTAAAATATGGAGATAACTGAACTCACTCCAAGCCAAAATTCTACATCACTCCTCCACCCTAAATCCTTTGTTCCTGTTCTGAACTGAAACCCAAAACCCAGTACTGTTAACTCCAAACTGCATAATCTGGACAGGCGTCTCCCATGGAATCCTGAAGCTCAGTGTTACAATAATATACATATAGAGAGTTTGGAAGAGAAAAGCCAATATAAAACAGACCAACCTTATCTGTCAGACTCCTTTTCTCTCTGCGATCATTCTCATCAACTTCCATGTTTTCAATTCCTGAATCAACATCTACCTGGGACATACTGCAAGTGGAAATAAAAGAAGCCACCCATTAATGCATAGAAAGCCACAGACAGTCCCCCCTGTAAGATGCTGACTGAAGGAGCATCAAAGCAACAGAACAGCTATATGAACAAGCAACAATTAAACCCCCTAGTTGATAAATGCTTCTCATGTTACGTTTATTTTGAATTCAAGAAACATAATACTAAATTTCTGCAGGAGGCAATACAAACTACGCAGCTATCATATCATAGAATCATAGAATCATTTGGGTTGGAAAAGGACCTTAAAGATCATGGGGTTCCAACCCCCCTGCCATGGGCAGGGACATTTCCCACTACACCAGGTTGCTCAAAGCCCCATCCAGCCTGGCCTTGAACCCCTCCAGTAACCTTTCCTTTTTTAAATGGAATAGCTGAATTATCCCCACCAGACATGCTCATCACTTAACGTCTAAGATAATGCTTTGTCTTTCATCACTTGATGCCAGGAATTCTCATTAAAACCAGACTAGAAAAAGTTTACAGCCATCTAAATAGCGCGCCATTTTCAAGCATTTAACCCTATTGCATTAACATGGCTGGAAGTGAGAAATGGCAGAATATTTTCCTGTTTAAGTGGTTCTGATAATTAGCATTGTGCAATATTTGCCAGCATTTCTTTTACCTGGCTGCATTTTTTACCTTTTCTCACAGGAGACACTATCAATATCCATGCTCTGAGATCGAGAGAGAGACTGAGACTGTGTTTCAAGGCTGTTCGATGGAGAACTGCTGAGTGAACTCACTCCTTCGCTGCTCTGGCTTCGGTGGGCTACTCCTAGAGAAAAGGCACCACCAAGATTACTTCTACAGAGAAGAGAAGGCACTACACAATTATTTGGATGGAAGAGGAGAGGAAATACTGTTTTTCAATCCACTTCTTAAGCATTCTTAGTAATGCATTAGGAAATAAATGTTAATAATAATCACATTTCACTACAGATAATGACATTTTCTACCTGTCCTTGCAGCAGTAGTGTAGGAACACTTACCTGCATTCAGAGAAATTATATGCATAATTTCAAATAATACAGAAGCAGCCTTGCACACAATAAGAACAGAAGTTGAATGAGCTCTACAAACATCTAAATGGAGAGGTCTCTCAAGTGTAGACTAATCCCAAAATTTGTGCCTAGAGACACTGTTTGTAGTTCTGATTTATAATTAAGTAGTATTAATTGCAAGCTGCAACTGTAGTTTTATCAATACCAGGTATTTGCATGTCAGTAAACAGCATCCTTCAAGGAACAGAAAAAACAAATCATTTATCTGTTTAAGAAAGCAGCAGTGAATTTCACTCCTTGGGTTCTTTTGCCTGCAGTTTACAAGACACTCCCCAAACAATAGGATTCAGGTGAGAAGTGTAAAACCAGACTGACAACCTATTTTTAAGTTCCAGGACTCGCTGTGTTTCACTGTTACTACTGAAAAGCACAAGCTTGTCCCACATTTATGGCAGCAACACATTCTGATTTTAACGGTGGGGGCAGCAAAACGGAACATGCTCTTTGATACAAGCTATTTGCTTTCAAACACCTTTCCCAAAAGTTTTTTAGGTCTTTAAACAATTCATTTTACAGTAACAAAACTGCAGAAGTCAGAAAAATACCATTTAGAAGCCAGTTTGCTGAAGAACAACTAGATATTCAGCACGGGAGGCAGGAAAAGTTGTTTCATTCTACTGCTTTGAAACTCTTGTCTTACTTCCCTGGGGTATAAAAACAGTTCACATTTCACTCCTTATATTAGGCTGGAAATTAAACAGCATCCAGAAAACACTCAAATCTTCAAATAAAGAGTGGAAGAGATATGTGAGGTAAAATTAACTTGTATCGATATCCAGAAAATAATTTAACAAGCAGATTGTCCAAACACTTACATTCTAGAACTGAAGACATGTAAAAGCAGTTTAAGGTACAGGACAACATAGATTCCATATGTAACCTGCACACACCAGAAAATACTTGCTAAATGTAAATTTCACTCAGTTTTGTTCAAGACTTTTATGTTTTAGTAAGTAACTTTAGGGCTGTAGCTGGGTATTATATTTCATTCATTCATAAATAACATTCAAACAACATTCTTGAGACCATTTTGTTTTCAGTAGGAAAAGAAGAGAGACAGGAACCAAGATCCACCAAGAAAAATTAGATTTCACTTAACCACCTATTTGCCAATATTGTGTCTGCAGGAGAAGTCTGCTTTCTTCCAGGAAGCAGGAAAATGTCAAAAAACTTCCATCTCCTTGTGCTTCCAGGCTGTTTCCTCCAGTCCTGGAATTTTAGTGATGTATATTACAGCTTTGACACTGAAAGTCCTTGCATGAGGCAGAGGTCCAAAGCCTCGTACACAAAATGAAGAACACAGAAATATCACATATAGCGTCTTAATTGAGCAAAGCTGCTCAGGTCAATCAGGTTAAATAAAAGCAACTTTCAAAAGCAGAACTTCAATGCTGTAGTTTCCCTGGAGATTAGCACCCAGCAGAAATACACTGTCAGTGGCTGGGGAAGGCTGATTTCTGCAGAGCATTCCAGTACATCGCTGGTTTAAGATACCCAGTTACAGCCTTGTTTTCCCTCAGTACATCACCAATTATAAAGGGGCAGTCTTCCTTGAGTCCTTCCCCTCATCTCCTCCCTCTTCCCAAAAAAAGATCCCTAAGTCAGTGGATAAAGAGACCAGAGCAAACATGGCTTACTAGAAGTATGTTGTTCTCCATCCCCTTGGGCTCTTACTCCCACTGCCAGGAAAATGTACTTAAACAGTCACATTCCAGCATTCATTAACAGGCCTCTTTAAAACACACTGTCCTACCTACCACCTTTACATAATAAATCTTCCCGTATTTCCTTCCATCTGTACTTTGCTGGATCAGGTATACAATGAAATACCTGACACCCAAAGCTCCAGTTTTCATATAAAAAAATAAATAAATACAACAGCATACAGAGACATGCAAAAATTATGAAGACCACACACCCATTATGTGTGTCTGTGATTTGTTTTTAGGCTCCCCAAAGTATTTCAAAAAAGCAGTTAAAATAGTGATCATATTTTCCATGAAATCGATGTGTTAATTCTCATCTCATCGTGATACACAACTTCTTATAAAAATGAGTGCTTACAAGGACACTATTCTGCCAGGGTTGCTCTCTGTATGTCCAAATGAATTAAAATCCTCTGCAGTCATTTTAGTCTACTGCTCAAAGGAACTCCTGCAAACGACACAGCATTAGCTGAGTCTTCATTTATGCTAAATAAATACAGCAGATTATCACTGTTGTGAAATTTTTCCTGATTTGTTCCCCAATTTAACCATAGCTCTTACCCTGGTGTGAGAGAGACAGGCAATGAATGGCACTGTGGGAGGCAAACACTAAACTGATCAGGTAACTTCTCTTCTGATCATCAAACAGTCTAGTCTGTGTGATTAGGTACTGTCCAGTACACACAGATGAATTCTTCAACCAGAAGACTTCAACCAGAAGTCTCTCAGGCCTTTGCTATCTGACCACTTCAAACCACGATAAACCTGTCTGCCAATACATAAATATTTCTACCTCTAGGTAGACGGTTCCACACCTCCTGGTTCTGTTAGCATTATCATTTATACAACTGTATACATGACATTTTTCCTGGGTTAGTCTTCACCTGGATCCAGTCCATGATCCACCTCACTACACAGTCACTAAGGACAGCGGAGGGAGAGGCAGTGAGAAATACTCCTTTCAGCAAGAGTCAGGCCTAAGATGGGTTAAAATAGCCCTATACCCACAGCCTAAGCCAACACAGTAAGTGACCTCTGCACTGCTCTTAAGGAAAAATAGAGTCACCTTTGCTTCTGGGTTGCTGTTTATAATCATGAGGACAACACAGAGTGTTAAATTCCGTCTGCAATGAGCTTTTCTCAGAAATGCTTTTGATAGCTTTTCTGTGTCCTGCTCTGGATAAAAGGCAAAAACATAAGCAGGAAGGAATCACTTCGAGGTGTTTCAGAACTGTAATTAAAATACAAGACTTAAGCTTGTACTTACCAAAGGGTAAAACACAAAATTTCAAAAAGTAGTTAGGAAAATAGATTAAGAATTCTGCGTGCTCATTGAGAAGCACTGGCAAAAATACTGTTCCTATCAAATCATTAGAAATCACCTTGAGCGACGTGTACAGTTTTTGGCACCTCAATGTAAGGCCATCAAACAGTTGGACTCAATCTTAAGGGTCTTCTCCAACCTAAATAATTCTATGGTATTGAAAACCTGTTTAAAAACAATCTCGACATTTGTTTTGAGACTGGTTTTGTGAACCTCTCAGCTTAGTTACACAATATGCAAAACAATTTAAGTTTCCAGATAAAGATCACAATACTGAAAATTGTGCCAATTTGTTTTGATTTCCAAGATATCCAGCTTGAAATCAGGGTTGGTTTGTGTTGGTACTACATATAAGAATATTGCCTTCACCTCTCTACAAAGTAACCCTTCCAACTTTACATGCTTTCTGAATTTACCTGTCTTCAATAGATCAGGTATTATTTGTATGTTCTGAAATAAACACCATTTGTACATATCCTGTTTGTATTCACTTCAGTAAACAGTGAAAGTGGCAAAATAAGAATATTTGCCTTCTTTTTTATTATGTTGACAATGCAGAGTCACAGCCTACAATTTTACTTGTGCCAAATGCTAGTAATTAAAGATCAACAACGAACTTGGGACTGATTCTTAATATGTACCTAGAAACCAATCAATAAAAACTGTGCTGCAAGATTGAAAAGGGTTTTTTCCTGTCTCCTTGACAGATTTCGCTTTCTTTTCTGTAATATTAACCTGTATTACAAACACGAAGCTCTGGTAACCCATATTTTGAGAGCCATTAGTATACCGATACGTGGAATTGTACCTAACCATTTATTATCCAGAAAATGAAAACACAAAGTACCTTTGTTCACCATTTAAGAATGTTTCTTTCTGAAAATTATTTTTAGTAATGGCAGAAATAACATCAGTGATAATGTTCATGTTCTAAAGATAAGGAGTTGCATAATGGCTTCCAGCAGACATACAATAATAATTTTTGTGACTTATGTGCCAGCCTACCTGATGCCCCGATTGGAGAGGTAGCTGGGGTCATGCTGTGGACATTTAGACCTAGGCTATGGGATGGCCCTGGGGCTGGTGCCACTACAGGTGGTCCCGGTGGGGTCTCTCTCTGCGGTGACGTGAGCGGCGTAGTTGGCTGGGAAGATGGTCCACCCGCCAACCGAGCAAGGCGCCTTCGACGAATCTGCACAAAGGAGATAAAATAACAGCAAACGAACAAGTTAGTTTCCACATACATGTGCACAACACCCCCCATGGTTGCCTTATTCACGTCAGTGAAACTGCCAATACGGAAGCTTTCCTTGATAACCTGCTAAATGGAGCTAAGCCTTGCTGCCGTTCCTCTGTTCTGCATGAAAATCCTAAAACGCCCTTGACGTTTAGATTTTAAGTAAGCATTTGCTGCCTTGGAAAACCATTTGCATTGGAGAATACCGTGTTTATCCCTCAAATGGTTGTGCAAGACACATTTAACATTTACTGCTCAGCAATTTCAAAACCCGGAATGCTCCTCCCAATTTATTTTGGCAATTGATGAAACAAGCTACATTAATCTGATATAAGGGGTAATATGAACATGCCCTTTGCCTTAATTTCACACCACGTGATACTAATAAAAACACCCGTGCTGAAAAAGAAGATCCAGTGTAAGTTATAGAAGAAAACTGCTGTTCAAGTTAATCTGAAACAGACCTGCAGCAGTAAAAATATATAACTCATCTGCTGGACAGAAGTATCTTGGAAAGTAAAGACAGACAGTAAATAACATCCTCACACCTCCTAGAGATGTTCCACCACACAGAATTTGAAAAACAGTTTTGGTATGTTAATGGCAAGACAAAATCTGACTTCAGAAAAATGTTATGAACCTCTTTATTAACATTAGCATGTGACCACGTAACATTAATATTATGCACAAGAAATAAACAAAGTAAAACTTACAAAATTCATAATTTGTAAGTTCTTCAAGTGAAACTTGAAGCATAAATGAAGAACAGAAAAGAAATAATTTATTATTACAGGCTGCCTTAAATCTGTTCTTAAAATTTACATTTTCAGCTCAAAATAGACCCAAAAGGATTGTATTTGAGGGTGTCCACTCCCTGAAAAAATAAGTAATTAATCTTATTCCCTGCTTGCATGATGATATTCAAGCATTGCATGCAATGTATTGTTTTTCATTTCTGCTCACAATCCTAAAGAACTGCCAACAAGGGAAGGAGTGAACAAGACAATGTCTACACTACGTTACCGTAGTCATCTTAATGGCCTGTGAAACCTACCCCAGAAGGAAGAAAAACACATCAAATTAAATCAGACTTCAAAAACTGTGGGAAAACAGTGTCTGGAACTACATCTCCTGCCATGACAGGTGCCACCACATGAATGTGGAAGGAAGCTAGAAAATAAATTGCCTTTTTTTTTTTGTTCTTAAAACAAAAAAAAAAGGCTAGGAGTAGAATGTCTTAATCCCTTCCCCTTGTCAAGGAAAATAGGGGAGCTTATTATATAGATAAATTGTTTATCTTTGCCATAAGTAAAAGCTGTACATATTAGGGCCTCTCAGAAGTTTTTTTTAAATATCTTAATTTTTTGCCACTTGTATCTAATAATCCTAATTTTTCAGCTCTTTATCTGAAAAAAAACCACAGAACTATCTCACCCCTCAGAGGCACACCTGAAAAAACATCAGCTACATGTCCCCATGTCCATTTTCCCTATTGCTGAATCCAAATGAAATATTCACAGCTCACAAAGCTCTATCAAAAATATTATCACTTAAAACCACCTAGCTAAATTGAAATCTCTTTGAATTAAGGAGTTGTATTAAAGTTTTAAGAGCTGTTTCCTTACCATTGAATTGATCTATAACCATGTTTTCCAGATAAAAGAATGGCAGGGAGGAAGGGAGGGAAAAAAAGTACAGATATAGGCACAAACAGCCCTTACATGCAGAAGTGACTGAGGGGGAAAGATGGAAGATCAATTATGTAAAAAGCAGGCAAAATAAATGCAACATGAAACCTTCTTACAAGTGTTCATATTCACTCTTGCTAACTGGTACCAAATCCGATGTTAGGAAGGAAAATTGTGAGGAGAAAAAGGCAAAGATAATAATTCTCAAATACAGTCAAGTATACTCAAACAAGGTCATATCCCTCACAAGGTATGATTTGCACAAAACCTCTCTTCATTATCTCTCAGTTTCAAGCAGATAATTGAGGTCACTTGTGCCACCCAGCATTCCTTCACCTACCGTGCTTGGACAGATTAACAGCAAAGTTACATCAAACCCAGCCACAATCATTGCTGTTGAAACAGGAGGACACCAAGACGAACTTTCTGCCCTAGATTTATCACTCTTAGTCTGTCAACCACCCATCTCTCTTCTGGGTCAATCCCCCACACTGTAACCTGTCCCAAAAAAAAAATTCAGAAAAGGGCATGCAACAAAGAAATCTGCTCAGAGACCAAGCTGCTTTTAGATAAGATACTGCAACTAAAACTAATGCAAGATTTTTCCCTGCCCCTTTAAGGATGATATGCAAATAATATTTATCTTCCTCAATGCTGAACAAACTAACATTAAATACTTTTTCCACTGAAAGAGACAGCTTTCACAACTGAGAGTACATTAAGCAATCGTTAAAGAACCAGATTTGTTTTTTAGATACCCTGAGTTGTCATATTCCTCTAGATTCACATAAAATTATCGCAGAAATCTGATCTGATGAGAAAGCTTTAAGTAACAGAGAAAAAGAGAAACAGATATTATGCGAGAATAGGCAGAAAGAGAAGTTACAGAATAAATATAACATAAAACTGGTGCGCACACATTCTACCCAGTTAATTCCCTTCCCTGAAGACCAAAGAGCATCAAGAAGAAGGGAAGATGGGCTTCATGCTCAGGGCCCACCATGGGGACTGGGAAGACGTAGCCTGTCGACACAGTAACGAGGCCCAACTTGTCACCTTCCCATAACACAAATCTTGTATGTTCGAATTGCGGGACTTCAAAGTGACCTCTTCTCATTTCAGACTGAATGACTCTCCAAATGAGCATGAAGAAACACATAGCTGGGGTTTTTTAAAAAGAATTTTCTTAGCCAAGTTTAGGGTACCTCAATAATACCTTGGTGTCAGCAATAAGTATTTGCAATAGTGACATATGGCAAAGCTGTGATGTATCACTACATTACCTAACAGTGGCGAGTTATTTGGTATTAATTATTACATAGGCTAGAAAACAAACAATGTCTATCTTTCCTACAGAGTGCAACTCCATAATGTACAGTTTAAAATGTTAATAAAAAAACCTAATTGGTTGAATGGAAAAAGCACATTGTTTATTAATTAGTACAGTTTTTGCTGGAAACATCTGGACTATGTCTTTGAATAACAGTTTTCAGAAATACATTTTTTGATCTTACTAGATTTTTTAACTGGGTACACTACAACAAACTATGTAAAAACAGCACTCTGTTTAAAGATGGTTAACTGATAATTTAATTTTGCAGCAGACCAATAGAGATACAACCAGGAAGACTGGTCTCCCAGGCTCACACACTCTCAATTAAAAAAAAATACTTCTGTATCAACATTTGCTTTAGTGACAACTGTTCAGTGAGACTAAGGAAATTTTGTATTCTACCACAACTGAGTTCCAAACTGTGCAATAAAGGGTAATTTGAATGGATAGCTTTAATTTCCTTGGATTCACTAGAGTATGTTAAACTGGCTTAAGAAACGCTACATTTTCTGGTGACACTGGTCAAGTTAAATGCTCAGAAAACAATACTCAAAAATCATGTAAATATTAAAAGATGCTAAGTTTGCATCATTCTTTCTCACTTTATGCCACATTTGGCTTGACTCTGCTTTTTTGTATGCAGTCCTTATTCTCATCTTGTGCTACCTATCACTCGTGCTAAAATTCACACAATAAAAAGGAATTTTCCTTTCTCCCCTCCTAAAGATTTTAGTATGGTCTGTAGTGAATGACAACTTTTAGTGCTTTAAAAAAGTTAAAGCACTTTTACATTTCAGTTACAGAGGACATTTCAGTTACAGATACTGTTGACAGCAGTGGAAAATACCTTCTTGAAGCTAAAACATATCCTATACTCCCAAACCCATTATCAATTGTACCCCTCTCTTCTTTTTAAGTTAGAATGTGTTATTGTTATACTTAATTATGGTTCAATGTAAGAAGATACCTAATCTACAAGAGGCTTGCAACTAATTCCAACTTGAGTTACGTGTTTTTCACCTTTAGTCACCACCAGATAAAAAGTCTGAATCAGACATAAGTCACATATAATGTATTTTAGAAGGCTATTTTTCCATATAGTTCACCTGTGATCCAGGGTCCACTGTGCCAAGAAACAGTGAAGTGGAAAAGGGGAGGAATATTACAGTAGATTTGGCTCTGACTTTTCAATGAGGGAACCATTAACAATAAAAAGTGACAGCGTGACTCTCTTAAAATGATATAAGATTAAATTTGTCTCAAGCAATCACCTAAAAGACCAGTCAGCTTTGATCCTACTTGACCTGTACTAGAAAGACGTGGAAAAACTTGAGTCACTCAAGACAAACGTTTTGCCAGAAAAGGTGGATGAGTCCCTGCTGGAGAACTCATTTTCTGCAGTCTCAGTTCCACAATGCAGTGGTTTTGATGATGTCAGTAATTTGCTGAAGCAGTGACACAAACAAGCTTACATAGGTTAAATAATCCTGAAATTAATCATAAAACACCTCATAATGAGATGTAACTTAACTATCAGAAGACTTGCATGTAAACAAAGTACTCATAAAACACACTGATAATTAATGATTCCTTTTTGCAGTGATCAATTACAACATTAGTACCTTGTCCCACTCTCCCAACATGGGAATTGTACTCCCTTTTCTCAACACTTCCATAGAGTATGAGGACCTTAATCAAGTAAATAGCATAAAGTATTTCCTCCTAGTTCCTGCTGCAACATAATAGGATTGCTAAATCACAATATATAGCATATTCAAAAACATCTTATCTTTACAGAATACAAATCTGAGTGACAACTGCAGCCACTTTGCTCTACAATCCCACCACAAAATATGGCACAGAACAAAAATAACTTCTTTTTGATCCTCCCTGGAGTATAAGTATAGCAATGAGCCTATGCTGCAGTTGGCCTAATACAGTGTACTATGTATGTAAGCAATACAATTTAATATGAAAATATTTTTTTAAAGAGATAAGGGAAGGTATAAAGCTGTATATGATTTAAGCATTACACTGAGACAGTAGGAATCTTCCTATATCCTGATGATTACCACAACATCTGAGAGTCCTCCAATAAACAGGCTAAACTCAAGACGTTAGTCTATATAAAAAAAAAACAAAACAACAAAAAAGCCAACAAAAAACCCACCCCAAAAACTGAAAAAGAAAGGAAGAAACAAGAAACAGTTCACATTATTCCATATCAGATGTTTGTCAGTCACAACACAGTCATAGAACAGTGTATGTTGGAAGGGAGATTAAAGATCATCTAGTTCCAAGCCCCGCTGCCATAAGCGGAGAACAGAATAATAACATATATAAGAGAAAGAACAAGAGATTGAATAATATTTTTTTTTAAATAAATCAAAAGAAGCATTGGAAAACTGGTAAACCTGTTTCAAATCGTTTCAAGACAAAATTATATTAAATATAAGACCACACACACATCCCCCTTGCTTCTCAACCAAGAATCTGAAGAAGCAAGATATTAAGTGGTTTACTATGTTAAAAAGTAAGGTTTTGGGTTCTGGTAATCACATGCAGAGAACATACAAAACGCCTAGCGTTGTACAGAAACAGGAGACATCCTCCAGACAAAGACTACCTGGCAGATGGAAGCAGAGAATAAACAGTTAACCAGGAGACAAGCAATCAACCCCACCGGCCGGCCGGGGGTCGGCAGGTCAGGTGGAGCACCAATAACACCCAACACCAACACCGAGCTAAGGCCCAGCGCCTCAGCGACCCCCCTCCACACACAGAAGTACCCCCCTGAGATGAGAGGAAGGGCCCAGCACAGCCCGGCGCCCTCTCCCCGCAGGGCCCGGCCGCCCCCTCAGGCCCCGGCCCCGCCGACTCACCTCATCCGCGCTCAGCTCCTCCATCGCCTTCCTCTTAATGGTGAACGGAGGGAGGGCGCTTTCCTCTGCCCCGCCGAGGGGCAGCTCCGAGGAAGCGCTCTCCTGTCGCCTCAGACACCCCCCTCCCCGGGCCGCCTCACAAGGGCATCTCCGGGGCGGCCGCGCCGCGCCTCGCCCGCCGGCAGCCGGCCCCGCCGCCGCCCCCGGCCCGTTTCCCGCAGCCCCTTCCCCACCCGCGCCTCAGCTACCGCCACGCCCCAGGGGGAACCGCCCCCCACGGCTGCCCCAGCCCGCCCGCGGCCCTCAGCCCCGGCCCCCGCCCGCGCCGCGGCCCCTGCCCCGCGCAGAGATTATTCATCAAAACAAGAGGGCAGCGGCGGCCATCTTGGGGCGGGATCACGTGAGGCCGCCCGGCGCCGCGGAGGGAAGCGGGCATGCCGGGCCCCCGCCCCGCGCCGGCCAATGGCGAGCGGCGGGAAGGGCGGGCAGGGGCGGAGCCCCGGCGGCACGTCGTGGCGGGGCGGGAGGGGCGGCCCGCACGCGCTCCATGGCAACGGGCGCGAGGGCGGTGCTGAGGGGAGGCGGCCGTGAGGGGCGGGAGCGGGCACTGAGGGGGCGCTCTGCGGGGAGCGGGGCGCTAAGGAGAGCGCTGAGGTGAGGGGAGCTCGGGGATGAAGGGGCGAGGAGGGCGGGAAGGAGGGAGCTGCGGCCGCCGGCAGTAGGCGTCGCCGCTTGCCTAGACGCAGGAGCAGCCCCTTAGGTATAGGCGCAGGAGCAGCCCCTCAGGTATAGACGCCGGAGTCCAAGCTGGGGTCAGGCGGCTGAAATCTTCCCGTTTTACCGGGTCCGATCGTGCTCCGCTCCTTTTAGGGTGTTAGCTCTCCTCTCAGTGACGAGTAATCAAGATACTACAGGCTTTTTATGTAATTATTCCAATCTCTGTAACACCCCAAGGAAAAAAAGCGAGCACCAAGCCCTCAGTGAGTACCTGGCCTTAGCTCTTTCTAACCCTAGTTTGAACCTGAGGTATTTTTTTCCTTTCTTGTGTAAAAAACCAAACTTTTCTGCACCTAGTTCTTTCATTGTACCACAAAATGATATTTTTGTGAAAAGCTTCATCTTTTCCTCCTCTTTTTTTCCCCTTCACAATGAAACTCCGGCTGGAGGAAAAAAACAGCCAGGTATGTGTTGACTTTAAGAGAATTGGATATTCACTTCCAGTTATAATCAGTTATAATACACGTAGGTGAAAAAGAAAAGGATTTTAAGAAACTGCTTTTCTGGAAGAGGACAAAAATTCGGGAGTTGCATCAGCAGATTTTTGCCCCAGGATGAACAGTCACTAGTAATAAGGTCTTAATAGACAGCTATTTGCAGCACAGTGTAGTTTGACTCAGTGAGTGAAATAATCCCATAAAAGGAGGACAACAGGGTGTTTTTAAGATGGAAACAAACTGGTCTGTATGAACAAGGGATAGAATTAAGACAGATTTCCATAATGACTGCAAATAATTGTAAATAAAATCAAACAGATTTTTCTTTTTTAGCATATATGAGGCAGATACAATATTTGGTCTTGTGTTTCAGCATCCATCTTCCTTAATGTACTGTATTGATTTAAAGGTGTTTGAACCAAACCAATGTTTTTGATGACTTAACCAAGTTGCCCACAATGAGAAACAAATTATTTTGTAAATAAATGGATCGTGATATATATTGCCAGTCTTTTTTGTAGAACAAATGCATATTGTTACCTTTGATTTTTAGATTATGCTTGATGTTGTGTTTCTTTGTCTTATGTTTCATTTTGATGGTGGTTTGGTTTTTTTCCAGCAGAGTTGGGGCTATAATCTAGATCAGGCTTTGTCCCTCACCAGTTACAGAACATGTGAGTACTCCCTTTCTTTTTTGCACCTTGCATTTAAAGATGTATTTTAGGGAAGCACATAAACTGATTAGCATATATGTAAAAATAAGTGACACTTTGGTCACTGTAGCAATTCTTCCTCAACATCTCCAAACTATCCGCAAGCAGGTTCTGTACAGCATTACCAATTTTCACATCAGTAATTTGAAGTAGGAAGGTAGCAATAGGAAAAGTAATATCACTTCTTATAAGAAGTCTTCTGTATTTCTAACAGTAAGGCCTTTCCTAATAGCGGCCTTACTAATGAATAATTACACTTCCAGTCATACAGGTTTCTAAGATCACATTTTTCTGATTTCTTTCTACTTGGAGCCTCTCTTTGTACTAGCGGAGTTCTCAAGGTCATCATTGTGTTGCTTCTCATGCATATTTTATTGGATTGCACAGCTTAAAAGCTGTGGAATTGGAGTATCTGCAATATGTAACACTTTAAATTACTGCTGTAAGGAACTTCAACAATTTAAAGATGTAATATGTTCCAGAGATGCCATCTAGTGGCGTAGCGGAGTCTGCGTGGCTGTTGCTGCATATTGTTACCAGTCACTGTGGCAGAATAGGTTTGCTGCACGAGTTTGTTATTGTATTAGAATAACATGGTAACACCTATTTTTTTTTTTCAAATAAATTTAAACTACTCAGTTCCAGAAGAAAGATGCTATCAGGATCCCTACGATAAACACCAGGCATTTTACCACCCAAATTTCTGTAACTGTATAAGGAAAATTAGTTATTTTCTTAATATTTTGGAAACTAGCTTAAATTTACATAGACCACTAGTAACGTGGGGGATGTCCAATCCAACAAAAAGCCCTCCAAGCTTCAGCAGATTTTGTCTGCCTCTGGTGGTAGCTTTAAGCATTCTGAACTAATAAGAAGTATCAGAAAGGTGCTGTTACTTATGCTTTAAAGTGTTTTGGGGTGTTTTGTTTGTTGTTTTTTTTTGTTGTTGTTGTGGGTTTTTTTCCGTACAAAGTAATTAAATTACTAAACTTAAGCTAGATTTAATCAAACTCTTTTTTCTTTCCACTAGAGATAAGATTGCTGTAGTTAGGCCCTATTAGTGTTACAGTTTCACATGTAACTACCAAGTTGATGGGATCACTTCATGTGTTTATACAAGGCAGAGTAAAACCTCCTTCTCTTTGCAACATTACACAAGGTCAAAAAGAAAAACGTTTAACCTAATTAAACATATGTATACAAATAAATCTTAACTAAAGCAGCACTGTTTTCACTCTGTATATGTGCTTACAGAGGTCAATTATTTTGCAGACTGGAATCTTCATGGATTACTCAAGACCTACGTTCATTGTTCTGGGATTTGATCACAGGCTGGTTTCCTCTGGTAAGCTGAAATTAATTATTTTGAGAACAAAGCAGCTATGGCACAATATAGGACCTTACATTAGCCATATAAGAGCCAAGCAAATGGAGTTAACTACTACTCTGCATATTAAAGAGAAGCATTTTGTATAATAAATCTGTATCTTTTGTTATCTCCACTTCTCTCTCTGCCTTTGTTTACCCTCTGTTTTTTTTTTTTGATGTTGGCATGCTACTTTAGAATAGGAAGGTTTTGTTGTTTTCATTTGATTGTTAGTTAACTAGACACCCAAGCCATATCACTTGCGCTTTTGGTTGGTTTTTTATCCCCTCCAAAAAACACATTCAGAACTCAAGTACTTAAGATTGATTTGGTTTTGGGCATTTATTAGCAAAAATCAGATCTTGAACACTGGCAACTGCAGATTTACTTCCTGAGCCAGAAACATCAAACCATTTAGGTTAATAGGTGCAAGGAATCAGTTCTTGTCCGTACAGCCATCACTGGACATGAGGATGCAGTGTCTCCTGTATATAGCTCTCTCTCTGTGTAGGAACTGGTACACGTACTCAAGCTCTCTTGAAGACCTGTTTACATACTTGATTCTCACAGCGAAGCTCCTACCAAAAAAACAAACAAAAGCATAGATGTACATAGGAATCAAAGGAACTGCTTCTAGAAGTGAACATAAATCCTTTGCCATGACTGCTAAGTACCACTCTGCTTCCACGCTACTAAGTTATGCTTAATGTTCTGAATGGAGCTATACAAGACAGTGAAACAAATTGTTCCAGCTCAACTAAAAGCAAAGCAGAATGTGCTCACTACGTGCAAATACTACAGACCTAGAAGATTTGTGCACACCACAACCACATTATAGATGTAATTTTTGACAGAGAGACAGAATTAACAGAAATCTGAACTAAATACCAGATGGAGGTCATCTCCTTCAAGCCAGTGAGTCCAGCCCCTGTTCTTCTTCTCACCAGCCTGGACACAGACAAGTTTGTCATTTTCCCAGGTAACTAGGCTCTGTGGAAGAGGAAATTAAAATGTTTCTGTATGTCTTGGTCTCAGCTCTGCAATATACTTGTAAACAATGTCTTTTTTTCCCTAGATAAAAGGGGATCTAAATACTACTCCTGAGGGAAAGTGAAACTATCTGTAACTCAGGCTCCTACCCCTGCATTGCATTACAAATAGTATTCTTGGAACAATTTAAGTTCATTGATCATGGCATCTTAATTTTGTCACAGCCTCTCCATTTCATATAGTCAGTCTTACCTTGCATTTTCTGTTATCCAGGCCTTTATTATCTTCTTCAAACTCTTCTCCAATTTTGAATTGAAGCGAATAATCTCTGAATGTGCTAGTAGTATGGATATGAAATGAATCACCATCTTGTTTGATCACTTTCTGAGGCTTCAGCATTTTTGCTATCTTCCGTGTTGCAAAGTCAATACCTTGAACAGGAGAAAATAAGGTCAGAGTTGTGTTTGCCACCAACCATTTTGACAGCCAGGACTTACCTTTATTACTACTAGAAGCATTTCTCAGTTAGTTTGACCTTACTGCTATGCAAGGTTTTGTTGTTTGGTTTGTTGGGTGGTTGTGTGGGGCTTTTTTTTTTTAAAGCTGTATGTTACACAGATCAAGTCATTTCTTGTACAATTTACTCTTTGGAAACCAGTTTACTCAATCATTGCACAATTCCTATGCAAGATTTCTAGGGCTTTGAGTCAGAAGAGTCCTTTTGGGAGAGGGGGAGAGGTGGCTTCCCCCAGCACAGAAACCCCAAGCTTGGTATCAGGCTTACCCCCTGCTTAACTAGATGGAATAGTTAATGCCTTTCCTCTGACAAAGGATAGGCATTATGTGAACTAACAAGAAATGTTTGCACTCTATGCCCTAAATAGGGTAAAATGAGGAGCAGCCCTACAATGAATTAATCGGACTTGTTTTCAGGACATGCCACACTATTTAAGTGCAACTAGAAAACATCACACTTGTCAAGATATTTCCTGGTTGTCAGGACTGAAATCAATATTGTAGAGCTAGACTTAAAAACTTTTCTGCCAGGGTAAGCAAAGTGAAGATGCTAATATCTGATCATCTGATTAATTAGAGGGTTATGGATAAGGACAAGGCTATTCTAAGCCTAGCTCTTCCTTCCATTTAATATCTATCTGAAATGAACTTTGTATAAGAAAACTAATAAAGTAGAGAAAACTTTCTTAGTTCCCCATTAAAGCACAGCTAGTCTCTCTCTGTAAAATATCTGAGCCAGGTAAGAGGCTGCCTTCAAGCACTTCAAAAAAGGGACAATTAGAGAGACTTACCAACAAGTCACAGTAACAAGAGAAGTATTTTGTAAGCTGTTTAAAGATAAATGATATTAAGCTAAACAACTGCTTGGAAGTCACGAATACTCAAGTGCTACTTTTTGTTATTTAACATTTAATTAACTCTATATATACAGTTTATAAATTTGTGCTAAAAAAGCAACAGAAATTGAATGGACAGGACAGTCTTCCTGTCTCTGATGAAAGCCATATAAAAATTCTTTTAACAAGCACTAACCTGAGAAATTCCTGTAAGCTGCAAGGACACTACAGTGATAGGCTAAAGTATAATTAATCTTGTATTTTTATCAATAAACAAAGATCCTTCTATTGTTTTTCAGAGAAAAAAATCTTCAGCAATATCTAGGCTTTAGAAGAACTCATACTTTTAAAATTCAGGAGGATCCTTACAGGGGAAGGGAAAAAGGGTAGAATCAGATATTTTCACCTACCTAGTGCCACCATATAACCTTCAAAATTGTCATTGCTGACAAGGTTCCAGGTTCCACTGAAATCCACAGGCATTGCCAGGCTGTTGAAAAAAGATACAGTTGCTCTCTGGCCAAAAAGGGAAAAATGAAGAAGTAATTTTCCAACCAGGCCTTATATAAGGAAGGCTGTGGGTGGGATTACACCCCAGAGCCCTTCTGATGGAGGGGAAGGGTACTATTGTTGAGCCTATAGGTGAGAGGGTATTTGTAGATGAGCTTCAGCTGCATTGGAGGGAAAAGTTCACAGTTTCTGAAATCTGTGTGTGGAGCAAATGTTAATAGCCCAAGAGTCACAATGCAAACCAAAAACTGGTTTAAACTGTTTCTGTTCATCTTGTGTACTTTAAAGGTAACCATGGACAGATTTTGTCATTACTAAAATTCCCTGCATGTGTATGAGATTTGTGGCTTTATGATCTGAAATCTACAGATTTGTTAAAAAGGTGATCTACCCGCTTTAAATACACACTATATTTGAACAGTCAGGGGGCAACTGTTAAACTGTGAATGGTATCATATCAGCAAATTCTAAAGCAGTACCTAAGACACAGTAATAGACATAAGTATTATATCTTGTTGGTTTATGTCTGGAGTGAATAATAGTTGGCAGCATCGCTGTCTAGTGGTTAGAACAGAAAAGTGAAAGACAAATCTTGCTCGTATATGTTAGTCTCTGATGTGACTCTCAACACAGCTCTACTGTGCTATATGTTACCTTTTTGTGTTCTGGTTTCTTTAATGCTGTTAGTTAAATCCTAGTTAAATGAACATACATATACAAAATCTTTTATTTTTGCAGATGTCTTACCAACCAGAAAATTTGTGTAACAGTTAGGCATGAAAGAGCAGATCTGAGTTCTGTTACCAGTTAAGCAGCTTTGTATTTATCAGTTTTCCTTGATGGGAAAGAGGACAAATACCTGTTCTTGCAATCCACTGTAAACTCCTGAAAACAGCCAATAACAGTAAGAAATTCAAAAAATACTGTGATACAGATAGAAGATATAGCTCTCCCCTTTGCTTTTTATTCTTGACACATACAGTAAGGGAGAGATGATACAGAAATTATTCCCACTGATGCTTTATTAGATGCTACACATTGTGGCAGAGCATAATAGGGAGAAGAGCACAGGATGCAGCAGGTAAGCTGCAGTATTGGACTTTATCTTCAACAAAGAAGTGAAAGAAATCTCTTAAGTAATGACCCATCAGTGTGTTTTGAAAAGTGAATAAAAAATGCTTGACTTCAAAGATAAAAGATACATAAGGAACTTTGAAGTGAGATTTTATTTCCCTTAGAAGATAGAGAATTCTCCAGTCTCTTGCAGTTCCTCCATCTGTAGTTACTTTTTGCAAACTGTATGTCTTATTGTTACCCTTTACCAAGTGAGAGATCCGAATGTAATAATCCTGAACAACTAGGCACTCTAGCATTGCTAAGTATAGGAGAGCTAGATAACTTCATACCTCAGATTCCTCATCAGTAAAACAGAGAAAACAATCATTCCCAAAGTCACATGTACATTTTGAGCATTAGGTTAATCCCACATTTTAAGGGGTGAGATGGGACAGTAATGAGCACCACAGTGCAGGCTACATTCAAAGAAAAACCCCAAATGTCTACCACAGTGAAAAGGGAACTTGGTATTCTGAATCTTGAATGAGGAAACTCACCTATAGCTAATTACATTTATCTATTTACTGACTCTGGTTAGGCTGAATAAAAAGATAGTATTTTGCAGAGAAAATGAAATTTCTCTGAACTTTATCTACATTTTTGGAGCTGACAGTTTGACCTCTATGACTCATAGAATCACACGACTAGGAAATTAGGACGTCAAAGCTTGTTTCCTGTTTGCAGATGGATATTGTTCTCTAACCTATACTAAACTAGGAATGACACAGAGAAATGCAAATTGTTTCCTCTGGATTCAAAAGTAACATTTCACCCATAATTTGTTCTTACGAGGTTATGGTAGTAAAGCACTGTTGCAATATTACTGACTCTTCCAAGTAAAGAGAAGTTAGTACTTGGATAAGTTATGTGTAAAAGACTGGCTATGATATTTTACTTTAAGATTATATAGATTGTCCAGGATGTGGTGCTTCTTTCTGTAAATCAGTACTTCATCTCAAACTAAGATTTATAAAAGAGTACTAGGGTTACTGTTTCAAGGCTCGGCCAAAGAATTGCCAAAGGACCTTTTTGTAAGAACTGCCAAATGCCCTGGCAATGTCCTATGATGGTTCATTTCTTTCTCACTTACAAATGCCTTTTTGTGGAAAGAATTTTTTTTCCATTTCCATCTTAATTGCTGTGCAGAATTGTGCATCTAACACATTGCATTAAGGATGTGGCCTCATTACCGAGGTAGATAAAGCGGCTTCTGTTGCTTTTCCAGTATTTGTAAGTATTTTCCAGTATTTATAAAATATGAATTACACATGTGGTGTAAGGGCCCTGTGTTCTCCTAATACAGCAGAACCAAATGCAGCGATGTAAAAATAAAAAAAAGCCTCTTTTTTTGTTTGTAAAACATCTGTGAATGTGTTATAACTCTTTTATAAAGAAGTTACTGAACTGCATTATTCACAAACCTTACAGGATATAGATTCTTTTCTAGATTCAGTCCACTCTTGAAAGGTATACCTGTGTAACATTTTTGAATAGGCCACATCACTGATCGTGATGCTTGTATTTGTAACTGATTGGGACAGTAGATTGCCAGTGTGTGGTTACTTCTAGTGTTCTAACAGGCAGGTTTCTGTATCCCTCTAGTAAAACAGAAGATCCATATTCAGCAGTCAGTGTAATTTTTGAATAATGTTCTATTTTGTAAAGCCAAAACAGTACCGACATTATTCTGTCTACTTAAAAATCACAGTCATCAGATTTGGTTAATGACAGGATGACTAAAAGTAGCATATTATGTATATTTTATTGAAAGATCTATCACACATAACTACATTCAAACCCAGTGAAATATGTTACACCAAACCTTTATAAAACATCCTATTGAATTTGCAGTTTCTCTAGAATTACACAAAGTGCACCAACACACACCAGCATCATTATTTAGAAGAATAAATCTAGCTTAAAGTGCAATTTTACTCTCAAAGGTGGTCACATAAATAGGGTGCTTTCCTAGTAGGAAGATCTGCTCTGTTTATTCAAAAGCACACTGGTTGACTTAAGTGCTGAAAATAAATTTTTCTTGCCTTCTGTTATTGTCAGAAATAAAGACAGTGAGCAAAAGAGAGAAGTAGATCTTGTCCATCAATAATGCAGTCATCTTCTATCACTTATGGCAGCTTGATTGCTAAAGTGTCACAGGGGGTATAAATTATACTTCGCTTCAGTACCCTTATTACTATTGATGATAAATTATGATGATAAAGCCTCATTATTGAAAGACAGTGTAAGCTCTCCTGAGCTGTAGAGGAACAAATGGCAGCCAGCACATTTGATGGAGAAATCACCATCAAAAAACGTAAGAATCCTTCATGCTACTTTCTGTCATAGTGCAGTTACAGATGCACTTCTAAGACGTGACGATTTTATTTTACAAATCTCCTTGTTGATTCTCTGCAGACAGTCACCTTTACAGGCTGGAGCTAGCAGAACATGGATGTTAGTGTATCATAATTGCAGAATTTTATGCAGGGCTCCAAAGTTTGCACGCCCGATGCTTGCTGCACCATGTGTTACAGATTTTCCCCAACAGCTTTTCAACTTCCCTGCTGGGTTTTATACACGCCTTGCAAGCCCTAGGGCCATCTGTGATGTTCTGTGTTTGGCTTCTGGCTTCCACACTTTCCCTAAGCTCCTAGGGAAGCCCATACCTCTGCCTTGGCTCCTTGGAGATCCCCTGCTCAGGGAAGGATGATGGCGGGTTGGCATGGTTACAATTGTGGAAGATATACCTGGTTCTAGACTTGCCCAACGAGAACCATTTAGGCTTCCTGCCCTGAGAGTCTTAGATTCTGCTGGATTTGTGGATGTCAAAAATGCGAACAGAGTCATCTTGTGGAGATAGCATGAAAAAGCTGTTGACCCATTAAGTAGCATACTGGAAACCTTTTTAAAAAGGCACATAATTCAAACAAAAATGAGATGACAGCAAATAAAAGGAGGTAGAATTGTATCACCATGAAATTCATGGTGCTTCTCTAGTTTATATTTACATAATACAGACAGTACACTGTTAGATTCAAAACCAGATTTCTAGCAAAGAAAAACATTTCACTTTTGTACAGTCTTAATACTGTACCATTTCTTCTCAATTCCAGTTGCAGAAAACAGTTCTGGCTATATACATTTGGCTCAAATGTAAAAGCTCATTTGTTATTTGAAAATAAGGGACAACTGTCTGAGAATCAATGCAATGACACTATTATTAATTTCTATCCATTAAATCAATGGCTGTAAACCAGTTTCTGAAGTAGGTCTGTCCTTCCATGAGAAACCATGCTGAGCTTAACATACAGTTCTGGAACATGAGTGGAAAAGTAAAGCACAAATTATTTCTGGGAACAAATTGCAAGACGGCAGATGAACAGGCTCCATATTTGAAAGGCAGGCAATGCACCACTTCAGCCAGGAGTAAATTTTTCCCTTTCAAAATAGATCTAAATTATTTCTTTGAGATGCACCACATGTTGGCAATTCTTTTAAAAATGAGTTATATAGATTTACGATCAGTAAGCGGACCATTTTGAAATTAAATGGCTTTGTCTGTTAAGACACTGTAAGTTATTAAAAATATCTGTGTTAATATTTTATAAATAGCAGTCAGAGCAGTGTGAGTTAAATTTTTCTTCTTTTTTTTTTTGTTAATTCTCACATGCAAATGTGAATTCTTGTACTTAGTTCATTGGACTGTGAAAAAATGTCTAAACATGAAAATCTTATTGATGGATTTAAAAACGATTGTGCAGATTCAGTTATTGAGTGCAACAAACCTCAACAGCAAGTAATATGTACTAAAGCCACAGAATTAGCCTACTATTTACTTAAAAAAACCAAACAAAACCGCAACCCCCCAAAAACACATGTTCCTGTACTGAACTCTAACCTTTTTCACAGCAAAAAGTTAGTTGTATAGTGCCTGTTAGTTCTTGGAATCACTTGCATTTTTCTGTAAAGCAGCCAAGACAACCCCAGCATTCCTGTCTTCACTCTCTGGAGTATAGAGATTATTTTTTTCTATGTATGCTTGAACTACATCAGGTACTAGGTAACGAATGCTCTGGCCCCTCCGCAGTGCTCTCCTAATCTTGGTGGAGGAAATGTCATTTGTGATCCATTCTTCCACAAGGTGAATGTTGTTCTTATGTTTCCACAAAATATCAGATTCATAGATGAATTTCTCAACGTTGTTTCCAGCCCTGCTGATGCATACAAGGCCATAATTTTTCACAATTTCAGTGATGTCCTCCAACTTCCACAGATTGGGGATCCCAAAAGATTCCAGCATGTCACTTCCACAAAGCAGTTTAACCTGTGGGACACCTTAAAAAGAAAAATAAATGAGAAACAGGGCTTGGTTTAGGCCACCAGATTTTAGCTAACTTGATGGGGACATTTAATTTCTACACTACATCTCTGTAACTTAAGATGACACAATGGAATGAAATAAAATAAAAAAAGATTCAGAGCATAACATTTATAATTAGTAGCCTCAATATAGAATCTTTCTGAAAAAAAGGCTATTGGAGTTCCTTCATTCAAAAGGGCTGGAGAATAAACTCTGATATGGTCATTTAGCCTTGGGGTGAATCAGTCACTGTGAGGATCAAAGTAAAAGAAAATATAGATAAAATTCCAGAATAGCTAAGTATGAAAGGATCCTGTAATGCTGTTAAAACTTTATATGACATTCCATAGTTACAGAGGTGGAGCTAGCTTTTATGGGACAGAAGACAGAGAGCATTATGTAAAAGGAAACCAAATATGATCAAAAAACCCCCTTATGGACAGTGTGACCTGACTTCAGTCTTCTATACTATGTTTTATCAGAAATCTAGAGAAGCATGTGGTTGAAACCACATGTAATGAAAGCAAAATTGAGAGTGATACAGATTTGCAGCTTCCAGTAATGTCACAGGGTCATAGTCAATGCCGTAAATGTAATAAGACATCTGTCCACACAATATGAAAAAAGCTTGCCTGATGCTGTTGGTCTCTTTCGGTCTCTTCTTTGAATACAATTACTTTAAAACACTATCAATTAAACAGTAAAATTTGGAAAGGTTCAAGGGAAGAAGTCAAGCAACAGTCAAGATTTGCTAATATAAAGGATGAAGGTGGTCATTATGCAAGACTATTCAAATTCTATATGAATACATATAATTGTACATGTTAAGCTAAAGAACTAAAATTAAGCTCTAAAAGCAATAAGCAAAATAAACGCTACCTAAAATTACAAAGCCAAGCTGTGTCTGCTGTACAACATTTTAAATTACTATTTAAAATGATCCTGTGCCCAGATACATTTTGAATTTCAGGACTTAATCCTGTCTTTTTTTCCTCCAACTTATAACATGATCCAAAACTTCTAGCCATCACTACAGTATAGCAAAGTTCTGTAGGTAAACGGAGAGCCCAGACCTGTTTCAGTTCAAATTTCTATTATCTTGAGTGTTTTTTGTGTCCTCTATATGTTATCCGTGCAGTTGTCTTGTTACAAAGCCTACTGCTTTATGTTGTGAGGTCTCAGGAAATAAACTTACTCAGTGAAATCAGAACCAAGAACTAGCCATCAATAGCATCCAAAAAAAAGCTACTCATCAGCACAATTCCCTTGAAATAGCAAGTATTATTAAGCACTTCATTTGCAAACAGACTTAACTTTTTATATCAGGATTCTGATTTTTCTTTTTAATTGGATCATGCCTATTCGATTCCTGTTTCCTCTTCCGACCTGGCTTAGTTAAAGGTACAGCATTCTGCAGAATATTAGTGGCATCGGGAGATAAAAGCTTTTGATGATGGTACCTGCAAAACAGATGTATTTTAGGTATTTTAAAGATGTAGGAGAATATAGGGAAGAGCTACTAAATAATCCTTCACCACTTTGTCCTGCAGTTCTGTCCAGACAAGCCATCCAAGAACTGATCTGCTGCAGCAGGGACTTGTGAGAATTGGGTCACAAAATGGTCAAAGAGCAAAGACTTCAAAGCAACAACTAGAGGTTGGTTTGTTTCTTTTTTAGTAAAAATTCCTTTTAAAAAGAAGAACCTCAATGAAGTATTAGTGACTGAAAGAGTGAAAAATGTAAAACTTTAAAAGAAAAGATACTCCTTCAGGCAATTCTCATGCCAGCCTTTAACTACAGCTTTCATTTATGATGTTCACATTAATGGAATAGATTTCACTGAGTCTATTCATGCGATTTGGGATCAGGCTGCTATTACTCTAACTTGTTAGAGCTAATGCCATTCCTTATCCTTCTACAAGTTCTTGAGACTTTGCAGGGTTTGGCTGAAGAATACCTTAAAACTTTCAGTGTTTCCAACCACTCACTCTGGCTGCTTTCCCAATCATCAACTTCCACCCAATCTGAGTTTTTGGTAGCTAGTTTTGCCATAGTTACTCGGTGATTTGCACTGATCAGACCTTTCTTCTTATACGCATCACCTACTGGTGAAATTATTCCTTTGATGACTTTGTATTTTCCTGTGAAAAAAACACATTGCACAAGAACGTGAAAAGCGATTGAGCAGATGTTACTTCCACTGTATTGTGTTTAAGCTATGGCATAACCATTATTCACTGCAAGCTGTAAGAACACCAATGCCTGCTCCGATAGCCAGCCCAGTGGAAAAGTACGGTATGCAACTGCCATTGCACAGGGCAGCATGATTAAAGATTTAGTAAGAGATATTAGAAAGATACATTTCTATGAAGAAAAACATTAAAACTCATGCTTTAGCTCATTAAAATTAGTAATAAACAACACATATGTAAGACTGTTCTCTCTTGTATTTGGCCCACGTACATACACACATTCTAGCTTCAGCATCTTATTATTATTTCCAAAAATACCTGTCACTGTCAGACAGGTGTTCATATACACACAATGTTCACCTGAAGTGTCTAGTTATCAGAGATGTTTTGAACAATATAAATGACCATCCTACCCGTTTCGTGAAAGTAGTCCTTGGCCAGCTCAAAGAGCCTTAGATGCATGTTGGTGATGGGATTGAAGGACCCACAGGCCAGCAGTACCACTTCAGCCTTCTTGTCAGGATCTTCCATGGCCATTCCTCACAGCTACAGAGCCAACTGGAGAATGTTGGTGCTACAAGAAAAGATGAGATTAAAAAATAGTTATTCTTACTTACTTGTGCTGCCAATAAGCAGACTCCAAGATCAAATTGCACACTGCGTTTTCTTTTCATCAACATTTGGCCTGTGATTGTTTATGTGATACTGCATTAACCAATTTTTAAGAGATTAAAGCCACTGCCTCCAGTTCCTTCTGGTTATCCCTGGACAGAGGTACAACGCAAGGAGCTGAGACAGCAGTGCATTATGTTGCAGAAAGGAGAAAAATTCTTCTGTGAGGCTTTGGAAATAGAGGATGTAGAGACATGAGAGTGTGTTAGGAAGAAGTCGTAAGTAATAGAAAAGTGAACCCAAATTTGCCTTGCCTGTGTATTATCACAGCAGCTGTGATCCCCTCCTATACGCAAGGGGAAACATGTTTAAAAATGAAATCACTGAAAACAGGCTGTTTGCCTAAAGAGAGGACGGCGTTCTGCCCACAGTGAAGAAAAGCAGCTCATGAAGAAAAAACAATTATTGAGCCTGATTGCAGGACAAACCTTATTACAATTTTGCAGGTTTTTTTAAGATGCCAACACCATCAAACTGCCAAGAGACAATTCTGCAGGGAACTTCCTTACAAGTAACTTCTTTTTAAGTAACTTCCTTATAAGTAACTTCCTTACTTCTAGCGCTTTCAGGGGGCAATATAACATCCTATGACAGTTCCCAGTGCTGCTACTCTAAATCGCAGTGAGACTTTTCAGCAAAATCTCTAGAACTAACATTATATCGTATTAAATTCTGAAGGAAAGGAGCATTAGCATTTTTTGTTTGGGATTTATTTACATTTTACGTACTCTTGGTATGTGGGAAGATAGTGCTATGGACTAAACATGAAATCAATCAAACTACTTTGTGTTGCAGAAAGTATATGGTAGATGTACCAGTGGAACAGCTGAGAGATGAAGAGTGCATTAAAAAAGTTTAGTGAAAGCTGCAATTAAATACCAGATTTCTTTTCCCTTTTTTAAAATACAACAGGGCTGTTCCAATTCCGAACTTCAGTTTCAGAAAACTGCTTGAGAACTGGTGAAAATAAGGAAATGTCACTACTTATCTTTTTCACCATTACATGAATTTTTGCTTCTTGATGTTCTTTTATTTCATGAGAACATTCTGGCTTGACAAGATGGTTTACCCTAGCCTGGCCCTGAACAAATGACAACTGGAATATGTTATGGGCCCATCTCCTACCGTTGCTGTTTGTGAGATGAGTGACATCCGTGTTGAGCACTGAAGAGTCTCCCATTGTTTCTACAACATCCCTGCTGCAACCCCCCGCCCCCCCAGGTCACCCACACATTCCTTCTCCTTTACAGAGAGCAGCTCAGACACCAACACAGCTAAATCTCCTCACGGCTACTATCTACCAATATCAAATAGCCCTTGAATACAAGGAAGCCTCACAAGGCTTTGCATTTTGCAAGTGTTGGTACTTTTGAGTGCTTTCAAGAGTTTCAGACTTTAAAAATATTCTTTATTACTGCAGAGTATTTCAGCATTGAAGGGTCTGGTGTTGCTTGGAATGCAGTGTTCAGAGGGGCATCGCTGGGAGTTCCCATGGGAACAGGCAAGGAAAGGAGTGACACTTTCCTTTGTAACGCATAAAGCCCTACTTTCTAAAGAAAGTGACTCATGCTGCAAATTTGAAAAGGGTTTTCTTCTTTAAAAAAAAAAAAGCAAGGGCAAAAATAATAGAAAAATTTGAGATGAAAATACATAGTGCCTTTTCTGGAGTTGGCCAAATGTCCTTTTGCATGCTGCTTGGGGAATTTACAGTCTTCAGAAACAGGCAATTGTTGCACCACAAATTGACCTTGTAGCACTTCCTACCTGCCTAGAAATTGGGAATATAAATATAATTCAGTAGTTTGCATATACCCTCAGTCTCTTGATCTGCGCTGACATCCTCTGCCTAGTACTCTTTGCCTAGAAAAGAGCTGCCCAGTTGATGTGGAGAGCGGAGGAAACAGAGATACCATCCCATGATTACCCCCACTGTTACCTTGTCCTTGTCACCACCCCTGCACCCTCAGAGCTGGGACTTGCTTGGTAGGAACTGACCTTCACAGAGCTCCAGCTTTTTGAGGGAAAGTGATGCAATTTGTACATACCAGGAGAGAAAAAAAAAGAGTAGGTTCCAGTGATAATTAAAGCCCAGCCGCTGCCTGAGCTGTATCTTGAACTATGCCTATTAGTATTGTATATTGACATAAGTAGTTTTGATTAATTACGTATCATTTGGCACTGCTTGACACAACTCTAATTATTGCAGTTTGACCCCCAGACACAAACGAGCAGCCCAGCTCCTGCTCTCCAGAGGTGAGAGACCTGTATCCAGGGTAACCGCTTAGTTTCATAAAACTGAGAACAGTCTTGAAATAACAAATTCTCTCTTCTGCCAAATAGTACATGAAATATTTGCAAACCCTCCCTACAGAGATTTAAGAAGGGGAAAAAAAGTCATATGGCCTTCACTCCAATTGTCCCTAAGTGTGGGACACCCTGGATCGTTTTCCCTTCCCCTTCAGAAGGAAAAATGAGGTGCCCTGTAATGTGTCTTTTACATACGTGCTCATGTATGATCCCATCATGCTTATACCTGACCTTACCAATATTTAGCGTGTGCTATTGGCAGAGCTGCTGGTGCTGGGCTGGATCGGACATGCATTTGTACTAAAACCCATCGAATAATGCTGGCAGTAGGTTTTGGGATGGTTCTGACCACCAACCTGTCACCTTCTGCAGATCAGCCAGTAATTGTGAGTGTACTTGGGTCAATCCCACTTATGTTTCAGAGATAAATAATTATGAAGCACGCTTATATACTTGCAGCCTATGAACGTCATTAAATGGTAAGTCGCTGGAAGCTCTCACGTGCCCAGCACTCCTGGTTTCGGTCCCTCTCACCGACCTCCTCCCCACAGCTCCACGCTGCCAGAGGCCTGCACGGTAGCAGCCCCCCAACTTGCGGGGCGCAGGATCGGGGCGCAGCCCAGCGAGCCCGAGCCCGAGCCCGCCCCCGCCACAGGCCCCGCTGCCGCCCCCAGCCGCCCGCTCACCCCACCGTCTCCATGCTTACCGCCCCGGGCCGCGCCGCTAGCTCCGCGCTGAGGGGCAGCACTGGGCGGGGCCGCGTCGGCGCGCTCTAATTGGCCCAGGCGCGGCGCCGGCGCGCTCTCATTGGCCCCAGCGCGCCGGAAGCGGTACCGGAGGGAGGCGGCCTGTTTTTCCTCAATTCGCCTTGCGCTCCTACCCTCCGCGGCCTGCCTCAGGTGAGGCCGTGGGGGGCCGAGGTGGAGCGGTCGACGGGGCCGAACTGGGCCTGGGCGGCGGGCGGTGTGGCCGGTAGGGCCGAGGTGGGCGGCTAGAATGTCTCGGGCTTCTTCCTGTGTGTGCAGGAACGGGTCTGGGCGGGCTCACCTCCGCGGAGTAGGAAGAGCCGGGCTGGAGCCCCGGCCTCGGGGGTGGGCTGTGCCGGGACAGTGCCCGAGTTCCTTCCTCTCGCTTCTCCTACCTGAGCCTCCTGCTCGGTCCCTTCTCTCGCACCTTTCAAGTGCGGAGGGTCGCCTTGCCTTTACTGTCTTCCGGCTGTGGGAGTCGTTGGCCTTAGTGCAGACCTGAGAAAGTGCTGGTGCGTGACCCAGGCGTGAACATCCCATGAATTGGCTGCTTGGCTGCTTCTCTTGGTAACCAAGCAGGCACTAACTGTCTCCAGAGTTCTGTTTATTTCTACAGCTGATAATTCTAATGTGTTTGCACGCTTTGAACACCTGCTTCCAGGTTGTTGCCTCTGAAATAATTTCTCACAGGGCAGTTGAAGAGTGGAATTTGTTGTTTCCTGTAGCGTGACCTCAGTGTTTCAGTAATTGCTGATTAGTTTCAGACTTATATGTGGTTTCATTGTTTGTGGCTGTTTGAATTATTGCCTTGGTGAACTGCGTCTTGCTACAAAGGGAATAGTCCTATAGGCACAGCATAACATTTCTGTCTTTCTACTGCAAGACTGTCTGAGTGTTTTGATTAGACATTCCACCATCAAGATATTGCATAATTTTATTGGTACCTGGAACATTTTAACATAAGTTTTGTTTCTCCTAGGCGTGTCATGTAATAACTTACAATTTACATGTGAAAACAGAAAATGGCTTCAAGAGGAACAACGGAGACCAGTAAACTAAAACAAAACTTGGAAGAGCAGTTGGATAGGTTAATGCAGCAGCTTCAAGATCTGGAGGAGTGCAGGTAGTAAAAATAGTTGCTTTCCTCTTATATAGTAATATTTTTTTTAACTGGTTGACAGAAGAAAGTGATATATTTAAAAAAATGTGGATTTTTTTTGTTTTATTTTGTGTTTTGCTGTGGCTTTATATTTTTAAATTAGGTAGGATGTTTGTGTTATGTAGTAAAGATTATTTTACAACCCTGTTTTATTAAGATCATTCTGTTTGTCATCTTCTTGAGTAACATGCGAGCAGAAATATCCATTACTGTTCTCTCTGAAATCTAGTATTTCTGTGTGACTTTTAAAGTTTTAATAGCTGTTTACAGAACTCAAAATTTTCATATGGGTTTTCTTTAACAGCAGTCATCAAATTGCTTTTCTTTCTGTTTGGTTTTGTCTTGTAATTAGGGATGTTGGGGTTTATGGTTTTTTTGCTTGTCTAACACTGTCATATGATTCGTTTCATACAACTGCGTTAAGTTTTTTGTGGCTTAAGAAAACACGAAATAGATGCTGAATTACTAAGGAAAAATCAAGTGGTTTTTTTTCTGTTTGGCACTTGCACTTAAACTTTCTGTGTGGTTTTTAGATGTTTTCTCTAACTACAGTTCAGACTTACCTGCACAGTACATATTTTTTCCAAGAACAGTTATAACTGCCAGGTGTTAGTATTGCTGTTCTTTGAATCGGATGAGGTTTAGAAACCAGAATCAATTGTTCCTGAATACCTTGGTGGTTTTTGCATGAGGAGATGGGGTTCTCAGATAATTTGATTCACCATAGCTTTAAGCAAGACAATCTCACCACGTGTTTTTGTTGAGAGCAAAACCACACTTTTAAATACGGCACCAAGTGTTGAGTATCTCATAGTTGTCAGGGCCTTTTTAGTACAAGTGACTTCATACAGACACCACAAGTGTATGGATGGCTAGGAGGTGGTGCAAAACCAAGAAAACTACATATGCACTAGCTAAATTACAGCACAGAGGGCTAGACGAGAATAATCTGAGGTGGTATGAATGTTTTCATTGCTATCCGAGGAAGTATGCTTCATAATATTCTCTGACATCCTTTCTTCCACGTTACATCTCAGGCTTAGTCCTATGAATTAATATGTCTTGTTGGATCCTCTTTAGAGAGGAGCTAGATGCAGATGAGTATGAAGAGACCAAAAAAGAAACTCTAGAACAGCTGAGTGAGATCAATGACTCGCTGAAGAAGATTATGTCTGGAGATATGACTTTGGTGGACGAGCTCAGCGGGATGCAATTGGTAAGGATAATATGTTACTAAAAATAGTTCTGCCTGGACTCAGTGAAACAGAAAATAGATTAAAGTGGTTCATTATATTTGTCAAACATGCATGTGTGAAAGCTAGATCTATGTATCTATTGTTTTTATTTAGTGTATGTGTACATATAAAAACTTCTTTAGGTCTCCTCATTTTAAAAGGGAAAAAAAGTTGAAGAATTATAACAATAACACTGTAGGAAAAAGTAAGAAATTGCAGGTGCTAAATAGATCAGATCCTTATTAGTAAAGTTCATGCCTGTTTGTTAGAAAGTACAACGAAAGCATTTCCTGTGCTCTTCTTGCTGATTTGTTTCAGAGGTTCATATACCAGTCCAAATAAGAAGGCTGTAGGAGTGACTGTGTAACTTTAAGTTGTTCTGGTGAATTGTTCTTTTTTTTTTTTATGCTGACTTACAAACTTGTGATCTATTTTCTCTCTTTTCAGATGTTTAGTTAGAGCATTATTTGTTCCCTCTGAGCCATATGTTTTAGGGTTTTGTTTCCAGAAAGATCATGCTTTGTCTAAGCATAACTCTGGTGAGATTTAATCATAATAATTTTGATACTCCACAGAGGATTTTGAGTAACTTTGCCTCGTCGCTTACTCTGTTTACTCTTAGAAGTGCTGTAATCATCAGTGTGTCATTAAAACTGCTAAAGATAGCACAGCGCATCCGCTTGTGATGTGCTAATATCAGGAAGATGTTGGAAATGATTAGAAATTAAGACGTGGAGTATAATGAAAAGTTTCACAGCTCTTTCTCAGTGTAGCTGCACTAATCACTAGATTTTTCAAGCCTTGCATAAAGGTCATATAGTTTTTTTTTTTAATCTCCCTTTTACGGTTAAGGAAAGAAAGAAAAGCTGTCTTTATCAAACGCAGAGGGTACTAACGATGCTTTCCAGCTTTCATTGATCTTGTCATGCAGCTATAGCTTGTGACTGCTATTAGTTCTGGTTTTTCTTTCACTTTTCCGTTTAGGCAATACAAGCAGCCATCAGCCAAGCATTTAAAACTCCAGAAGTAATTAGGATGTTTGCAAAGAAACAACCAAGGCAACTGAGGACAAGGTTGGCAGAGGTGAAGGTTTCTGTTTCACTCTAAAAAACAGTTTATTTGAGCTAGACAGCTCTAAATATATAATGATTACAAGGAGAGCACCAAGTGTGTTAGCAACCTTGGTGGCAGCATCATAAGGAGATAGAGAAGGTCTTTTTCAGAATTTGATCAGTTTTAAATGGGGACAACAATGTGTCTTTCTTGAATTATCTTCTGGCTTGCTCCTTCAGAAGAAAAATGTGATTAAGAGTGAACTGAGCATAACTGCAAATAGAAAATCTGAAGAGTATGAATCTGTGATTGTATTGAAGGGCTGGAGAGTACACTCTGTTTCAGAGATCTAGACTGAACTTGATATCCAGGTCAAGTGAAATGAAATATAATTTCTCCATGTATCCATGACACATGAATTCATAGTTTTAAAGGAATAGCAGTCTTTGATTAAAAGAGACTCAGATTTGCATAGATCAAGAATGCTATGGTTAAGTGCAAAGAGTATTTGCAGAATGGTCAGAAAATCTTCATGGCCATCTTTTAAATTATGGGTAGCTCTGTCCATCACTTACCATGGGTACCATGATGTTCTTAGGCTGTTGCATTGCTTTTGCTGTTGTGTTGAGTGAAACAAACGGGAAGCTTATATATTTTGACTTGAATTGTTTCCCTGATATACAGATGGACCGAGACTTAATAGTAGGGAAGTTGGGACGAGACCTGTACACACAGCAGAAAGTGGAAATCCTGACTGCCCTCAGAAAGCTTGGTGAGAAGGTAAGGTGTTGGTATGATAAACAGATGAATAGAACCATCTATTGATATATTGAAGAGGAGTTTGAAATAATTAAGAAATTACAACATTTGTTTATGAGCAAATGATAAAATGCAGCTCGTTTTAGTAGTATGTGAATGTTCTTCCATGTTAACGCTAAGCTTTTTGAAGTACTTGCTATTGAACGTGTATCAAGTAGTGCATTTATATATATTGTGCATCTATATAAGGCTTTTTCTACTATAAAATGCTTTCTTTGGTGGGTTGTATGAATAAAGCACTTAAAAGCTGATACAAGCTGATGATATTTTAAAAAGCTACAAAACAACACTTTTACTGGCTACCTACCACCTGGCAGGAACCGTCCAAGACTTTTGATGTATGTTGAGCTTTACCTATTCTTATATTGGTGATAATATCCACCTCTTAGTGTGAGGTAAATTAATTGGAGAGATGAGTGGTAATCTGATTTTTTTCCTCCATGGGTACATCAGTGGCAGAACAATTCCTGTGTTTTTTACCACTAGAGGGAGGAAGAGAGGTTCTTCTATTGATGGTGTATGAAGACAGTGGGTTGCTGTGTATCTCTGTACCTAAACTTTCTTAGGATAAGATCAAATGCAGTACTTAAAGGATCTGCATTCCAGGTAGACGATATTAGTAAATCCTTCCTTCCCATCAGACTATTTTTATTGCTTGACTGTCAGAGAAAAACATATTGGAAATAGGTTAAAAGGTTAGTTGAGACTGTGAACTGAAGGCGTGAAGAAATCTAATCCTCCTGGCAGGAGTTCCTTGGTTCACTTCAGATAAGCCACTTCACCATGCTTTGGCGTAGCCTCTTTATTTTTCGAAATGATCAGTAACCTACTTGAGAGAGGACTTGCTTGGATAGTAGTGTCACATCTGTCTGAATGTGAAAAGTGATGGTAAATGTTATGCATTTTTCTGCACAGTACTGCAAAGTCTTTAGTTAGATGCTTGCTTGCAAAGGCAGGTAACTAATACTTTTCCCCTTATTCTAACATCATTCTGAATGTCTGTACCTGATTTCTTTATTTTTAATAAATAAACTGATACAAACACTGAATGGTGTGACACGCTTTGCTTTAATAAGGATATATATCTGAGGCTACTTAAATGAGCGAGTTTTAACTTGGAATATCAGAACCTTCCAAATGTAGGTTATTATTTAATTATTGTAAATATTTTATGGGTGTCTGTCACAAGGCAACAGAGCACGTATATAAATGCAAAACATACATGTGCAAATGTCACTTGAAAGGAAGGGAACTATTTCTAGGTCATTGACTCTTAACATGGTGAAAGCTGGTAGTAACTGCATATTTTCACTTTCCTCAGTAGATGATATGAAGCGAGCTCTACTGTATTGGCCATGTGACAGAAATGAATTGACATCCTTTGCATAGTTTTTGGTACAGAGTTACAGTGCAACTTCTTCATCAAAAATTCACACTGGAGGTCAGCTGGAAACTTAGTGGTGCATGTAGAGGCATGTCTGATGTCAGATGTGCAGGCCTCTCTGGGCTGACATGCCATTGTGAAAAAATTCAGTGGTAGGGGGAGTGGTTTGCATTTTTAGTTTGGCTTTTAATACATTGGCTGATGCTGCCACTTAAACTGCAAATTCACAATTGCTGCAACCTGTTGTAGTTTGTGTATGTACCCATGTAGATGGTGGGAAAAATGCACAGTTAAGATAGCAAGTTCACTGTTATGTCCTTTTTTGATTTAGCTCACTTCAGATGATGAGATGTTCTTGTCAGCAAATGCAGGTACAGCCCTCAGCCAGTTCGAGAGAGTCTCCACTGACCTTGGTAAGTTTTCATTCTCACAACTTCCAATTTCTTCGCCCCATTGAATGCTGATTAGTGCAAATACCTGTGATTCCCCTATGAAAGAGAAAATATGAACAAAATATTTATGCCACTAAATTTTTATGTACATTTTTTCTATTTTCTTACCAATGAAGCTCTGATACTTTTTGTTCATGGATAGTGTAACGCAGTAAATAAATGCAGTGCCAAATATCCATAAAATGCCAAGTGTTGCCCATAATCAGAATCATATAGGTTGGAAGGGACCTTTCAGATCGAGTCCAACCATCAACCTAACGCTGACAAAGATGCTGAAGGCTTGAGTAGTCTTTCTCAAGCAGAGATACTGCTCTTAAACACAGATCCCTTTTGCATTAATGACTCCCTTTAGAAGAGCTTTTTCCTCTGTTTGATGCAGAGAATTTGGCAATTATTGGCACATTGTGAAAATACAGGTTTACAGCGCTCTCGCACTAGGAGAGCTGCTATGGAGAAAATTAACTCCATCCCAGCAAAGCTCAATACAAAGTGGCTGATTTCAGACCTGTCAAGCCGGTATATCTCCTTTTTTCTTTTTTTTTTTTTTAATTAAGTCAGATGTTCTAGTTTTCAAAAAAGTAGTTTGATTTCTTTTGATCTCAAATGTTTTACTTGATTTAAATTGTATATAAGGAAATTCGCAATTGCTTCTAGTATTTACCGAAAATGTTTTTTCCTCCTATAGGCTCAGGAGACAAAGTCTTTGCTCTAGCAAGTTTTGAAGTAGAAAAGGCGAAACAATGAAGAGGTGCGTGAGGCTTGTGTCTCTCCAGTTATCAGCAACATTGGACTTCTGTTGTATTGCATTTGTTTTTTCCTATTTTTAACATGCTGAAAAAAAGAAAAGCAAAACAAAAAGACCCAAACCCTAAACCTCTTGGGTTCTTAACCAGAAGATATGAAGTAAACAGCCTTAAGTGCACTTTGGAACCTCTGTGTCTGTACCCCTCAGTAACATAAGCTCTGAGGCTGAACACTAAGTGGTACTCTAACAACAAAAGCATGGTATGACTGTCTTTGGAAAGAATCAGCTATTTCAAACTTTTCTGAATGTGTATTTCTCTAACTATTAAAAATGTAATCTTTTTGCATGTGGTTGTAGCAAGGACATCTTTTTCAGGAGCGGTCCTAATAAGTGAGTGGTTTTTTTGGGTGGCTCTTCCAAGTTGCTCTCAAGTTATCTTAATTTTTGTCTGGACTCCCTACTAAGTACTTTGTACTAGGAGTGCGTTGAAGCTTTGAAAAACTGACATAGTTTGTTTGAAATGCCATCTTTCTACAAACTGTTTGCAGAAGAACCAAAATGAGACTGTGTGGTGATCGTTGGCCCTGAGCTGCCTGTTTGCTGTGCGCGTGAATGAGTGCCATTGTGTCCTAGCCTTGAGTGACAAACAATGGGAGCCCTGTAGGGAGGCTTCTGGAGTCGTTTAACCTTGTCTATTGAAATGACAGGGAATTGCTAGGAAATGGCAATGAGAAGCCCTTTCTGCGACCTCTCACTTTGGCTCTGGGTGTATAACGACATGCTACCGTTATTTCCCAGTATTGCTGAGGCAGCATGAAATAGCTGCAAGTAGAAACAAGTTTAACAAGGGGAGGGAAAGCTCTCCTTATGTGATTGGTACAAGTGTTGCTCAGTCTATTTATCAGATGGTGGTGCTGGGGGGTGTGTGTGGGGTCTGTGTGTCTCCACAGAGAAGTTAGAATCCTGAATAATCTCAGGGTGTAGGAGGATTTAAAAACTCTTATAGCTCTGAGTGTGAAATAATTACTCGGGACTCTGGATGAGTTTAACTTCCTGATAAACTATTTTTTGTAAAATCAATATAAAGGATCTTGTTCTTAAAGTACTGGCAGCTTCATACTTAAATTCATTACCTGTTAGCATTTTGTCTGAGCTGATTGGAAGAATTTTTTCAGCTTGAAAAATGTATGTTTCAGGTCTGCTCTGCCCTTGGTATAAACTCAGACACTGATAGAAAGATTCTGGCAACCAAAAAAAAAAAGACATTTCTTAATTGAATTTCATACCTGTTCCCTTTTTAATTTTACCCCTAGCTAGAGAAAAGGATATGGGAAGAAACCAGTGGTATCTTTTTTTTCTCTGAATGGAAGAAGAGCTTGACATTTCTGTATGAGTGTTGCTTTGTCTGGAACAAACCTTAGTAAATACTAAGGCTTTTTTAACATTATGTAACTCCATGTAGATGTATCTATTCAGCTTACAGCTTCTAGCTGTAAAAAAAAAAAAGCAACATACAAAAAAAAGTAACTGCATGCTTAAAAAAAGTCTTTTCCCTCTATCTGTGCAAAAAGGGTTCAAGCATTAGACAGTTCTGGGTCCTTTGGACTATATGTTTTAACAGGGAGTTCACACTTCCTTTCTTCGGAAAGCTTCAGAAGTGGAGGAAACGTTATGAAATTTCATTGGCAAAAGCAGTGTTTGGCTGTGAGCGTGTTGACGTGCTATTATTATCTGGCACCCCTCGGAGAAAGTGTGACTTACCACTCACAGATACAGTCACTTCCCATAAGCCGGGGCAGAAATATATCAAGAGAAGAAAGCTACTATTTTGCTTCTTAAACTCCACAAATTATCTGTTTTTTAGAAGTGGTAAATTTATTTTTCTTTAGATGAGAGCAAAGTACAATAACTAAATGCCACAGTGGTTGATGCTGACTCTCCAGCAAATGACATTACAAAGAGGTTAAACAGAGATCTCTGCCTATATTGCGAAGGTAATAGGTGTAGCTAGTTTTAGTGATTGGGTGGTTTTTTGACAGCATGACTTAAGTTTGAGGCATGTTTCTGAATCTATCTGTAGAATGTGATAACTGCCATCACAGCAAATACGTTGCTGGCAAGAAAAGGATGGTGATAATACTGGAAAGATCAGAATTCCGAGGAAAAAAGTTATCTGCTTCTATCTTGTTACTGCTTTGAACTATAAAAATTAAGACGTACATATACTGGAAGGATGATACTGGATTCTTTTAGCATTAGTAACGGTTAATAAACCAACTTGTAAACCCAAGTGCGTGGATTCAGTTGCCAAAACTGACTGATTTGGCAACAGTGGAGTTGGACTCTGATATGTCAGCAGTGAAGATTACCTGTTGTTGTGAGGAATCCTGTGTTTAATGGAGTAGATCATCTGTGTTTTACCTTTCATATGTATCTTAGTCTTTTGTAGCTAAACGAGCTTCAATGAAAGCTCCC
Source organism: Gallinago undulata (assembly GCA_026546715.1). Classification (NCBI taxonomy): domain Eukaryota; kingdom Metazoa; phylum Chordata; class Aves; order Charadriiformes; family Scolopacidae; genus Gallinago; species Gallinago undulata. The sequence goes on from JAOTQQ010000008.1 coordinate 4,376,207, forward strand.
ATTAAATTGAGTGAGTGGAGAAGAAATAGTCTTAAATTTAGACAGCATATTGCAGTGTTAATCTCAGTGTTGTGTAGTGGTTGCTTTAGAAGTGGGTAGCATAGACTATAAACAGAAAATTCATGTGATCAGTTGTAATTTAGATTGCACTTACAGGGCATAAATACCCTATAAATGAACAAGTTTGTCTAATTGTGATCTAGGACTTGAGTAAACCAGAAAATGTGGGTGTTTTTTAGAAGGTATTTTGCTTTAATAGATATCCTTTTGAAATCTAGTATTTTAGAAATGAAAAGATACACAATATAGATAGCATAATTAATATCTTTCACTGATGGAACTTTTTTCTCCTTTTTTTTTTATGCAGCTTTTACTTGGCTGGGGTCCTTGGTCCATTATATCAGAACTATTTTCCTGTCTGGGGCAGCATTATGTTCTGTGAGAAGCTGAGAGCAGCTTATTAAAAGACTTTATTAGACAGTCTCGAATTATTGAAAACAAAACAGTCCATGGGGACTGTAGCTGGCGCCTTTTCCTTTGTGCTCATTACTGGTGCTAAGTAACTCTTCTCCCCCAACACCCCTCAATCTGCTGGCAGCATTAGTATGTAAATTAAATCTCTCAGCACTACCACAGATCGCATTACAGATCTACAGTACAACAATAAGAAAATCTTTTTACTTCTCGTTTTAGAGAGGTGTACCTTTTTAATTGATTTGTGAATATTTCATTTTTTTCAATATTTCAGTACTGTAGGCAGTGGTAAAATTCCTATTAAAGTGATTCTTGACTGAATATCTTTCTAACCTTGTGCTCTTCCTGCTTTTGAAAAGATCTCTCATGATTTAGATGGACAAAGATGGGATTGAGATCAATAACCAGTACTATTTCAGGAGTCAGTATGACAGGCCAGACTTCCCCTTTCAAAATTTGTGAAAGGTCAGAAAGTGTAGCTCTACCCTGGTGGCTGGATATGCCTTAACTGTAAATGCAATTTCACAAGGAAGCTGTTGCCAATATGAAGCTATTTCTATGTTGACCCCAGCAAATAGTTAAGTAACCCACTTGAGGCGGTTAGGTTAATTTCAGAGGCGTAGTAAGTTAATTGGTGTGCTGTGCTAAATGTTTTGCCAAATAATCCTGGGATGTACCTCTACTAGTATCTCAAAAGTTTCTGCAGGGGCTGGAAAAAAAGTCCATAATCTATTTATTACAATAATAATTTGCTCAAATAAAAACTGATAACAAAAGAACAACTCCAAAATGAAAGCACGGTTTTATGGTTTAACATGCGAGTGAGTGATGTTTGAGTTCCATCCCTAGTTCGGCATTAGGTCCAGACAGATTGCTTATTCTCTACACATCTTTCTCTCCTGGAGTGAAATTCAGATTATGATGCTTGAATATTGAGTGCTATGAAGTTGTTATTGATCATATATTGCTTTGAAGATAAAAAGTGCTTTGTTTTCTGTTTATCATTTTACTTCTGAAATAAGAATTGTGAAGTACAGTAACTTTAAATACATCAGTAAAGTTGCCCAGAGTTCTTTTTGGCCGTATATAACCTCCCTTTTTTAATCTTCTTTCTCTATATGATAAGTCTAGTGATTGTACTCATCTGAAAGCAAAAGTGTTAGAGAGACAATTGAAGCTTCCGTCTCTTTTTCTTCTGTCTTTGTCTCCTTGTATTATTTCTCTTCTTTGATCTTGAAGGGAAAAGTAGCAACTTAGCTTTGTCTTAAAGGAAAAATACAAGTTTTCTTAAAGAGATCCCTTAGTTCATAATGTTACCTTGCTGTTAAAATTAATTTTAATAGCGATTTCTGTATTAATGATACTCTACTGACCAGGCAGTTAAGGCCATGTCATTAGTGACTGAAATGGTAGGGAAATCAAAATATAAACATTTGGTTTTGTTTCTGTTATGGCCATTCCCTTTCTATATAAGGACAAATATAATTTTTACGTTGTAAAGAAATAAGTCACCCAGCAGTCATCTTTTAGTTTCTCCACTTCCATCGTTTTTGAATTATCTTCACTGTGTTCTGGGGAAGTCTTTTCCATTGGGGAAGTAAGCTCTTAATGCAGTTCTGTCTGAACTACCCATGGGAGGGGAATAGGAGTGCTCATGCTGGAGGTTGGTTTTTTTTTTAGGAGTCATGGAGTCATGGAAAGTGTGACATTTCACCTTGCTATGAGGTTGTAGGGGTTTTAACTTTATCTTAATAGAATTTTTACGCTTGCAAGGGAGAGGGGGGGAATTACTAGACATGATGTTGCCCAAGATTTGTCTCCCATAAATTTTAACCATGCAGGCTTCTCACCCGATTCAAGCAGGAGCTGCGGATGTTCAGAGTGTCTGAAAAGGTAGCCTAAAGTATCTGACATGATAAATAAAAATGTTTCAGAATAAGTAATCTCTAAAATAAGGTCTTAGGAAATACAGACATAAGGTTAGTGGATATAACTATTTGTAAGCCATTGCTGTATCATGCACTGAAATGTCTACTGTAATTTAACACACTAATATGATATTGATATATTTTAATAGCAGATTTCTTTTAAAAACAAATTCTAATCATGGATATATCTCTGTATCTTGCTATCATAATAGTTTGCCGTTTGATAATGTTTAGGATTGTATTTTCAACACTCCTGCAAAAATGGGTTGGTAATAATCGCAGATGTACTGAAAAGCATCAGGCAGGACCTGCAGATCCCAAGGACAGAAATGTTCATATCTGGGTAAATCACTTTTCTTTTCATTGATGAGTTAATATCCTTGTAAGGTGGAGAGAGAAATTGAATTCTGTAATGTTGTCATAAAAGAGTGTGCTTTGCTATTTTGTAAATGCTAGATTTAATCTGGGAACACTTCTTGTTTTGAATAAAATGTGCAGCTGAGGTTTCTTACCATACAAACTAAGTCTGGATTAACCAAAAAAAAAAAAAGGTTGTTGTAGCCTTCATAGCCTTTTTTACACTAAAGGGCTTTTTTTGTCTGTCTGTCAAAAATATCTCTGCATATCTCCTCACTGCAATCTGTAGAAACATTAAATGTTGCAACTAAGGCAGCTGAACTATTTCTTTAGTTTTCTGGTATAATCTCTCTAATCCATGCAAGTTGTGCTTGCCACTTGTCATGGAAATGTCAACTGCCTGTTGTGACCCTACATCACATACAAGAGTGTCCTGGTTTGAGTAAGCAAAGAGCTGCTTGGTTGAACTGCATTTACTTTTCAGGAAACACTCCTGTTTCCGCATCTGAGTGTGATTTTGATGGATTGGAATTGTCAGACTGAAGTCTGAAATATAAAAGATTACTGAAAGCAGAAAGACTCCCCACTCTGAAACAATCCCCTCATTGGGTACCACACACATCTTGGAGGGTAACAGAGTTTTCATTATTGTTGCCTGAGGTTAAATCAGCTGGGCAATGAAAGCAGGGCTTGTGTCTACAGATGCTGCTGGAAGCCCCTAATGAGAGGGAGATGCCAACAAATACAGAGGCACTTGGAGGGTGGAAGCAGCTGTACTGTGAAGGAATCCTAAATGAAGTTCAGAGCTGATTAAGAAAGAACTGAAGATCAGAAAAGGACAGGGTGAGTTGAGAGATTTTTTTTCTAAGTCAAGCAGGGATTCAGAGGAGAAGGTTTCATGAAGTTTTGGCTTACTAGGATAAAGGGCAGCTTCATGAAATAGAAGAGATTAGAAGCTATTGAGAAATCCCTTTTAATCTGTTAGACGTCTATAAAATAATATCTAATCTTTATACAATACTTGTCAAAATGTTATAAAGGCTTAACCTTTAAGTAATTACACTTCCTGAAGTTTCCCTGCTGATAAGCTGTAGGATGCCCATTTTGCAGTTGGGGCAAATAGGGTGACAGTAAGGTGACAGTGCACTTGTCTTCTGTTTACTTCATGAAGGTCTGTGCGTTCCCCCAAGACACCAACAACATTCTACTAAATCTGCTGTGGAGCTGGGAGTTGAGGTGTCTTGAGCATCTGTCGTGTTTTACGGTGATAAAAGTGACTCCTGTAATGGCAAGAGGGCACCTTGCTTGATAGTGACATCTCGGTAAGCTTGATGGTGACAAACTAAGGTGGGGCAGAAGCTGGTTTAGACTCAGTGTTTTAACCAAATAAACCTAAAATTCTCCAAGGGTAGAGGAAGCCTTCTGGTATCTGTGTCTGCTAAAACCCTTTCTAAAGAAGTGCAGGGTGTTAAGTTGCTGCTAGAGAAGATTGCATTGGGCTGTTGTACAGTCAGGCAGCTGAAGGAGGAGAGCTAGACCATACTTAGTCATAAAATGCTGGTTTGCCCATGATGTTATCGGTAAGAAAATTCATACTATTGCAAAGATGCAAATGATGGCTTAATTATACGCTCCTACCAGCATAAGATGCTTTTAGATCTTTCCTTCAGACTCATGTACTGTGCTAATTAACAGTAATCCAACTGGCAGATCCCAGAGCAATGCTGCTGCCTATTTTTTTTTTTTTTCCAAGCTTATGCTGGAGCTCTTATGTTCTTTTCTTAAATAATTAATAATCATTACTGCCTGCTGTGCTGTGGGTATGTGCTAGTGATCTCGGATCCCAGCATATTTGCACCATTCCTGTTGCTGTCAGCAGCCTGGGCTCACTCTTTGCCGAGCCTTTCATGTTAAGACCTTCATTAACTGGCGGTGGGGTATGGATTTCAGTGGCGGTGGGCTTTGATGTCATTAAGTACCAAGCTGTTAAAGGAAGTGCCACCTATTTCATTACTGTGACTATTTTCATCCAATTAAGTTAAATACCAAGTAGGAAACAGATGTGTTTTACTGAATGATGCTTACTACACAAAGCCTTTTTTTATCTTCAGGAATTCTAGAGAATTATGTGTTTCCTATAATCTAGAGGAATTCTTTATATAGACCATATATATTCTATATCTATAGGATTCTATATAATACATATATTCTATATGATATATATATTCTATATCTAGATGTAGAATATATGTATTTTGTATATTATTGCTGACCCCACCAATGCATATTATAGGTTTACAGCATTACTTCCCCCCGCCAGTGGGAAGCCAAAATGCCGATCTGGGATGGTTTAACCTTTGATGGCTTCTGCTTCTCTTTTTAAATTTTCTTCTTTTAATAATTAATTTCTCTCCACATTCACTGTGGTCTCCCTCTGCTCCAGTCTGTCTAGGGGAAGGATTCCTTTTATTTTTTGAGTGCTTAGGTGACCAAGTGGATATTTGTTCTGGTTGGAGGTTCTTGGAAGATGGCATTTGCTGGATTAGCTTGAATTCAGCTGTTTCGAGTTCTTGCAGTGTCTTTAATTTCTGTAGTGCAGTGTTAATGAGAAGCGGTCTCATAATCTGTTAAAATTGACGTGATCTATGCGGAGAAGTTGTGCTCCTCAGCCGGGCCCCGCTGAACTGCGGGAACTCATGGGGACACACTCCTCACCACCGTGGTTTCAGAGGATGTTCCTTCAAGTGAGCCTATGGCTGACACCGGGAACCGCTCTGCTCCCTGTGTGTCACCGGCAGCCGCAGCACGCCTTTCCCCCTCCGCTCCCGGCGGGGCATTCCCGGGGCGCGCCGCCGGCCTTCGCCCCGGCCCCGCCCCTTCCCCGCCGCGCCCCGCCCCCCGGCGGCCCGGCCCCGCCCCTTCCCCGCCGCGCCCCGCCCCCCGGCGGCCCGGCCCCGCCCCTTCCTGCCGGCCGGCGCTCGGGTGGTGCCTGCGGCGCCGCCGCTGCCCTGGGCGGCGGGAGGCGGCGGGTCCCTCCCCCGGAGCCGCCCCGGCACCTCCCTCCTCCCGCCCTGAGTCACGACGGAGGAGGCGGCCGCTCCGCTCCCTTCGGCTCCTCACGGCTCCGATCGACCCGCCCGGCCGCCGCCCGTGCCGCAGGACCGCCGGGGCCGCCCCGGCCCCGCACGCAGGTGAGCGCGGCCGCCCTTTGTGCGTGGCCGCCCGGCCCCGAACAAAGGCGCTCCCTCCTCCCCCCCCCTCATCCCGGGGCCTCCCCGCCTCCCCTCCGCCGGCCCCGGGCCTCCCCGCCTCCCCTCCGCCGGCTCCTGCGCCCCCTCCCCGGCCGCCGCTCCCCGGAGCCCGGCGGCGGCGGTGGGTGCTGGCTTGCTGTGGGCCCCACGGCACAGGTACGGGAGGTGCCTTTTTTTTTTTTTTAAATTTTCTGGCATCATCCCTTACGTCATGGAGCACCCTGTTTGACGGCGGCGGTGTCCCACCCCAGCAATGGCCGCGTTTCTGCGGCAGGTGAAGTCATTCCCACGTAAAGCCGTCGGGAGGGCAGGTGTCGCGACAGCAGGCGATAGAACACAACATCTGGACGGGCCGGCTTCGGGCAGCCCCCGTTTATCTCACAAAAAGTGTGCGGTGCCTCACGGTGTCCGGCCCTCGGCGTGAGACGCCACTCACCCGCGTGGGAAAAATGCTTCTCGGCCAGCATTTAATAGAGGGGGAGGTAATTTCTATATTGGCTAAAAACTGTGTTTCTAGAGCATATGAAGCAGGACTCTGTAACTTTTAATTTAGTGTGCAGATGGGTGGTATTTGTCAGCACACGATAGTGCTGTATCTCTTGGAAAGGTAAGCAAGAGAATTAACAGCATCACTTCCCAAATCAGAATACATTAACGCTCCAGAAAGCAGATGAGAGTTGGCATTAGTTTCTGCTTAACATCCAGATGTGCTTCGTCAGCGTACGTTTGACTTTCAGACTTGCATTTGCTTTCTCCTCAAGAAGAGACTATTTTGCTCTGTTGTATATCATCTTTTATTTGACCGTTCCTCATCTTGGCACATTGAACAAATTAAGCTTTGATGCTGTGCGAGATGGGAGGGAGACATTCTGCAGATGTGGTGGTTTAAAAAGAAAAAGCAGCCACCACACTAAAAAAAAACCCAAACCAACAGACATTGGAGACGAGTTAGGTGTTCTGATAGAGAAGTTCAGTTTTCTGACTTGAGCTGGTTCCAGTGTGGTGGTAGGCATGTCTATTAGGTGTTTTACGAATATAATTTTTAAATACATTTACAAAATCAAAATTTTATGTTTGGTTTTTGTTGGCTACTGAAGTTGCAAGCTGTCATCTTTTGCCCTTAGTAATTTTGGAGCTCACATGTGATGTGAAATAGCCTGATGAAGGACAAATGCTATGTAAATTGTGAAAAGTGAGGCTATACTATGTACTTTGGGGGGTTATTTTGAAAGTAAGGATATTCAAGGTGAGGGGGCATGTAGAAAGCTTTATATTACTACTTTTTTTTTTAAAGCAGACTTATTTTCTTTTCAATCTAAAAGCTACTCTTTGCCTTGACAAAGAGATTCAGCTGGAAAATGGTGTCAGGGTACTTGAGATTCATAGGAGTTGCTTCAGGTTGACATTAGCTAAAAAAGCATCGTCTCTTTTATTGCATCTCTGCCATCTTGGTAGAGTTTCTTCAGTATAATTTAGAATTGTTAGTAAATGATTTGTACGTTCTCTTAGCTGGTGTGGTGTATCGTAATAGTGTAAATTTACAAGGAAGCATGGAGGATTGAACAAATGCAAAAGTAAAAGCCATAGTGAACAAGTTGACTTGGTTGGCTGAAGTTTTGTGGCTTACCCAAAACTGTAGCTCTCTTCTAGTTCATTTTAAGTACCGCAACAAAAGTTAGGAAAAGTTATATGGGATGTAAAGAGCTTTCAGGATTCTTTTTGACATCCAAGTGGGAAGATACTGAAATCTTCACCAGGAAATTCATCCCATAACCCGATAGGAGTTGTTGTAATAAATACACATGAGGAATACCCACCCCAGTTGTGGTCTGCCTCAATGCCTGTTAGCAGTTGTGTGCAGGAGCTCCATGTTCTGCACCAGCAGTGCAGGGGTGCGGGGAGAGGGGGGTGTTTGCTGAGCATGTGAACTGAAGTGTCTGTCTGTATTACCAAAAACTGGTTAATATTCTTACACTTCACTAGATACATAACATAATCATGTTAAATGTGACGTTCTGAACCCTGGTTTTATGGGAAATGTGTAGTTGTGTGAGTTTCTGCCTCTTCCCTCCTTCCTCCATCCGGGGTTGTAGAGTACTGTAACTTTGTGAGAGGGGGGAGAGAGAAGTTTCCAAAACAATTTTTGGGTTATTTTCCAAACAAAACCAAAAATGAACTGAAACATACCCTAAATTTTGTAATTGAAAACGTTGATTGTGATACACATCTATCGCTAAAAATTCAAAGTCATCCTGCAGTCACGTACAGGCAGATAAAGCTGGCATCTGAATGTGACTGATACGGTGAAACCAATGTTAATGCTTTGCCTGGGAAATAACTTCTGTGAAATAGCTCTATTTCGGTTAGTTTAATATGAGCTCCTCTCCAGATTTTTTTGTCATCTGTAACCAACATAAACATTTGTGATTTTTTTAGGAAGGATTTCAGTTGGTGAGTTTGTTGTTGACTACAAAGCATTGCTCCTGAGCACCTGACCTAGTTTTACGCGTCAAAAATGCACCCAAGTGCTGTGCATACAGAGAGGCAGTAGGCTTTTGGAGGCTGCTGTTGAGTATGCTTGGAGAAACTTCCAGTAGAGCTGTTTTTGGTTTTGTTTTTTTTTTCAAAAAAAAAAAGAGGAGGACTGGGTATCTTCAGAAATGTTTCTATACATGCAAATGCAAAAAACCTATGTTTTTTTATCACAAGTTGTCATCAGATTGGATTTCCTGCTGAAATGCAACAAGGTTACATTTCAGTAACAGCTGTTACAGCTGTGCCACACCATTGTGTGCGTAGCGCGGAAGCAGTGGAACCCGATGTCAATAGTTTTAATTGGAAAAATTGTAATCCTAATACATATTCCAAATGTTTCTATTTTAGGGGTTGGTATAAGCCTTACAGCTGGAATGTGGTTGTAATTCAGTTTTCATATAGTGACAGTAAATTACTTTTTCTGCTGTATTTTACAAAGATGTTTATAGTCAGGATGGTAAAGCTGATTGTGTTCTTTATTTGAACTATCAACAGGGTTCTTATGGAATGGTATGGTGGGATATTCAGCCAAAACCAAACCTGGATTTGTAATAAGAAAGATGTCAGAAATCATAGGGTTTAATAGTTTTAATTGAGTACTCTTTAAAAAAAAAACCACTTAGTTCTGTATGTTTTTCCCATACACTAACTGAAATTCATCATATCTTGTAAGGTTCTCTCAATGTATATGTATATATGTATTTTTTGATTTATTCTTGTCTGAGTTAAACCATATAAGCAGAAACCATAAGTAATACATATTCATAGTGCCTTTAAACATTTTCTTTTAAAATAACTCTCTGCATCACAGATATTAAGGGGAGATTATTTTTTTGTTTAGTTTGAGAGTTCTGATTTGCCGGTAAAGTAATCGTATCGTTAATTTAATTCCAGTAAAGCTATTGTGTGTATAGGACAACGGGAATAGGCCCAGATGCTGTCTATGTTTTGATGCTGATGTTCACCAAAGATGTAAATTATTGGAATGAAAACATTTTGTCACCTGCTCCACTTGCTAAGAAACGCTGGTAGCCTAATAGTCATAGTGGTTGCTTTTCTAATGATGTATGTGTGAGAAATGATACATAAATAGCTTTTAAATGTACTAAAAACTTTTTACCAACAAACTTAATTTGGGAAAAAAACTCACCCAAAGTACTTTGTTTACCGTTGTTGATGCTGTTGTATCTCTGAGAATGAGAATGTATCTCTGGATGAGACTTACAGTTCTTTTTCCCTTTAAAGAGCCGTGGCCCATCCGTGAACTTCGATTGGCATAAGAGAGCAGATAGACCAGAATGAGCGAAACTACGGAGTGTTAATAGGTGAGAAGAAATCAAAGATGAGAAAAATAACTGGAAAAAGTTAGTTGGTAATGGAATAAGGAGAACATTCTTCTGACTTGGGGATTTGTTTTCAGACTCAGTGTTTGGGAAGCATATTGTAACAAATGAGAAAAGTTAATGTCTTGTTTCTGCTCACTGCTGGTGATTTGACAGGATGTTAGTCTTTATGCACAGTGTAAATGTCCGTTTGAATTTAGGAAGTGTAATCATACTTCTTGCTTTTCAATAAGTATTTTCAAAAATATTATGTTTTACAGAGTATCAAATCTGCCAAGCTTATTTTTCATTAAAAAAAAACCCCCAAACAACAGATAGATATCATAATTATTAATGCTATTTTAAAAACACTCTTCATAGCCTAAAATTCCTATCTGGAGATAAACTGCCATGAAAAAAACCCTAAAAATTTCGACTTCTTGCATTATTGGAGTTTCTGAGACTGACTAAATTAGCTCCTGATTGGGGAGCAGAAATGGAGCCAATAGATTTGTACAACCATTGCACTTGCCTCAGGTTATTCTGTTTTATTTTCTGCAAGTATGTAGACCAAGAATTTATTTGTGGGTTGTTTTTTTTTTCAGAAAGTCCATTTTCTGTGTGTTATGAGGGTAACTACATAATTTCCATATATATGGAAGCAAGTTAAGCAATCAACTCTGTTTATGACCATGACCAAGCTCTGAAACTTTCTGACTCAGTTTATCCTTCTATAAAATTAGTTGACTGCTTCATGTTAAGAATGTTAAGGTGTTTAATTAAAGTGTAATTGTTTTGCCTCTGAACTCATCCAGGTCCTGATTCAATGCACATTGAAGTTGGTGAGGAGCTTTTAATTAATTTCATTGAGCTCTAAATAAGTATACATGTACACACCCCCATCTACACTTAAAGGAGACGTGACCTAAATTTTTGCAGGAGAGTTTCTGTAGAGCAGCAGCCTAAATACTGAAAGAGTTTCAGTTGAACTACAGATGGAAGGCTTTTTGTCGAAATGAGAAGGGCTTAGTGCATCTGTGGGGATCTCTGGTGCCTGTTGCCACACTAATGTAATTTTAAGAGAGTTTCCTGACTTTGAGTGTGCTGGAAAACTGCAATTTTCATTGTGTCCTGGCAACTTGGCTCAGTTGGTCAGGGGAGGCAATATCAGACTTCAAAATAAACACAGTAACTGAATGTTTATGCAAAAGTGATCAGCCATAACACACTTAAAATATAATTAACTTTAGGAGTTGATGCCAAATTGAGAAAAATGGGAGCATTCACATCTGCTTAGCTGCTTTTTTTCAGGAATGTCTGTAGATGCCAAATAATACTCATTGGTTTATGTGGAATTCGTGAAAGGTTTTGCTCTACTTCAGGAGTCAGAAACATCAGAATTTTTTAAACAGAACTTTTATTACTGAAAATTTGGCCAGAAGCTACAGGGGACTCTGCAAAATAAACCTTTCACATTTCACATAAAGCTGTAACAGTTTTCTTAACGTTTCACTGTCATGATTCTTAGTTCACTAGGTGAGTATGTTTTAAACCTTAAATAAAATTCTGTACGTGTAATAGTGTGTGTGAGGAAATAACAGTTTTGGTACCTTGTTCTTAATGTATCCATTTAATTGTTCTATTCTTGGTAGCTGCAATTTTTGACATAACAGCCCTAAGCTCCTGCTTTTTGAGAAACTAAATATGATAAAGATGTGCTTTATCACATCTGTCTGAAACTCCATTGTTTCTCTTCCCCCTTTTGCCTTTAACTGGTGGTGGTTGTGTACAGTCCTGCTCCTGGAAACTTCCTGAAGTCGTCTGGAATCTTACAGTACTTTTAACTTGTCTCGAGCATTGTTGATAATGGTCTCTGGGTTAACACCCTTTGTTTTTGTTGGTATACATTGGAATTGGATTAATCCAAATAGTTACTACTTTATCTGGAGATGCTCCCATTCTCAGGGGAGCAATGGCCATTTGTCCTGTAAATGCACTGAATTTTACGTATGTAGGAGATCTTGAAGCACTCAGTTTTAAGTATTTTACTTCATTAGCACTAAGTTCTGAATAAATCAAAATTGTTTCACAATTCCTCATACCGTTTTCCATGCAGCTCAACGTGGCTGCCTTTAACATAGGTGCATTTTTGGGTTTGCCTGTGATTCTTCCAATTTTCATTGTATTCTGAAATTAATCAGATCCAGCTTGATATACATCAAGGCCCCCTGATTTGGGGCTTGATACAGCCCTTAAAAAAACTCTGCAGTCAGTAGTTGATTTCTCTCCAGCCCATGTGTGTGTCTATTTGCACAGCAGTGCTAAAAAGAGATTGTGCTGTCAAACCAATGACCTCAGACAGGTTTATTTCACAGTTCAGGGCTAATGTAATTAAGGTAACATTCAAAATTGTGGCTAGGGAGGAAGGAAACTGAATCCCTTTTCCTGACAAATAGGAAAGCTCTTGAAGACAAGACTTCCTTTCTTGTAATCCTGCTTTACCAAAAACTATGGAAAGCAAAATGTTTTTGGCAAAATCAGTGTGTAATTATGAATTCATTTTAAGCTTGTGAACATTAAAAATCTCCTAAAATTCCCAAGGATTTTTTTTTTCCTTCCTTCTCTCTCCATCAGATATCTTTGCAGCATGGTCTTGTTTGCTGACCTAAAGAACGTAACAAAAATCCTTTTTTTGTGTTTTTTTGATTCTAGTAAGTCCTTCAGAGAAGAGAGGAACTGCCATGCTTTTGCACATATGATTAAGACAGCAATTTAGACCAATTTATGAAACACTACCGAGGAAAGTTCTCAAGGAGTATTGTTGTATGAAGGCGCTAGGAGCAGGGGTCTCTTGCCCATATCATCCAATAATATTAATGGTCCTAACATATCACTTGGGAGGCAAAGGTTTTGTGTTGTGAGTAGTGCAAAAAAAGATTATCAAGGAGTATATTCATATTAGTGAATAGCCCTTAATTCTTAGTTTGACTTTACGCAAGAGTTATTAATAAAATACCTCTCTAAATAGTTTAAAAAACTTAAGCATACATTGATTCAAAACTGAACCCACTTTTCTTTTTGGGTTATGCAGAGCACTCATGGGGAAGGCACCAGAGAAGATTTAAAAATTTTTTTTTTTCCTTCTCTAAAAAGGCAAGGTAAGTAGGTGTCTTAAGGGCTGTATTTACCAGTATTTTCCAGCAAACTTTATTGATGTATGAGGCCACAACAATATGTCATGTTGCCCAATGGTTAGGCAATTTTGGTAGTCAAGAACTCTTAATCTAAGAGTCTGTGGTCCTAACACTGTACTTGGATAGAATATTGCAAAATGTTAAAATGCTAGGTAGTCACCAACCTAATAACAGCTCATGTCTTAATTGCTTAAAAAAAATCTAGTTAACTATAATTTCTTGACTGTAAAAGATCTGTAGTCTTTTTCAGTGTAAAAATGTGTACGATCTGGCATTAATGATGTTCAGATGTCAGTATAAATTACAGGGCAGCATAGGTCACATTTGGTATTGCAAGCTATCTCTAATATGCTGGGCATCTGTAGGGAGATACTCTGTGGGTGAGTACCGAAGAAACGCCTATAAATGTAATGGTGGAGAGGAGAGGAGCCCTTCCAGGGGGCATTACTCACACTCTCTGCCCTTTCTGGTTAAATATAACAATGCGGTGCTTAAGCTGCTGAGAAGTTGGTCACTAGACCACAGGCAGTTCAACTCCAAATATGGTACTTGTGTTTTTTGGGGGCTTTTACTGCATCCTTGTAAACTGGAATTAAACTTTATTGTTATTTTAACTGCTTACAGATAGTTACTGGAATTTGGCCTATTCTGACTTGAGGCTGTTCTGCAGTGGTTTGTGATGGGTTAGTGGTGTCACTGGCCTTTTTGTTACGGATGACTGAAACATCAAATTTGTGCACTAAATGTATTTTAATTTCAAAACAGTTTAATTTAAAAAAATCTAAGTACAAATGCAGTATTAATGAAACAATTTGGTTGGAAGCATACCAAATACTGAAGTGTTTCTCCATTAGCGCTGCTGGTAATTCTGAATGTGACCTTGTTCATGCACGTTTCTGTTTCCTGTTCCATTTAAAACCACTTGAGAATTATGGAAGGCAGAAAAAACCTCCTGCACCTTCGGCACGTAGACATGCACCTGCATCAGTTTTGATATTGGACTCTGTGGATGCTTATTTTAGGTTCATTATGAAAACAGAACCAATTTCTTGCTTCTACAGTCAATTCTTTATCAGTGTTTATGCTTCAGGAGTGTAGGGTGTTCGTGTCCCATGTGTTAATTTTTTAGCCTGTTGAGTTTAGTTTCTGTCATATAAATGGCAGTCTTCAGTAAAGGCCAGTTTCAATGCTAATGATCTATAAGTCTTTGAAGGACCATGGGTGCAGCATTACCACTTCTTACAGAGCGTCTCTGAAAACATGACTTTGGTCATAAAGCTGATTGACATTGCAAGAAACGAAGTGACCACAATTAATGGTCTCTCTCGTGTGTTTGTGTATTGGCTTTGGTTCAGTTTCTGCAGTGATCATAGAGCACACATGCTGCTCTGTCATTGGTGTCAATAATTAATGGTCAAAAAAGGTGATACTTCATGGGTGGAGGTGTTATATGGGTGCATATTTGTACAATGTGTACACACCTACCATATAAAATGGGATAGATTTATTTAAAGTAACTTGTTGATTCTTGTAAGCTGTTGATAAAATTTTACTTACTTTTTTTTTACTGGTTTATGATTCGAGTTAAAATCCATCTATGAAAATAAAGATAATTTCTTAAGAACAAGGAAAAAGCATCTCAAATTTGTTTTGCCTATCTGCTAGAAACTTCATTTTCTGTTTCTGAAAAGGCAAAATATTGATGAAGAGATCCATAGAAAGCTTTGCTGAGCAGTTTGGTTTTGATGAGGGATGCGTAACACTTTTTTTTACAGCAGTAATTCTGGTGTGGGATACCTGGTAGTTAACATCATTGACTATCATTAGCACCCAATTTCCTGTCAGGAGGATTTGTAGCTTTGTTATAAATAGGGGAAGAGGCGCAGGAGCCTCTGTGAACCCTGCTGATGGTGAGGACAAGAGCAGCACTCGTCAGTCCAGTTGTTGGAGACAATCTTGAGTAAAGTATCGTAATATTCTTTCAGAATTATGTCTTTGAGTGGGATAGGATTTGTGTATGAAGTGCTGTAGCTCACTCAGGTGGCTGAGTTTTGTCACCTTTTTAAAGAACTTTTGACGAATTCTTCTTTGAAGTATGAATGCCTTTGTGAAATGAAAGCCTTTTTTAAGGTTTTGTTGCTGTTACTACATTAAATTTCAGAGGCTTCAAGTTGACTGACATGAACCACCCAAAAACCTGTGCTGCCTCTTAACTGTACGAGACATGAGAGAGCTCTTCTTGAGAGATTGCTGCTAAAAAATAAATACCTGCTTTGTGTGTGCCTGAAGGTCAGGAGGCAAGCATTAATTTTCATAAACATGGTGATTATAATGGTACGATTTGTTTTATTTTTTACAGTTAGCTTGATCATTGATGTAAGAACTGGCTTAGTATATTGGGAAGCATTTTTGAATGTACTTCATTACTACTTTTGAAGTCTTTTTTGAAATTCTGAAAGGTGATCCAGCACTGGAACCCACCTGCTTGTTTTTATAGATTTATTTTTTTTCATCTTTAAATGGAAGTGTTTTGGGCTGTTTCTCATCACTGTTCAAGAGTGATGTACTGTTTTTTTTTTTAAATAAAAAAAAATTAAGAGATGCAAACCTGCATCTGGAGTTCCATCTGCAAATTGACCAAAATCTGACACTGTCAGATTCTAAAGTCAGCTAAAAGATAAAACTGAGCATAGAAATGAAGACAGAAATCCCCACATTAAGTATTTCAACTCTCACTGTTCACCTATAAATAGGTAGCTCTTATGAATTCTTCATTGTTGTATGCCTCTGGAGATGGGAATTAATCCAGTCTCCAGCTGCCTGTGACTGAAGGTCATGAGTCAGACTGAATTAGAGGAAAATTTGTAGCAGGGTTTTGACTTCAGGTTTCAGGCTCCAGCTTGGAAGGTTTTTAGGGCTCTAACTGTTCTCTATAAAATGTCATCTGCAAATTAACAAGGCTTAAAGGTGCAACATCTCCTTGCGCTGACAAGCTTCCCAGTGTGACCGTGTTTTAACCACTGAAGTACTCCATCGTGGAACTGTGGAGGCTAATAGCTTAACCTTGGATAATGATGTCGTGGAGCTAAAGGGACCTCTTCACGCTGGCTGTTAACTCAATTTGTGTAGCGCAAAGGAAACCCGCAGCAGTTGGTTTTATTCACCATAACTCCTTATCTGAGCTTTTATAATCCTGTCCCGTTAATTGAGGTTTTTGGCTGCCTTGAACAGAACTGGACAGATTCAAGATTAAAAAAACCCACCCCACATTGTAGGTGAACCAACTCCTGTTGAATTTTGTTTTGCTATAACTGGAAATGATACATGATATTAAAGAGGTAGTCAACTATGACTTGATTTTAAAAAGCTTGCCAGATGGTTGCTATAAGTACCCTAAAATATTAAGACCAAGTTTGCTAAATATTACTTGCATTTACTGGCAGTTTACTGCCTTTTTTATTTCCTTCTTAATTTAGGCTGTACAAATTCTTCCATTTTGCTTTGTTTTTTTCCCATAGCAGCGAAATATGAAAATTCCATAGCAGGAATTGCAGCGTTACAGAGGACTATAGTGTTGGGGGAAGTATGGAATTTGAAGGAACAAAAGCTCGTGTTGCTTTCGCATTGCATTAAATAAGGATGGATTTAAAAATAAATGGGGTAGTTAAGTATTAGTGTTTTTTTAATTCCTGTTGGGATGTGAAAATTTTCAGGTTATTTTTTTTTTTAAAAAGGGATTATGGGAGGGGAGTTGGAGTAATTTAGAAGTTCTTTGTTATGAACCCATCTGTGGCATTGTCCAGAAGAGAAGCCCTTCCAGATTTTGAATTGATAAGAGTATGGGCAGAAGCAAGGAAAATATTGTCATTTTCAGTTGCTGTGTTGGAATCCTTCTCCTGAAAGCATTCAGTCAGAACAGCTCTTGCCAGTGAGCTTGAGTTCCTTTAGGAGCTTAGGAGTTTCCATCTGTTCATAAAACAGAGTAGTTGAACTCTGAGTACAGATTTCTCCTGTCTATGTTTTTTATAAAGTGAAAACACAGTAGCTCATGTTCTAAATCTAGTTAAGAAAAAAGAAGGGGGGGAGCTAATTGCAGAGGCAATATTTTTTTCATTATGTCTTGTGCTGTTGTGTCCAGGGTCAGTAATTGAAGAGAAAGTTGGTATAGTCTCTTCGTTCGTTTTTGGGAAGGATTATATTGTATTTTCATTATAAACTTTTCAGGCCAAGAGTGGAGAGGAGGGAACCATCTCTTAATACTAGTGGAAAAGTTAAAAACAGTTAATCGCCTTCGATAGCATATTTGTAAAGTAGCCCAGCTGTTTTTTGACTTAGACATACCCCTATCTGGATCTAAACCCACGTCCAGTTTCTTCTCATCTCTGACTTAACTGCCTTGCTAGAAAGTATAACTTTAACCTGGTGTGTTTTGCACAATATTTACGCTTTCTCTTGCTGAGGGGACAGGATTGTGCATGCTTTTTCCCCAGCATGAGAGATGGGTTTGGGCAGACAGGGATCAGAATGGGGATGTGCTGGGCTCTGCCTGGTCCCCACACTAGGTGTTGGGAAGCAGAAGTTGTTCATCCATCCTCCCCCAGCCCTGCTGCAGGCATTCCAACCTCTGCTGCTTGGGAAAGGCAGGGAATGTTTTTAAACTCAATTTTTTTTGCCAGCTGGGCTGGCAATTTTGGCTGTGATATATAGATCTTTCTCATTTATTATTCTGTCTTGTGAATTGTATTAAAAATAAATGAGAATTAAATTTCACTCCCTATGCCTGCCAAACACAGGAAAATTAGGTGACCCAATTATGTCCAGTTGCAGTGTGTTGGGTGCAGAAGGACAAACTTGTAGGATTTAGTCTTTTAACAGAGTTTAGTGAAGAATGTAATCATTTCAGACTAAAACTACAGCACGGGTTAGTCATTTTCATGAGAAAGGAATTGAACAACGGTGTTGGGAAGCAGAACCAGCTTGGCTGCAAGATAGATAAGGTATTGGCAGCCCAATTTCCCTGTTGGCTTCGCGCATCTGCCTCGCCCGTACCTGGAGAGACCAGTTCCAGACTCGATGGAACAGCGCGTTCTGTAGGGCTTCATCAGCCTTTGGCATCTCTGCCTTTAGAGATGCCAGTAATTGAGGATAGAATTAACCAGAAACGCAGCAGCATTCCTCTGCTTGGGCCAGTGAGTATCAGTGGACGTGTAACTGGGGTTCTGAATAGCTCTGGCTGTTGGTTCCTTTGAACGAAGAGATTTCCAGTTTAGTTCTGCCACTGTTGTGGGGATTCCTTCAGTCCCCTACACGGCAGTTCTTGTTTTTTCTATCTCCCCATCTGGCTTTTTGGGCTGAAAATACAGATCGGAATATTATCATGCAGGGAATGTTTCTCATACAATATAATAAATCTGGCAAGAATAAGTAAATAATTTATTCTAGTTTGTTATCTACAAACACTAGGATTAGTTAGTGGTGTTGGTAGAAGTTTGCTTATGATGTACAGGATGTGCAAAATTTGTTTTTTATCCTTGCTGATCAGCTGACGTACAGCTGCCAGCATCCTGCGTTTGGCATGTAGCATCCTGATGCTGGTTCATTTTCCTCATTCTGTTGTAATTCACGGACACTTACTTTAAAAACAGGTTTCTTTTCAGTTAGTGTGCCTTGCGTTTTAGCTGAAACTCATTTAAGCTAGCAATGTTTGGGGAAGCAGTATGATCTCTTAAGGGATAGAAACTAAAGCGAATTGACTGCTTTTAAGGTTTTTTTCCTGTATATTAAAAAATGCTCTTTGTAACCATCTCTGAACCAAGTGTGAATCATTGTAAGGAAGTAGAAGGATAAGGATGGATGGAAATTGGAGTCTTTGTGCTTAGAATAGTTTTCATTTCCACGGTAAAGGACCTTGCATGGTTTTAGCTGTTCTTAAATCCTGGCTGGGAATATTACAAGAATAATTTTGATTGTGACCGAGCGTATACAAAATAAACAATGTTCTGACCTTGCAGGAATAGAAGGTGGGTGTAGGTGAGCAAAGAAAGAGAATTTGGAGCTGGTAATTGCAGCTGAGGCAAAGAATTACCTGACCTGGAAACGGCTTCAGGCTGGATCGCTGTGTAGCACACAGGTCAGTTGGGGCTCTCGGGACTGAGCAGAGCTCGTGCCTGCAGTGATTCAGCTGTTCCTCAGCTGTCCTGCTAAACTCTTTCTTGTATTTTGCGCTTCTTCCCTCCCATCCCCAAAATACACAGTTGCAAAATATTTTTAGATCTTATTTATTACGGTTCGTTAGAGATGAATGTGGAAATACTGATGTGCAGTTGAAAACGTTGGAGGCGTGGGCTGCCGTTTGGAATAGGTAGGGAGGAGTTGATAGGAGAACCTTTTTGTGACTTGGGTCTGGTCACCAAGCCTTTTAGTCTTAATTTGTTCTCATACTTTTAAGAAAAAGTAATGAAGCCTGTTTAATGTTTTTATTTACTCGTCACTTTTGGAGCCTTCAGCAGTGAAGGTGCTTGTTATTCAGAGGATATGCCTTGTGGTTTAGCAGAGAAATTCTCAGGTTCTGGTAAGCAAGTTGATGTTCCACAGGACTAATGCTTGAAAGGGAACCTGTCTGTGGTATAAGCCTTCTGGCTGGTCATGGAAAAGAGCTGTATGGAGGCTGTTTTGGTTCTCAGCTGAATTCCTCTGAATTTACAGGGTTAGGAAGACATTTGATCTTTCTGTTTTCATTTCTATTTGGTGTTAAATGTAACAAATGCATAGATTAATATTATTTGTAATTTAGTGCGTGCATGGGGAATTTTTATAGGTACTATGAATACGCTGTAGCTGTCAGTAGGAGAGAACCGTGTCTCAGATGCAGGTACCTCTCATGCTCTAACCTTTTCCTTTAGGAAGGAGTTCACACAGTTGCATGGTGAGTATTTGTACAGTGGTGCTGATGGGGGGGTGTCTTTGAAGTCCATAGAAATTAGAACAGCAATTAGTTACTGCAAATGGTCCTGTTGTCAGTGCTGTAGATAATCTTTCTCGGGATTGCATT
>JAOTQQ010000008.1:4396418-4446131 GCA_026546715.1 Gallinago undulata
TATTTGGTGTTAAATGTAACAAATGCATAGATTAATATTATTTGTAATTTAGTGCGTGCATGGGGAATTTTTATAGGCACTATGAATACGCTGTTGCTGTCAGTAGGAGAGAACCGTGTCTCAGATGCAGGTACCTCTCGTGCTCTAACCTTTTCCTTTAGGAAGGAGTTCACACAGTTGCATGGTGAGTATTTGTACAGTGGTGCTGATGGGGGGTGTCTTTGAAGTCCACAGAAATTAGAACAGCAATTAGTTACTGCAAATGGTCCTGTTGTCAGTGCTGTAGATAATCTTTCTCGGGATTGCATTGCATATTTAGAGGGCAAGAACAGTGGGAGCTAATTAGTGAGGTAGGGCTTAAATAATCCTTTCAGAGCAGGCAATTTCTCTCCCCTGGAGAGGTGAAATTATTCTTTTACGCCATTGATAAAGCTCTGCTGCTTCCAGCATTTCTTAGTAAGAAGCACTGTAGAGAACCTTTGGGTTCAGCATTTCTCTGAACCCAGGGTGCAGAACAGTCGAGGAACTCGAGCTGCTCTTGTCTGGTTTCCCTGCGGGTGACAAGATCTGCATGTGGTGATGAACAGCCAGGAAAGGAAGTGAATTGCTCTACATCTGCCTTTTCTTGTTGACCACCCAAAAAAAAAAGTCTATTTCGTAAATTTAAACTGGACTTTATTAGTAAATGGTGGAGGTATGTTTATCTTTCCTAGTCAGAAGTTCTTAATTAAGTACAGTAACTTGTTCTATTAATTACATGATTCTAGCTGTGACGCCGTGCTGAGCAGCAGGCATTGCAGTTTCATTGTGCCTTACAGAGGGCTTGAACTATCACTTCATTTGTGAGATTGAGCTGCTTGTCTTAGAGCCTAATGTGATGGGTAGGAAGAGTTATAAATTCTTACCATGCCCTGATACCCGGTGTCAGTTCTAAAATATGTTCAGAAATATGTCACAAGTCTTAAAAAAAAGTCTCTAAGTGTTAGCTGACTGAACAGTGAGCTTGGTCTGAAAATTCCATGCAGAGGGTTTTCCAGCTGGTTTTTGCAATTGCTATATTCAGATAACATATGCATGGTTCAAAACAATAATTTTGGTCAAAATCAGCATGCTTTACATTTCTTCCTAGTTTTCCTCAAATCTTTGGTAAGCTTATGCCTATTTTAGGTTTTTTTACTAGAAGAAATTACATGTCACGACCTTTATTGGCTTTTCCAGAGAGTTGGGTTTTACGCTGAAAGCTTCTTAAAGAATGCAAAGCCTGAATGCATTCCATTCTCAAGTGATTGGGAATGGCATTGGTATGGCTAGGGTGTAAATCTTGCAGATGAAGAATGGCTTGACCTTTAAAGAACTTATTCTTTAAAAATAAAAAGGGTCTACAAACTCCAGATAAGCCTACACTTTTAGGAATTTTGCCTAGACTGTGTTCTAAAGCAGAAGGGTCTTTCTGGTTTTCAGCTCTGTATATTTTAGTAATGCTTTACTCATTTGTTTTCACAGGGCAGTTTCCTCATACATTTTTTCCAACTACGATCACTAATCGGGGCTGAACACGTGGGTTATCTGATCTTCTGTGGTTTTTAGAAGCAGGTACGTTGGCAGGGAAAGCTCTGCTGTTTTATTGCTTGGGAATGGGGGAATGACAACTTCACCTATGTGCCAGAAAGAGTTGCAGGGTTAGGGAAGTTCTGCTTAAGTAACATTTTGTTATGCGTAGCATATTAATGTAGCTTTCTTGGGAAAGCAAATTTGATAAATACTTTAAGATTTTAATAATAAAGATGGATTTTGCTGTGTAGCTCTGTAAGTGGTTTTGCACACTTACTGATGTGATATATGCTGGGTACCATTGACATCCTAAATGGTGTCTTATAAAAGCTTTGTGTAAGAGGAACAGAGATGTGGTGAAGTTTTTCATGTTGGGGTCTTGGGACTGTTTTGAGACTTTTGTCGTTCTACTTTGATGTCACCAAGTAGGAAAAGCTGTGGTGACTGAGGCTATTGCCCAAAATAATTATGCAGTTTATGAAGGGTAAATCGTTGTTGCTCTGTAATCTTAATTCAATGCATTTGTATGTATATTTTGGTAGCTTTTGAGCCATATTGAGTGGGTTTTTTCCCCCACGTCTTATGATAAATCCATCTTTGGCTGAAGTTTATTTCAGAAGAACCAGGTTTAGATGGGAATTTCCATCACCGCTTTTTAAAGTTTCAAAAATTAATAAACTACTGGAAGACTATTACAATGGAAAATTATGAATAATAACATGTATAGACTAAAAATCTCCTGTTACATCTGAAGTGTAGAGGAATGCTGAAATGTGGTCTCCCTAGCTGGCATGGGGGCAGCTGTGGTGTCTTCTTGGTGCTTGTGTGTGGTGCCACCTATTGATAGATATCCCATATAATTTGTTCCATTTATAAATGATAGGTGTGTTACCACATTTCAGGTTTGTGCTGTTGTACTTTTTCTTTTCTAAATCAATTTCTTTGGCTACTTGTACAGCACTTTCCCTCTTCAAGTAATGGTATTAAAAAAAAATGGGGGGAAAAGAAAAAAAAAACATGTATTATTATAATACTAAGAACCAGTCACAACCTTTCAGGCTTACTTGGTATCTTGATAAATGTTTGTTTTATTAATCTCTGTGTATGCATAACTTAATGTCTCTTATTCATTGTCTTGTTTTGTTAATTGTCTCACTATTGACATCACTTGTCAGCACTCAGTAAGTTGCATCAGGGAGTATGTGCTTAGTAACATAATCCAATCTACTTACTTAAGTTGACACTACACAAAAACATGGGACTGTTTTATTCTCTCTTCAAAAAGCAGTTTGCTGATGATAGCCAAAAAACATGATCACCTTGCATGCTTACAGGTTGCAGGTTTCCATCTATAGGAAATGAGCATAATGCAAATCTTCCCACTGGAAACTTAAGCAAGGAGAACTGGTGATGGAGCTTTCTCCACTCTTATCTTCACGCTGAGCTATGTGGGTGGTAAAGCCTATCCCAGCAGCTGCTACTGAAGTTTGCATTGCTTCTGACTCATTCAGGAGGGACTATGTGTAATTTTAAACTGCTTCCACACCCAGATTACTTTCCCTTAAAAGTACTAATGAAAATAAAGAGAGGGGAGAGTTTGGTAATGAGTAGAGGAAACCATTACACAGAAAACAGTGTGTTTGAACTGCTGTGGTACAAGCTTTGCTAAGCATGACCTGTGTGTGGTGCATTCCCTTGGTTACTAAGGTTCAGGAAAGCAGATTTATAGCTTAATATAGGACCAGACCAAGTTCAGTGAATTAAAACTAATTGGAGAACTGTTCTGGAGCTGCTTCCCTGAGCTGTGTGTGGTGGAAGAGTGGCTGGTTTATACCTCCATCCGCAGATTCCTTAATAAGGATTACATTTCTCCAACACACAGTACTTCTGAGAGCTGAGTTTAGTTTGTTATGCTGCTGTACTAGTGTGTTATTTGAAGTGAATGTTTTTACTACTATTGACTTAAAAATTATCTTGGAGCATGTTTATTAATAGTAGCTGAAGAGTATGCCTGAGCTTTTTTTTTTTGTCTTGATAAACACCCTCAAATAACATCGAACTTAAATAATTACCAGATACTCAGACAACAAAGTATAATCATGGTCTGTGCTATAGACTTCAGATAGCATAGTCTGTTTATTCCATAACGTAATTATTTTTATTAAAACAGAAAAGCAAAACTTCAACCTTTAAGTAATCCGAGAAAGGATGATAAACTCTACTGCTTCCTCCTCCTCTTAACTCTTCCTTGTCTCCAAAAAGACAAAAAATGTAAAGATAGAGTTCTATATATTGTATTTACTTTTGTAAAAGTTCAGGGGGCTTTTTTTATACAATACAAATAGGTTAAAAGAGAAAGGAGAAAGATGTAGGAGTTGAGAGATCATCCAGCTTTTGTGTAGCCATGGCAGGCTAAATGGCTGTGCATTTTGCATCCTGTTTTCATACTGGTTGTGCTTACTTATGGGAAAAACCTGAAACCACAGTATGTTCTGTCAGTGTGTTTCTTTCATCTAGTTGTTAGAATTGTCTTTTTTGCTCATGCTGTGTGTAACGACAGATAATGAGCTAGGAGGGATGTGAACATCAACCTCTTTGAATGTTTGAGTTGCATATGTAATGCCCCATTGAGCTGTTCACATTTTTAAGTATTTCTCTTGATGTATCATCTGATTCCTCACTCTCTCAGGTTAAGTGCTCTGCCCATTGGTGAAAAATAGATAGTTTGGAAATGAAACTTTTCCTATTATACCCCATTACCTATTTGAGTTCGTCTTTTTCTCATCTATCTTCAGGAAATTCAGGAGCTGGCAGGAGGGGAATGAACCGTGAGGGAGTCCCCGGAAAGAGTCCGGAGGAGATGTATATTCAGCAGAAAGTGAGAGTCCTGCTCATGCTGAGGAAGATGGGATCAAATGTAAGATGTGCTGTCATTGCCCATGTTTTGGGGCTTTCCACACAATTCTGTAGTAACTGGGATAGTGCTTACTGGGGTGGGCAGGTGATGGTCTGTTTTTTATTGCTGAGTTGTTTTAGCTATCATTGATTTAACAATTGTCTGCAGTAAACACAATAGATTTTTGTTTAAATATTTAGAGTCTTGTGATGCCTGAAACTAAATCTGAGCATTTATCTACATACAGTAAAGTTTTAATTATTGGAAAAACAGCAAAATAAAGCAACTGGTTTAAGGCTACTTAGAGTCTCTCCATGAGTATGTGATGTCCCAGTTTGCTGCTGTGTCCTTGCTGGGGTTATCATTTGCACAAATAACAGTCAGATTGAACTGCTAAAGAGCAGGATAGAGGCAATTGTGATGTCTCTTATTGGGAAGTGGGAGATAATGTCTTCAGTCTTTTTTCATTTTCCTTTTTGCTGTCTCTTTGTACATTTCCAGCTGACTGCTAGCGAAGAGGAGTTCTTACGCACGTATGCAGGGGTAGTGAATAGCCAACTTAGCCAGCTTCCTCAACACTCAATTGATCAGGGTGAGTACTGGGTTTGTTTGCCTTGTGTTCATTTCATCTGTGAGAACAGGCTCAGAAAATAGTGAATTTAGGGTCCTGTATTTCTGTAATACTGTACCACCAGCAACCTGCTCTAGTGGGAGGTGTCCCTGCCCAGTGCAGGGGGGTTGGAACTGAATGATCTTTAAGGTCCCTTCCAACTCTAACCATTCTATGATAATTTAGTTACTGTGACACTAGTTGCTTGATAACACCTTTCTCACAAAATAAAAAGGAATCTTCTGATGACATCTTTTGTTTCTCACATTTCCATGAATGAGGAAGTGCAATGTTCAGCAGAGCAAGCAATAGGAATTTCCTTCATGTTGCATTTCTTTAATTTGCACAGCATAATTCCCCGACAGGGACAGTAGATGTGAAATAAGTTTTCAAATCTGCTTTGGTTTGTTTAGATTGCCCTTAAGGGCATGAGGTATGTGCTGCTTCTGGGAATTCTTTGCGGAAGTCTTGGTGAACAATTGTGTGGCGCTGCTCTGAATTGACTTATCTCTTCTGAACCTGAACCTTTGTTTCCTCCCCTTCTTGGGCCTCGTGCCAGATCACATCCATAATGTAGGATTTGGTATTGAGAAGTATTGTCAGACTTGTATGCCAGAAAGAACTGAGCTGAGCAGAAATTTAATATAGATCTAAGACACTTAGAAAACCATTAGAAACACAACCTGCACAAACTTGCTTGTTGGTTTTAAGCCTGTGTGTTCATTCCTCACATAGCTCAGGGTCTGATGGAGATAAATATACTCATATATTTTGGCTCAGAATTCTCTAACTTTTCTGCTGGTCTAAAGTAAAAATTTGCAGGTTTCTCATCAAAAATGGAGGTAGACATATTCACTTACAAAAGACTGTCTTAGTTGGAGCTGGCATTTGTCAGTGTTATCCCTAAAATAGTTACATTTTGCACATTGAAAATATATGCTGACTTACCTGTTCGTTGGCAAAGAAGAGATAATAAAATTGGAGGACCAGCCAGGGGATACAGGTACTTTGTACAGCTGTGCTCCCACACAGCTTTATCTAACTTTCTTGTCTAAACTGTCTGGGTTTGTTATTTGCAAATTACATTTTTCTCCCTTCTGAGACTCAAAAAATTGAATTTTGGCTTAACTTTTAAAGGTAATCAAAAGAGAGACCAACAGTTACTTAATCTGTTTCTAGATTTGCTAATCACACAGTACAGGAAATGTAAGAGCTTCGTATGTTGTTCAAAAAGTTGTCTTTATCCCATATTTGAACAGACACTAACTGATCTCTTTCTGTCACCATTTTCTAAAGGTTCTTGATGATTCTAAAAACCTCGACCATAGGGAAGTGAAGTTCTCTCTGTTGACACTTGCTTTGATCTAATCTGAGACACTGATGTCTTTCCTGGGAGACTTGACCACACAATCTACCTTCAGTCCTCCCAAATTATAATTAAACTGGTGGTCTGACCATTAAGATTTTTCTTAGTAGGGGGAAAAAAGAACAAAGAAAGAAAATTGTTCAGTATTTAGAGTGGTGGGAAAGGATGTTGGTTCTTTCCATATTCAGATATGCCATCTCTCCAAATTACATAGTGAATAGCATGAAGAACAAATGAAAATGAAAAAACCCAGCAAAATCCTTCTTCCTTTGGAGAAAGATGAAGCTGCAGCTTGCTGCATAGACAGAAGCAACTATAAGCTATTACTCAGGACTTTGGTTTCCTTAGAAATCTCTCCAGATCTCTAATAGTCTGTTATGGTAATGTTCCTCTTTGCTTTGAGGCGTGGTGGCTGACACAGCAGCAATCATTGCTGTCTGGCTGTACCTTTTGTCACCCGGTGTTGATGAAACAGGAAGGGTTGATAACGAAATGATTGGAAATAGAGAATACAAATTGCAGAGGTACCCGGTTTGTTATCTTAAGGGAGATTCTGTCTCCACTAGATGGCATTACCTTGTGCTGAAAAAACCTTTACCAAGTCTACACACTGAGGTACTTTAATGTTTTATGTCCTTCAAGATTCCTTAAAGGAATTTTCTTCCCTACTTTTCTGCTGTTTTCATTGAATCTCCTCTGGAGATCTTTTTTTTTTCCTTTATACAACTTGCCTTACACAAGAAATAAAACTTAGGTTATTTAAGGAGTAACTTACAAAGAGTTAGTGGATTTCACAATCTTTTCTTCCCATAGTAGGACAGACTGCTCTTAGCCTGACTTGTCCCAGACCTATCTTTAGAGTCATTTTCCTCCAGCAGGCACACAAAAGACACAAAGCTGATTTCATACCCTCATTTTGTGCCAAAAAAGGGAATGACATTCTTGGCCTTAGCACTCTAAAAGCTTTGTTATAGACCTGCAGATTTTTGTGTGTCACTTTAAATATGCTCTAGTCTGGCTCCAGAATTACTGGAAGGTTGTTTTCTTTCTTTTTCTTTTTTTTTAAGGAGAGTATAGAGGATGGATGATCTAGAATTTTCTAAGTGTATCACGTCCTCTAGTACAATTTTTTGTCCTTTTCTTCTTTAGCTGGCTGGTGGCTTCCTAGTAATTACCTGGGGCACGACTGCTGAGCTTACCGCTGTATGGTGCCCTCTGTTACGGCTTCAGATAAAGATCTGTCAGGTTCTTTGAGTCTATTTGTTTGACCACAGGGAGTCACTGCAACCTACGTGTCCAACAGATATTTGCACCAATGTGACTGTACATTGAAGAAATAAGTTTACACTTGTCCCCAATGAATTCAAGTTCTTGTGGTGTAAACCTTCAGCAAGCCACTGTTAATAACAGTCTCATTGGCGTTTAATGTTACTCCAAAATACTCTGCTTAGTGTCTTTGGGTTCAGCAATAGAAGTGAATTGCTAATTTTGATCAAAGCATCTTAGAATATCTCAGTCATTTTTAAGCAAGCCTGAACTCTAAGACTCCCTTTCAGCTTGTGCTTATTTTTATAGGAAGAGGAGAAATTAAACTCTTTATCTTTTTATTTCCCATCTTGCTTTCAAAAGGAATGTATCAGTTCAGACATACAAAATCACTGCAATTTAGGGTGGTTTACAGATCTCCATTTACATTTTGAAATGTCCGTTTAGAACGCCTTTCCTCTTGAAAGCACCTACATTGTATACTGTTCAAGTGAATCTTATTTTCTCGACAGGAAGCTCAAAGTTGTTCTGATTGCATTACTGAATATCTTTGTGTAAATCAGGTAACGATGATGTAGGCCCAGGGCTCTTCAAAGTGCTGTAACAGATATCAAATTGACATTAGTGCAGATATTTCTAAGCTCTTAACATTCATAGCCACAGCCTATATTAGAGCAACAGATCTGTGAAGGCATCTTGAATCAGAGAACGTGGACTTAGTCTTAAAATAGTCTGTTTTTATTATTCTTTTGAATTCCCGCACTACTTGCTTTTTTTTTTTCCAGTGTATTCCAGAATCTCAACAAGTGCTTAGTCCCAGAGTGTGTTGACTTTTGATACACCTGTCTACAGATGCTGTTTTATGGGCTGTAGTCCACCAAGAGCCAGGAACATAGAGGCAATGCAGGTGTCTGGATTCTGTTCATAGCCTGATACTTTAGCTATTTTTATTAATGCTTTGGCCTGTTCACCCATTCTATTCTTCAGCTGGTGTAACACTGCTGTCTGGATCCATGGCAGTTATGAGGCTTCTCTGATGTTTTAAAAATATTTTATTATCCATTGAAAGGTGAACTACTATCAGAGGGGATGAGATCCTGGTAACCCAGGAAAGCCTCAACAACAGTTATAAAACTCTAGGCTGATGTATTTCATACTGAAATTTAGTATTAATTAAGAGACTAAACATTAATCTTATGCTCACATTTTTTGTAATGGTTTTATTTTTGGATCATTGCTGTAATGTTAACACCTATATGGAAATGCAAAATATAGGGCTTTTTTCTTTACTCAAGGAGCGTTTTAGCTGACATATGTGGGTTGGTTGTTGTTTTGTTTTTATGGCTCCAAGAATAACTGAGGAACCCAAAGTCATCTCTGTTCAACCAGCATCTACGCCAGAGGGGGGATACAATCATGAGCTGTTTTGAGATATTAACATATTAGTTGTCTTGCCTGCATTGCAGCAAGAACTAATGCAGCTCAGACTCATTAGGTTTCTTCAGCTTGAGATGATGAAATTAAGGTTTTCTCACATCTTTTTAATACGTGCAAAATGCCTCTCAGGGAGATACATGCACAGAAGCATCTTCTGCATAAAAACATATTTCCTGTTTGCCAGTCATTTACATTTCTAAATGGTAGGCTGGCACTTGGCTTTAAGTCGCTGCTCTGGCAAATCTGTAAATGGAAGCTGCACAGCGAGTAAGCGTGGTATGTGAATTATACCGAGACCTTGGTGATTACAGCTCTTGTTCCTATAGCAACAGGAGGGTCGTGATGGTTCTTGAGGAAAGCTGGTCCCTCAGGGAGGGCAGCGCTGAGATGCAGACGCATGCCTGGGCTGGGTTACAGACATTCTCTGGGTGGCAGGGCATTAAAAATGAACGCAGACTACTTGGGGAGTTTAGGAGGGGGACTGTACTTAAGAAATATTGGGTAGTGGTGGAAGAAGGGAGAAAACAAGCATTGCATTTAAAAGAAGAAAACTACACCGAGAAGAGCTCTAATGCGCTCATCTTCTTGGCAGCACATGGTGTATTTTTAGAATGCCAGACTAGGATACTAATGCTGGAAATTTCAGAGAAAAGTTAATGTTTAGAAGATAGTTAGAACAGAATAGTTTGCTGGGAGGTGATTGAAGCAATATGTGTATACAAAGATCTTGAGGGAAGTAAAGATTTTATTTTTTTTTTTTAATTTGGCAGCCTTCGGACATTCATGATAGGCTTCTGATCCCTAAAGGTTTTTTGGGTTTAATTCATTTTGCAGGTGACTACAAACAAATCAGCTGTATGTATCTATTCATCATTCAAAGAACCCTTGTAAATCACTGCCGTTAGACACTTCAGTTAGCATCTTTGTGTTAAGGTAGTGTGGTTGTAGTACAGCTTGTACCCTACAGCTTTGATGTCACTGCAGCTAAGTGTTTGCTGGGGAAAGCATTAGCTTCAGTCATCTTGGTGACAGTTTCTGGAACTTAGGTGATGAGTAGTTACTCGAGCTGAGCTCAGTGGCTTTCTGCAGTACTGCTGTGCCATAAAGTAGTTTGCCCTTCAGATCATCTTGGCTTGCTAGGACCTGCATCTAAGTGGTGTTAAAGAACTACTAAACTCAGCAATCCAGACAACTGCAATTAGAACATAATTGCAGCGGGATTTTTTCGGAAAGTCAGTGGGGTAAGACTGTCACTATTGCTTTTTGAGATAGGGCATAGGCGTACCAGTTAATTATTGCTAATTTCTAGGAAGGATGAGGGTGGGAAGGTGTAAGGCAGAAGTGGGAGAAGTATTTGTGTGTCTGAAAGTTTGTGGCAATTAACGTTTTGCTCATGAAAAGATGGGGAAATACGTTATTGGGTATAATAGGTCTGTTTTGGTGTAGAAATGCATGCTCAGAAAAGGGAAGACTGTGAAGAGAGAAGTTCTACGTATAGAATGTAGAAGGTCAGGTATAAGTGTGCATTTTTTATTGTTCTATACATTAATTACTGGAAGTGCAGACCTCAGGGAAGGATGTGCTAAAAGTAAACATGGTTCACCGTCCTATTGTCTTAGTTTCAGCCTTTTGGCAATGTGCAGCTTAACTTTATAACCTGTGCTCTGCTTTTTAATTTTTTTTACTTGATTAGAAAGAAAACATCCGTTGTGGGAGCCAAGTGCAACTGCAGCAGAAGCTCTATTCACTACTACTTTAATTCCTGCTTTCCTTTCACCACATAGAAACCCCTGCTCCGTTCTCTGGAAAAGTTTGTATTTGTACAAGAGCACAGGCAAGTGTAGAATTGCTTAATGAGCAGACTTGTTAGATTAGTTTCATTTAGCTCTGGATAGCTTGGGTTGTAGGACGGGACTTGAACAAAACCTCCTTTTGTGCTGAGAAATGTGGATGACCTTTCTCTGGACAAATGTCACTCAGGTTTTTTTTGCTACAGGATATTTTCAGAAATAATTGTGCTCCACAAGTGGCCTCTGGAAGGTTGAAAGCACTGGTGAGAGTATCCCTGTCATTTGCCTACTGCACTCTTTTCACTCACTCCAGTTGAGCAGAGAAGTTTTCCATTCTGTTTTCAGATCATTGAAATGCTCAGCTAAAACCAGTAGGACTTAACGGCCCCTTCAGAGGTTGTGGCATCATTATATATATATATAACTATAACTATTTGACTTATGGACATGAAGGTATCTTTCCTTTCTGCAAGTCCCCTGAACAAACTGGTTCTGGAACTAGATAATCTTCAAGGTCCCTTCCAACTCCAACCATTCTGTGATCTGGGAAATACTATAGCCTTTTGTATCCCAGTCAAGAGTCACAGTGCTCCTGGATGGAGAATGGAGAAGTGCTAAATAATGAACTCTTTCTTTTCTTAGTGAAGATAAAATAAGGCTGTGAGGTGCAGTACTTGGAGGGCAGCGAGAGGTGTTGAAAGGACTGACACTGTCCAGGAACCATCGATTTTTGGCGTGAAGTAGATGGTTCTGGATTTATGCTAGTGTCAGATCTGAAAACCTGCAAGAACTTGCTATGTGACTGCTGTTTGGGCAAAGGACGGCTTCCTCCTGTAAGAATGCATCACCTCACTAAAGATAAAATTGGATCTTTAATGTGGGAATAAAAGAAATCAGCATAGGCCTGAGTCTTTACTGCAAGATGTTGTTCTGTTGGGTGTTGTGCCCACGGCGTAGCCACCCACTTCATACCACCTTCAAAGTAGACAAGTATCTTTTATTTGATAGACCAAATTGTCTTTCTAAAGGCAATTGCCTGAGGCTCTTGCAAATGCTCTTGAATATGATTCCTGCAAATGAAAACATTGGTGGTTCTACCAACTAGGAGCTGAGGAGGAGGAGGGAGCAGGGAGCAGAAAACTCTTAATAACTGTGCATAAAATCTATTCTGATCTTGTTTGAAACTACCATGGGACATAGAAATATATCACTTCTAATCTTGATCTTTGTTTTTTCATTCTTTCTGAAATCAATAGCTAAACCCCTTTAGCCACCTCTGCTCTCCTCTGCCATCCTGTTTGTTCCTGTATATTGTTTTGTTGCTCCCTGGCTGAACTTTCTAACTTTGTATTGCTGTCAGATTTCATTAGTAGATGACTAATTTTCTGTTCCAGGATCAATTATGAAAGTATTAAGTAAAATTGGTGCAAAGGCCAACTGTTGAGGAAATGCAGTCATAATTTCTTTTTCAGCTCAATGATTATCCTTTCAAACAGAATTCATTATCTTTCCTTTAAATTGTTTGCCCACCTTGGTTCTTGTACTGATTGCCCATCTTAATTTTAAAAGTACCATATGGGAAAGCATGTATTATCAAGTGCTAAAGAACATCAGAGGGGCAGCATGCTTTTTGATGCTGTTAAAATAATAATAGTAAAACCCCTATGCACTTTGCTCACTAATTCAGGTAATTTAAAAAATGTAGTTATAGTATTTCCATTGGTGCTAAAACAGGGGTACTGCACAGTGACTTGTGCTATTAGCTTAGGTTGTTAAAGACCAAAACCTCGAATTCTAGACCCATTCTTCATCCACTGTTCTACTTCTTCCTTTAGGATCCACATAGTAGTAATAATAATAATTCAGTAATACTACAGGTATTCAAGCATTTCCCACGTTTTCACACTGTATTCTTTATTGTACTCTTGCTTCTTCCTCCAAATAGAATACTATTAAAATTTGGCTTTTTCTCTTGTATTGACAAGCTGTATTTTTTTTCTCTATTGTTATTCAAAGAAGTAGGAAATTCTCCCTTCTCTTTTACTATTCAAAGGAACTGGAAATTCTCCCTTCTCTTCTCCTATTCAAAGTCCAGGCAAATGGCAAGTTCTCAGAAGCCCATTATCGATAGCGACTGGTTTTGAAGCTGCACCAGGCGGCCCTAGCAAATGAGAAGAGGAGCTGGCTGGCTGTGAACCTGCTCTTCAGCACTAGCTATGTGGGTTGTGAAACCCAAAAATCTGAACTGCAGAATTCCCTCCCGGCATCCTTTGTGCCAAAAGCTATTTCTGCTCGTCATGTGTTTGAAGGGCTCTGCGGAGGAACAGTGCCGAGAGCTGGAACTGTTGGGGACAGATAGAAATACTGACCCGTGTGTTACTGGGGGTTGCGAGAATGTCTGGGATGAAATTTCCTTTTTCTGCCTGAAATTGTAAGGATGCTTGTAAGAAATATTTTTTTTTTTTTCATATTTAGACTGTGGGAAGGGGAGACCCTGGGAAAACAATCAACATCTGTTAAGTAATCCAGCTCATCTTGTCTTCTGTGCTGGTGTGACGTCAGCTGTGATTTGGTGGTTGCTAGGCTACTCCAGCTGCTCTGGGCTCACATAGCAATGCCTCCCTGGCTTTAAAGGGATGCAAGGACAACACGGTGCCATAGGTTATGCTTTATGTGCATTTGCTTTGTTAGCACTTCTAAGTGTCCTTACTCCCTCCTCTTTTTAGCACAGACTTGTTTTTCCCAATCCTTGCCTATAAAAATCCTTCTTTTTGTAGAGGCTGGTGGCTCTTAAGCATTTAAAAAAAGAAATCAACATGGCAACTTGTTAATTCAGAGCTGGATCCTAGTGCTATATATCATTTATGTTTTGATCAAGGAAAGAAACAGTTTGTGGGGGAGATGAAAAGGGAGATGACTGCAGGGCTTCCGAGCGTTGGTAAGAGGGAGAATCAGAGCAGTTTTTTGATGTAGTTCTATAAGATATGGGTCCTACATATGAAAAACAAACTGCTGCTTGGTGGTTAGTATTTCCTTCTTTGAGTATGTATAACAAGTTGTGAAATGTATAAAAATAAATGTAGTTTTATTTCATAAGCATTGATTTATTTTTAAAGGATATTAGCAATGGGAATTTACGACCTTCTCCTCTCCCCCTTTTTTTGGCCACTTTTCCTTCTATATTACAACCAAAGAGCAAATTAGATAATTGAAAAATGGAATTCATGTAACTATACCAGATGAGGAATTTTTATTAGTGCTCTTTCTTTTCCCTTGTATGCAGGTGCATAGGCAGAAGGTCCTCGGGGCACAAAGCTGAAATCTGCTTCTTGATAAGTTTCAAGTAAAAGAGTGGAGAATTTTTACATGTTGATGCTCCATCCAATTCTATGGAGCTGATCAGTTACCTGAGGGGGACAGGCAGGCGGTGTTGCTCTGGGCATTCCCTACTTTGTTGTCTAATCCTTTAATAGAAGCTTCGAAGAAAAACTTATTAAGCAAAATTATCCCAAGCAGACTGAATTAATTAATGAAGGCCAAAACGGTCACTGTGAGTCATCTGTTGCACTTAAACACCGAGGATCATTTGAATGGAGGAAATCATTTTTAGAAATTATATAGACAGTGACTGGAGGATTCATCTCAGTTTCTAATGAGTTAGATAAATGCTGTTAGAGCATCTAGAGATGAAAGAAGCATTTACTTTTATCTGACTTTCTCAGGGATCAGATTTTTTGCAGAAATTAAAAGTATTGCACTCAGCCCTTTGGGGTTGTTTTCAAGTTCTTGTCTAGACTAGAGAGATTGATTTAAACCACTGCTTTGGAGCTACTGTATGATGTATTTTTATTTCCATATTGTCCTGAAGACATTACTTTTTAAGTGCCTGTTGGGCCATGCTCCATAGTTGAAGTCCAGAGAGCTGATTTATTTCTTTTTTCTCTGAAGATCTCATCGTATCTTTTTGAAGAATGAGAGCTTAGCATGGAATGTACTTTACAAGCCTGTATCAGACATGATTCTCAAGCCATTCAGGTCTTTCTGCTTATAAATGCCCACTTGAAAGACCACACGAGTTCTAAAGACTTGGAGATGGAAGGTAATAGGAAGGTAATAACATCTTCCTGTGCTTAGGGGACATGGGTTTTGTTGCTGATTATACACAGTTGATAGCCTCAATTGAAGGGAAAAAAATTAATAATCTGATAACCGAGAAAGTCCACACACTGAATTCTTCTGGAAAAGATTTCTTCAGGCTGAGGATAAAAGCATTACTTTGCAAAGCTGTGTCTGTTCCCTGGGCAAATGGAAGCCTTCAGTTTGAAAGAAAATGCTGCACTTCCACTAGACAATGGAACGTTTTCAAGACACGTTAGTTCATAAAGGCTGTTTAAGTGATTTCGGGATGTGGGGGGGAAGAAAAGCAAAAACCATTCAGGTGGCCTGTTAAAACAATTTCTATTCTTAAGAGGGTAGTGAATATCTAGATGTAAAGATAAAGACCATTTAACTGTCACTTTAAAAGGAAAATGTGATGCGTAGTGCAATACCAATTTTATTGAACAGTTGAGTTCTTCATACTTCAGAGAAGCTCCGTAAGTCTCTTTCACAGTGCCAGAGTTTACAGGGCAATGAAACCAGAAAAAAATAAAATACTGTCTCCACATGCCTGTGGTGACAATCCTATGACTTTTTTTTTTTTTTAAATCTTGCTTCTTAGGAATATGTGAAAGGAAGGAATTCTTGGTTTTCTTTAAAAACAAACTTATTTCTTTAGGCTTGTAAAGGAGCATTTTAAATCTGCTGTTGAGATGTTCAGACCACTTCAGATTCCAGTCCAGAAAAATAACAAAACACAGGACATGGTTATTTCTGTTCTCCTTTTCCTTTCCTATTGATGTCGTGGATGTGTAGGACAGCAGTTTGGGTAGTGCATCTACTCACGGTTCATTAAAGGAAGTAATTGTGGCACATGTTTTCCTGTATCCATTGTCATTACAGGCGCTGAGGACGTTGTGATGGCATTTTCCAGATCAGAGACAGAAGACAGAAGACAGTAACTATGGGATACCTGAACAACACAGACCTGGAGAGGACAGTGAGATTCCTGAAGCTAGAGGAGGATGGCTGAGCATTAATAAGTTCCTTTGCCCACCCTAATTGTTCCTTGCTATTCCTTCTCCTTTGTAATTTTGTTTCCCTTTGCCCAACCCTCAGAATCCATCTCACAGCCATCTATTCCTGTAAGTTTTTGCTACTCAGCTGGGCTGTGTTAATTAAGGACAAACCTAAAGGTGTGGTTTTGATTGGCTTAAAGGGACAGACTGTGATTGGCTAAAGGAAGACAATTTTTCAAACTTGACCAATGAAAACCTTTTATCGCGCATTTTATTTTATATTTTAAAGAAGGTCTCTTGACATCCTACTTCTAAAGAAGCTTTTCATGCTGTGGTGCTTATTTAGGTCAAACTTGTGAATTTGAAGAGGGTTTGATTTGGCTGCATAGAACTGGAAGCAACTTGTGGTTGGTTGACAATGCAAATGCTTTCTCTTCAGTTGGCTTGCAGGTATTTTGCTGACTTTGACATTTTCATTGCAGAAAGCTGATGTTTTTGGTGCATTGGTTATTTCTTTATACTTACTGACTTGGTGGGAAGACAAACGTGCTTTGCAATATTTATTACATCTACATACATATAAATGCTTGCTTTTTGGGGTTGGTTTTATTTTTTTGATTAGCTTTGAGATTATGTTTTTGATTTCCTGTTGGCTGCAGTGTTTCTGATGCAATCAGTTTTTCCACACTCATCTGCTCTGTGGCCTCAGGCTCCTTTGGGAGCGTTGTGTCGAAAGCATATTTAGTCCAATAAATCTACCTGTTTTAGCTGGAACAGGGAGATCACCAGCCGTTCTGTGCTGCCGGGTGGGCTCTACCACCAACTCCTGGTAGACCTGGCTGTTCAGGTGGCTTCTCTCTTTGCTTCTGACAGAGGAGCTGTAGATATTTTGCAGGAATTGCAAGAACGAGATCTATGGCTGTGACATGAATTTGCCAAATTTGTATAGAGAGTATGCGAACGTGTTTAAAATACTACATCTAGTTCCACTTTAACCCTTTAATTGCTGCACAAGACTAGCTCTCGCATAAGGAGAAATTAATGATCGTTAACATAAATCCAACTTGCACTGGGCTTTAATAAACTAAGTTTCTAGTCACTTGGAAAAACTGCATGTGGTTTGGCTCCTTGCAACTGTTGGGTGATACGGAGGTTATCTGGACCCTAAGATAATACCATTTTCTTCGGGCACTGTTCCAAGAGTGAGTAGTGCTGCATTAAGCTGTCCAGTCGTGAGTGTACAGCTGACACTGAGGTTTACTTTGTTAGTAGTTGCAGGGCCTTAAAACACACACATATTTACAAACTGAAAAACCTGCGGTGGAATTCCTGAAGTGCACTGACTGTCCAGGAATCTGCACATAACATTTCTAGCACTGCTGCCTGAAGCCTAGCACTTCATTTTCTCTCATATGTGCAGGTCATTTTTACAATACTTCTAGATTTTCCTGTGGGTTGCACTGACTCTAAGGTGTTTCAAAATCTATTAAAGCAGAATTCCATTCACCTGTTCCCGGTTCCTTTCATATGTTTGTTAATTATTTGAAGTAACAATTCCAGAATCTGACTGTGACAACGTGACTGTTTTCATGGCAAGAAAATCTGATGACAGGATGCTGTTATGGGCTCAAAATGGGGAAGAAGCTTGAGAGAAACCATGGAATGTATGCAAAAGGAAGAACGGACTTGTGAGCACAAGGAGGGAAGTGATCTTGAGCAAATAAATACTGTGTAATGAGAACAACTGTACATCTATTTGTGAAAAAGATCCTTTCTGATTCAGTTGCAGCTTTGTAAAGATCAATGTGAAAGTAAATCTTTTACCCCTGTTTGTTGGGGATGGCTAAGAAATTTCTTTATTAAAATAAACCAGGAATAAGCCCAAAAGATTGTTTAACTTTTGATCTGGTTGCCTAAGAGGCACTTTAATGTTACCTTTGGTGCGAAGGGGGGTGCCCCTTAAAGGGTTAATTTGAGTGGATATGTGTGTTTCTGGCCACTGGCTGGAATGAATGGGTTGGGTTGTGGTGGCCTGTCCTGGTCAAGCTAATGTGCATCCTCCATGTGTATCTATGGCATTTCTGAGCTGTTAAATCTTTTTGAGGAGAAAAGTGAAGTGTTTATGTGGTTTAATCTTTTCACTAAAAATGTAACTGTTGAGGGGGGCGAGGGGGAGAAATACAGTTTGTAATAGCTCCTCTTGTTTCTTATTGATTTATTATATTGCTCAACTGTCAAATGGAAAATACTTGCCTCACCTTTGTGGAAAACATCTGTTCAGACTCCAAACTTGGAGTCTGGAGTAATATGTTGAGAATGATTTATTGAGAAATGGTGGTGTGTTGTATAACGATGTGATCTGGGATTCAGGAACTGGAGGAGATGGAGTCCCTTGAGAACATTTGTGCTTGCTTCGTTACCTTTGCACTCTCCCCAATGGCTATTTCTTAACTTTAAACCAGGGCTAGAAGATTTATAATAAAAAATTCATATATAAACCAGGGAGAAACTAGTGGACAAGAGAGCTTTCTGATATTCCCCTTGAATTCTATTTCTAAGTATTTATCTTCTTGCTATGAAAACTAAATCCTATTACTGCTGTGGTGCCTGAATTAATTGGGAGGTAGAGAAATGTGCACAGAATACATCAGCATGGTTTACGTGTTGTACGTACACATTTCTCTAGCTTTACTTTTGTGCTCTTGCCTCCTCAAGTAAACGGTTACTGATTAAAAATAAGAAATCTAATGTTTTAGGGGTCAAAGGTGAGTATAAATCTAAATTGAAATATATTTGTAAGTAGAAAAGGCTGAGTAGTTCAACTACCAGCCAAATAGGGCTTAAGGCATTCAGTAAGGGAGCGGAAAAACTTAAGAGGCATCTTCCAAAAAAAGCACACATCCTTTGGGTGCTCTTCTTGGGAGAAATGTTCCTTTAGACACTCAAAATGTGCTCTTGTACTTCTTCTCTTAACAAGCTCATCATCTCCCTTTCCCAACACACTGTTTTCCAGAGCTTGGGGAAAAGATTTAGAGCTGAATCAGATACTCATCTCATCTCTCTCCAGATGGGTGGCAATTTCTGTAAGTGTGGGTAGGTCATTGTATCTGTGAGCATTGCCCATTGTGAATGAATATAAGATTCCACCATTCACATAGACCTTTAGATTGATTCTCCCAGGTCCTAAAATAAACCCTGGAGTAACGGAACAAATGAGCTAGTGGCACAGCAACATTTCGGAAGGAGCTATTCCCTGAAAGAGGCTGGACGGCTAATAAAATAAAATAAGCTCCTTGGATTTCTTGTTCACTTTCCTGTGTGAGGTAAGTAGTTACAGTAAGTTGCACTTTGTCTTGGCTGTTCAGTGGCCTGTGTGAAAGGTTCTAATGCATTACCATTAAATCTGTTTCAGTTTCATAAGGTCTATATTTCTAATTCACCAGCAGCCTAAGTAGTTCTGGTGAGGGCTAAAGATTAAATGGCCCATGAAATTCAAAGACCCTTGTCACCTACAGAAGAGATCATCCTAAATAAGACTTCAGGGTCACGTGTGGAATAAATTTCTAAGGGTATTGAGAACGTGTTAGAAAAATAGCAGTGCCATCTTTAAAGTTATCAGTGTCTTATAATTCAAGAGGGGAAAAAATAATAAAGGCCAGAAGTTGAAAGCCTTGAATCAAATATATATGAAAAATGCTGAGAGCCCTGGCACTGAGGGGAATGCATGACTTGGATTACTTTAAGATTAGTCCTTCAGCTCTCTTTTTGGTCTCTTGCTTCCTAAAGGACTGTGTGGTAAAGCTGACAGCAAATAAGGCTGCGCGGTGTTGGAGCCAGCAGAAACCAACAGTGCAGTATGAACAATTTCTGGAGCTCTAAGAAATCTTCAGTTGTATTCAGTCTCTACAAAAGAAAGAGTCCTTAGTGAGTAAGCATCTCTTCCCCACTGTTATTCATCAGTAATGAAGCATTCCAAAGCTTAGTTGTTAATAAAGAGCTTTTAAGATGCTTTGTTAAAATTGCAGAATAGCTGGTTTAGGTGTAAGAGGAACCGGAGCACTAACATGTTGCACAGTTGTTGCCTCGGTGGGATATTTGCTGAATGCAGTTGATTTTTAAATCAACAGACTGCAATGTGGTGTACATGTAGCCTCAGCATCAGCCTATTCAATACTTGAGTGAAACTGGAACTGTTACCCAGCACTGCAGTCAGTCTGTGGGGTATGCAGAGGAAATCCTTCCCTCCTCACAGCATCAACAGCAAGTAAAATTTATTTTAGATAACTGTTTTTACTTCTTTTATTTCACCTTCGGCTGTTTTTACTTCTTTTTATTTCACCTTCGGCTGCAGAGTAGTGTTAAGGATCCTGGCAGTTAGGCCTGGATTAATTATTTCCATAAACTTAGGCAATGAATGGCCTTGTGCAAAACCAGCTTTTAAGGGTGTTTAAAATGTGTCAGATTTTGGTAGTCATGAGCCAGGCATATGATGGGTGTTTGCTGGATGGACTTTTTTCCTGCGGCCTCAGGAGTAGCACGATGAGTTTGCTGTCGGGGTTGCATCCTGCAGGTTTTGTACCCTGTGCATTCTGTGATTTCTTCCGAGCGGCAGTAAATAGGTCATGGGATTGTTGTGGCTCTTCCA
The DNA here is from genome assembly GCA_026546715.1 of Gallinago undulata. Classification (NCBI taxonomy): domain Eukaryota; kingdom Metazoa; phylum Chordata; class Aves; order Charadriiformes; family Scolopacidae; genus Gallinago; species Gallinago undulata. The sequence continues at coordinate 4,417,097 of JAOTQQ010000008.1, forward strand.
GATCTGCCTGGGACTTGCTGTGTGACAACAGCAAGTCTCTACAGAGACTTTGCACCAGTTTCCCTTTAACCTCTTGTTACTGATGCTTTTCACAGTTTTACACGTAGAAAAGGGCTGTATACAGGGAGGAGCATTGTTGTTAGTTACCAAGGTAAGAAAGGAGCTGGAATCTATTCCCTGTCTGACTGTATTAGGTTCCCATACAAAGACAGGAAAGAAATCACCTTCTGTCTTCTAAGCTCTGCTTTCATTTTCTTTGCAGCTGATTTGCTGTAAGCAGAATTCCTGCAGTATGTTATAAACAACCTGGCTAGTTTCCTTTGTAGCCTGAAGCACTTCAATTTTGGGGATTGTTTATTTTGGAAAAGAGAATTTTTATATATATATATTTTAAAAGCTTTCTAACCTGGCGGGCTCACAAGCTGCCTCATGTATCAGCATGAAATAGTTGTATGCACAGAGCTCTTTGCTGTCTCGACATTTTCCGGGTTAACTCTCCTTGCTACTAAATGCTAATCTGTGACCAGAGGCCTGGGAAACTCAGAAAATAAACTTTCAGCCTTTGTTTAACTATTACAATAGTAACTCCAAGGTGTGCACTGATGCAGCTATACTTTTCTTTAGTATTTCACCTTAGGTGATTATTGCTGCCCTTTTTTTTGATGCAGTTACAAATCCAGCAATCCCTACAGGGTCAGAGGATGATCCTGCCCATACCCTTGATGGGAGCAGCTGGAGACACTGGGTTCATAGCAAGCAGACTCTCCCCATGTGTTGTGTGTGTCGTTGCTACTCAGCACCTGAGTTCTTTGCACCCCTCCCCCAGAGAAAAAGGCCCTTTACCTGCTCTGTGAGTAACACAGGTGGCTAATAACTACTTTTTTTCCTTTTCCAAGGCTGTAAAATACTTCTGATTAACCTGTTCCTTGAAGTTGGTTGATCTGAATCTTAAGGTTAGATCTATGTTCTGAGTTGAGAGCCTTACAATATTAGGGACCCATTTAGCTAGATTGATGTTTGAATAGGTATTTAATAATGTTCTTGGCTTAACTGATAGGGTCTTAGCCCCAAGCCAAGAGTTAGTTCCCTGTGTTTTACTTGCCCTGCACACCATTTTTTGATAGCTAATTTCAAGTTTTGGAAGGCACAAATCATAATTAAGTTATTCAACTTGTAATTAAGTTATTCAAGCATGCAGGGTTTGGTGTTTACATTGTAGTCCATGTGTCACATGAAATGCATTCCCATCTTGCAGTGAAGTGAAAGTGATTTTACTGCGTTTCTCAGATCAAGTCTATGGCCATAACCTGGCCATATTGTCCTGATGCTTGTAATATTCCGACTGATATAAGAAACAAGGATGATTGTTCTGAAAATATCTTTTCCCCAGGTGAGGGAGATTGTGAGATGAATTGAACTGAGTAAGTTCAGATCAAAGTTTGATGTAGAGATACACCAGAATAAGGACGTGGCTCCAAAGCCTTGCTCTCTAGATGTTCTGCTGGTGGGGTTTTAAGCCGCCAGAAGAGCTCGAAACTTGCTTTTATTTTCCGCCCTTAGTCTCTTCCCCCAGAGAAGCCAAATGCATCATCGTGGTCCAAGACTGCAGAGCAACTTGTGATTGGAACTGAAACGGACCTTAATCGTGTCTAGTTTGCTAACGGGCACCCTGTGTTCAGCTCCAGCAGCAAGGGAGGGTGTCCCTGGAAATAGTGTCTTTATAGCATAGAGTGAAGACTATAGTGGTCTCAGTGCTTTGTCACTGATGGTTTTGGGGGTTAGTTTTGATGTTTTAACTGTGTGAAGGGATGGAAAGTTTTCTGTGATTTGAGAAAGGATGCTGCTTCAGAAGAGAGCAGCTTTGGGTGGGATTTTTTATTGCAATCATATTTTTGTCCCGTGAAGCAGGGGAAGAAGCTTGTGTTGCTGCTGACTGTGCACTGTAATCCATTTTCAGGTTTACGTGTGACCTCCTAATCAGGGGGCACAGTGTAAATTGCATTGAATGTGATTGGAAGGGACAGTGGCAGCCAAGCATTTTCCTTCCGTCTTTTGTCATGTACCTCAAGTGCCTGCAGCAGACAGACATTAACTGTGTGTCCCCTGATGGATAGCTGCAGTGAATGCCTGAGGTCTGTGCCTGGTCACAGCTGGGCATGGAGTTTTGTCCTGTAAGTAGAACAGGTGACAGCACAGCCTGTACTCTATATTAGGGTTTATTTTCTAGTGGCTAGATGCTGCTCAATCTCTAGGGTGCATGAGGAGGAAGATAGGGACAGGTCTGAAATGGATGAACTCCTGTAGGTGGAAGTGTATTCTCATAAGCTTCTTTGAGCCTGGAGAGAGATGGTAATTAATCTAGACAGGATCTTAAGCTTTTGACTTGCCTCACCAGCAGCATCAGACTTCAGTCTCCCTCTGAAAGCAGCTGTGCTGCGTGCTGGTTCTGTACCATGCTTAGCTGCTCCTGCCATCTGGGCATACAGTATAGCCTTTTGGTTTAGTCTGGCCTTCACCCTGAGGTTGTGGTTTTCTGAAACTAAAGGGGACATTTGCGCTTCTCCTGGCTACATGGTCATTTTTACTTGTTTCTTTATTTTTTTCCCTTCCTCAAAATGTAGCAAAGTCTAGATGTTGGAGGATTGGAGCAATGCAGGGAATTAAATGAAATCTTTTCGCTTTCAGTGCCATTGTCAAAAAGAGGAGGCAAGGCCTAGATAACTGGAGAAGTGTTTAGATTATCTACGGACCAGTAACAAACGGGAAAGGCTTTCTAAGGGTTTTGCAGACACCAAAACCAGCAGAACTCAAATATGTACCTGCTCTAGTAAATAGTAGACTAGCGTAGTAACAGCGCTAAGTATGTGACGATTCATAGCTCATACCCTTCCGCAGGGAAGGATATGGCTGTAAAGGTTTAAATAAAGAATTTGCCAGAAAAAGCACCATGGCTTAAGTACTTGTGAGATGGATCATAGGTAATGAGGTGTTTGACATGGTAATATCCTACACCTGGTAGTTGCTCACAGCTTAAAGTCAACACCTTGAGTTCAGCTCAGAAGGAACATTAAATTCACCTGTGTCAGGTTGCTGTAGAACAGAGCCACAAAACCACCTCTGAAGCACAAGTACTATTAGATAGATACCATAAGCAACATTCCACGTGCAGGATTGGGTAGTGACTTAGATGAGCTTCAGCCACAGTTAAATTGGTTCTGCAATTCTAAAATGACACACACTGAGGTCTTTGCAGAAGAGGCCACGCTGCTTTTGTGATCCGGTGGGATAGTGTGTTCTGCCACCTGGGCAGAAAGAAGAGTCATTTGTGTTGTCTCTTTAGTCTCCTGTCTTGACAGAGCAGAGAATTGGTTCCTGTCTGGACCTGAATAAACCTTTCTGAAGGCTGTTAACACCATTCTTGCACAGAGCTAGTAAAAAAGAGGGGGACCAGTAAAGGGGGAAAAGAGAGATTAAAGGCGAAACCCCAGTAGGTTATAAATGCATTTTCCTCTGTGCTGGAGGTTAAATAATACTTTGTGTGTGATACTGTGATTAAGGAGCTGTCAGGCAGAATGAGAGTGGGGAAGCAAAGGGAGCAGAGATGCTGGAGGGAAAAGGGTATGAAGATGTTCTAATGGTGAACTCTCTTGTGCATATCTAGGGTATGATGCGGGGCTTTATGTGCTTCAAACTGGAAAAAAATGGCTATTCTACAGATATTTAGAGTGTTTTTCCCCTTGATTACTCAAATGTCTTTTCTGTCTGGGATGTCTCACTGGATACTAGTGAAGTTACTTTAGAAAATGGTCAAAACCTCTAATCTATGCTGCTACTTCAGGGTCTAGGATTAGGATTTAGAATGCCATGTGATAATCTTAAACATAAAGCAGGGTTTTAACAAATAGAAAAGACTAACTCCTCTGCACCTCACTCAGTTTGAGGACTCCTCAGTCAATGCAGAGCCCCTGGAATTGTGGCTGTCCTCATACCTCTCCTGTTCAAACTGGCAAAAAACAGGCACTCGGCAATAAATACTTGAGCTATCCTGAGCTGTGTTTTAATGTAATGTTGCAGAGACACCAGTCGTTCCCAGAGGCTCTTCCTCGGGCTGCAGGAAGCTGCCTGTGTAAGCCCATCTCCAGACAGGATGATATGCCTGTCTCATCTTATAAGCTTTTTACTTACACTCAATGGGCAATGTATCATTGAAGCAGAGTGAACGGGGAGAAACGTGTGCTGTTAGAACGCTGTGCTTCGGTCATTTAACACAACGTGGGATTTAGAGCCCCCCTCTCACCCCCCCACCTCACTTCCTTTGCAGAAGACAGTGTGTCCTTCCACTTCTTCAGCTGGTCCACGTTTGACACAGAAGAACACGGGATAGAGCAGAAGGAGAAAGTCTTCCATTAGAGGCTCGCTGTCCACAATGAAAACAGGAGAAACCCTGAAATGTTAAAAGGTACAGGAGGAATGGGGATTCATGGCTGCTGAATGTTTGTCTGGGCAGTAGGATGGTCCTTGAGATCATCTTTGGTCCAGCAGAAGCTGCTCCCACGGCAGAAAGTGAGCACATAACCTTTACAAAAGGTCTCACTAGAAATGTTTTATCCTCCTTTACTGGGTAGAGGAAAACATGGAGTTAACAATCTAATGGATACATTAAGCAGCACATGTTGGGATGGGGTAATTACTCTAAATCACTCAGATTCGCTTACACATACGAGGTTGGTTGGGGGTGGGGGAACATCCTTACCTTCCTGCGAGTACAAACCATGGCCATGGTGGTTCTGCTGGGTACGTGAGCCTTACCTCTGAGAGTGTGTTTCTTTCCTGCTTTCTCGAGATGATACAGCTCTTTGCTGGCTCCCTTTTAAGGTTAACACGTTCATAACACTTATTCAACCAGCACAAAAGCCCTTGAATCGAATTCTGCTGTTTTCCTGCTGGTGGTAGGTCATTGATAAAAACAAACCTCTGTTTATTTTTGCTACATTCCCAGAAGAGTATTCCACTTCTTTAATACAACCTTCCCACCCCAGGACAGTCTCCTGGCAGCGTTCAACCCCCTTTCTATAGCAGAGCAGCAATGGAAAGCAGCATCTGGCTTGAAAAACAGCAGGCAGACGTGTCCTTGAAGGGAGACTGTCTGCCTTGGAGCTCCTCACGGGGAGGCCATCGGCCCCTGCTGTTGGCGCTCCCTGGGTAGCGTTAATCAGGGCTGGCTGTTCCTCTTAATCCTCTGATCCCTTCCATACGGAGGTGAACACAAGTGTGGCGTTTGCATGTTGTGCTCATCTCCCCTGAAAGCAGCCCGAAACTCCGTGGCTTGTAGGCAGTGATTAGATGGGTGGGTGATCAAAACACGATTAGCAAATCTGCAATTAGAGTGAAGGTCAGGAGGGCAGTGGCTTACTGCAAGGAAGGGTCACAACTGGTATCTTTCAGAACAGAAATTTATATGTGAAATAACAAAGGATTGGTGAGACTATAACTTAAATAGCCAAGGTACTGCAAGGAGGAAGCTAGGAGCACTGGAATTCTAGAGAAAAGGTTAAAAAAAAAACAACTAAAAAGTGGCTTTCCTCCTGGACCAGATAATTTTGAAAGGGACTTTTTAAAGCACCGGAGATAGTTTATGTAGCTAAAACATGGCCTCAGAAATTGGGATGTTGGCGTCAATTCTGAATTTTGCCCCAGACACTTTTTGTGACTGATCCACAAGAACTTCATCTTCTTCAGTAGCCGGACAGTGAAGGTATTGTGAAGGTACTGTCTGTGCCTTGCAGAGGTTTGTGAAGCTTTTAATATAGCAGTGTGTGAAATGCTTCGAGACTGTGGAAAATGCCTAGCAAGGCTGCAGCCCTCTATTGCCAGCTGCGATGAATTTGAGCAGAGCAGGAGTGGAGTTTGGGTCAGATACTACAAGTGGAGGAAGAACAACAGTTTGCTTGAAGCGAATGGCAAGACAAACAATGGCATGGTTTTAACTTAGCTTTTTTTCTAAACAACAAAAATATGTCATGTGGAAAATATGGCAAATGCAACCCTGTCTCGGAAGAACTGCTTATTAAAATGGATCCCATTTTTCCACATCTAAATAATAGTGTTCACATTAGCTTTGGAGACGGTAAGATTGGGGGCATTTGCAGCACCATTCAGTTCCATTTTCTTGGGAATAGGAGACACATGCGTTTAATTATATGAAATCTAATATTGCATGATGAATATTCAAATTATACCTTCCAGATCATGGGAGATCTGGGAAACTTACAATGCATGGTCCAGATCCTGGCAATCAATTAACAGATACCAACTAATTTAGCTGGGTTCTGGGCAAACAGGGGTTTGTTCTTAGGATGCTGGCTGCAGCGTCGGTGCCTATTCTGCTGTCCCACTGAGCATCCATTCTCCAGGAGAATGAATTCCATGGGCAATAAAAAGCCTTTAAATGCTTTCTGTGTAGACAGTTACTGAACGTAGTGACCTTTATTATTTATTTTTTGTTGAAAGATATAAGTAGGCAAATGTTTTAAAATGCTCTGTTTTCCAAAGGCTGAGCTCTGGGATTAATTGTTGGGTGAAGAAGAAAAATTAGTTCTGTCTTTTGAATCTCTCAGTTGGTGCAGGATAGTTTGTTTTCATTTACCTATGAACAGCCTACAATTAACCCTAACAGGCTCCTTTCCTATGTCTTTCATAAACCAGTTCCTACACTGACCTTTCTTCCAGTCTCTCGTGGGAACTCAATAGAATGAGTTTTGACCATGGGAAGACCAGTGCTGATTTTCTGTCCTGTGGTGGTGTTGTGCCTTTGTTGTTATTAGACTTGGTCTGCTAAAAGCTTTCAAAGGAAAAGAGGAGATGCAAGTTTTTTTTTTTCTCCTGTGAATATGGTAATGCAGTGGTATCATCAGCTTCTTAGGCTGGTTACAAGGACTGGAAAGGAATAGTACTGAAGAAAGAATCAGAAATTGAAAAATTTTGTTTTTCTGGCATTCCACTGTTCCCAGCTCTCCATGGCCTACATCAGTTCCAAAGCTGCTTCAAGCACAAGTCTGAAGACTAAACACTGGATGCAGATGAGTAATAGCTCTAAGAAGTGTTACACGTTTTCCAGAAAAAAAATCTACATTTGGGCAGGAAGGATAAAAGCAGCTTTGCAGTCTGTATCCTTGTAATTTTTTTCAATACAGTTTCATAATGAGGCCATGAATACCAGGAAAAAAAAAGTTAAACATGATAGCTTTTGTCTAGGCTGTATTGTGAAGAGTTTGCAACCTTTACTCAAAATGCGTTCTCAAGAAAATATAGATAAATCTAGACATTGACTGAAAGTCAAGGAACAGTCAAGTAGGGATCACAGTAACATGTTTGTGCTTTTCTCTGACATTCTCGGTTCTGAACCTTTCTTATTGCATCGTGTATTTAGAATAGTGTCAGATTTTGTACTTCTCAAGATTTGTTTGAAAATATAGTCATTTAATAGCAGAGTACTTATAAATTCTGCCTTTTTAATTAAAATAATAATACTCTACATTTCTAGAGAGGGTTTCATCCTAGGATCTTAAAGTACTTTACAAGCAGTTAATGAAGTCTTACTCCCTCCTTGTGGAACAGGCAAGTTGCATTAAATTGAGAGGGTAAATGAGGCATAGAGAGATTAAGGGACTTGTCTGTGGGTAGAACGTCAGTGGCGTCATCAGGAAGAGAACATAGTGGCCCTGTCCTATGTCTAAATCTTACTTTTTGCAAATACTTAGGGCAAGAGCTCTGTGCCCTCTTAATAGGGTCAGTGCAATTGGCTTGTAAGATTGGTTTTGGGGGCTTGCTGTAGTTTTTGCACTGTATAAGAAACAATTAAAAAAAAAGTCTTCAAAAATCCCTTAGATAATCTTGGTCTACCAGTCAACCATTCAAAATGAAAAACATTCCAGATGGTGTTTTCAGGAAAGGCAGAACAAGCTTTTTCAACACTAATATTTGCCTGCTGAGGTTTTATTTCTCCTCTTCCCGAAGGGACCTGACGGCAGCGCAGTACAACTGGGGGGAATCCCCAGTAATGGAGGCAGTCATTGAAGGTGATTTGCCATCATAAGCAAACCTCACTGGTAAAACTTGTACCAGAGAGCAGTAAGTAATGAGCTGTTGCCTCCGGGAAGGAGCGAGTGACATTGAGTTTGTTGGGTGTCACCTCCCTGTCCTGCAGTCAGATCCACCAGAGATCTGGACACGAGGGATCTGGGGGCCAAGCACTTTGGCCAACCTTCTGTGAAGCTTCTGCCCTGTTGCAGGAAGATGTGATATTTTGTTCCTTCTCCTTCTTTCCTAAACAAGCACTTACAGAAGGCAACTGCTAGATATCTTTTTTTTTTCCCACAGTGGGGCTTTTTTAGCCATAGCAGCATATGAGACCTAGTGGAGATTCAGGTGGGGTTTTAGAGAAAACTATAGAGAAATGGTAACTGGTTTCCCAAGGAACAATAATTTGTCCTGGGGAGGAAAAAAAACCAAACCAATCTTTGCAGTGTCTGTAGATTACGTCTATACCTACTTAATTTAGTCAAATCTACTCACTTTACTGTCTTACTAAGAGTACTTGTTAGTTTGTTTTTGTTCCTTAATTCCTCTCTGGAATATCTGGTAAGCGTTTATTTGTGGGTGACCTGTGCAAATTTAAACCATTTTGGTTGACCCTTTGTAACTTTACTTGATAAATGTCATTGAGTTTCATGGCTGTTGGTGGGCGAGGAAAGACCTTGGTGGCAGTGATGACATTGCTGTGTGTGGCAGCACTAGCACAGTCTGTAGGGCCCTGCTGCTTCAGCCAGGGATTATAATGCTGGATACGCAACTGGAGGCTTGTAATTTGGGTTTTCCTTTCAGAAGCCTGAGAGAGACTGGAGAAGCATCTGCTTTTCTTTTTGCTGTAGAAAACTGCTGGAACTCCTCTGTATAAGCTCGTGTTGCTTGATTTTATTAATATGCAATAATTTGGCTCCTTTTACCTACAAAAAATGACTTATCTGAGTAAAATGCAAGAATATTGTCTAACGAAAAGGGAAAATAAAGAGTATAATTGTGTTAATTATCAGAATACCAGACATGTAATTAATATGCCACAGGAACAAAGAGCAAATGTACTAATAGCACATAATTGGACTTAAACTACACCCTTGGTAGAAGTCTCTGCAATGGAACTGTTGTGTTTGTGCTCCTTTTCAAATTAGCAATAAGGAATAAATTAACATCCATTTTCTTGCTGGTACAAAGACAGAATCATATTGTGGGGCAGGGTAATGAATTCAGAGAATGCCTTTACATTCCCATATGGCTCTTAGGGAGGGGAATACTCATGCACATGGCTCTTCTCTTTTCCCTTGCAGGAAGGCAGGCAGAGAGGAGAGGAAAACCTCATTGTAGGGCCAGATGTTTGCTGAATACCATGATCCGATAGACCACCAAAAAAACCAAATCAGTAAGCTGAGCGATTTCAACGTTGTCACCAGTACCTGATGAAAATATTTGTTTATCCATCCAGCCTTTTATATGTGGTATGTTACTGTATTGTGTTGTAAGATAAGGAAACAGGTTGGGTAGGGACTGGTGACTGACCCAAAGGGACATCTGTCATAGAACTGGAAAGAAAACCTATCATTCTTCGCTCTTTTTTACTACTTTTTTCTGCCCCCTGCCACAGCATAAATTACTAGTTGAGTTTCTACATAAATTAGGGAGTTAAAGCAGTTGTTAATGTGGCTGTGGCCCATTATGCTTCAGAACAGATCAGTACAATATATGCAGAAACAACATAGAACCACCACAGTCCATGTATTTCTGTGGACACAAGTCGTAGAAAGGCTCAGCCAGAGCCCCTGACTGTAATTCTGTTTTATTGAGTTAGAAGATGATTAGTGAAGTAACATTTCTGATGCTGTTTCACTTTCTGTAGCCTATCCCTCTTTGTCTTTAGTGGTGTCCTACTAAGCTTTAATTTACTTAGTGCTCTTCAGAGGCCACAGTTTCAGAGAGTTAGGAGACCTCTGTACCCCTCCAAGTAAGGAAATAAATTTTTAAGAAACAGGTCCAGTTTCATTCAGACTCCACTTCTATTTATAGAACACAGCTTAAAATAGCCATTGTGGTATTAGATACAAAGACTTATGTTAATGAAGCCTAAATTCTATTGAGGTCCTTAAGTCAAGTACTCCGTCTTAGCTAAGCGCTTGAAAGCCAGTCTGTTCAAGGTATTTCAAGGTATTACAGTATTTCTTAATTCAAAGTATTTCAAGGTATTGCAGTACTAATTCACTTACCTACCCTCTTTGTGCACCGCTTTCCTAAATATGCAAATGAAAAACCTAGGAATTCTGTCTTATTCAATTGTAATGCACCTGTCATCACAATATCTAGACACCTGCCTTTCTACTTCACAGATGTATTGTGAGAGAGCATTAATTAACGCTTAAAAAATGCTTGGAGATCCTAGGATGGAAGGTGCTAATGAGTTGTAAAATATTATAATGATGTTGCAGAATATTCAGTCTCTCTGTCTTTACAAGGAAAGACTTCCATCTTCATTGCTTTTTATGTTTCTAGACGCGTATTTTGCAATAGAAGGTAAGTCTAAGCAGGAAAAAAAAGGATTAAACAAGGTAGAATGATTGCTAATGCTGCTAGTTTTCTTGTGAGGAAGCCAGTTGTTTTTATGTACTTCTTTGCTTATTGAATTTTCTTTGTGTTTCTCTGATGAACCCATACTTCAGTGGCTTGTTGAGAATTCTCTGAACATTCAGAAATGTCAAGGGAGAAGATTTTCTTCTTCAGATTGCCAAGGCCTTCATTTGCATCCCCTAAATCAATCCCCACACATGATCAAAGCAGTTCTGGAAATTTTCAAGTGTGGGGAAAACCAGTCCTATAATTCTTTCTCCTCTAATATATACAGTCAGGTTCCAAAGCATTAAAAAAAAATTAAAAAAATCTTCATCCACTGAATCAAAAAACACATTAATTTTATGCATCTTTATGTTGAGAAGATTGCTACTGTGTATTTAGGGACAGCGAGACTAGAAAAGATGTAACGGGTCATCTCTGTGTCTTTTCAGGCTGGTAAGGGCATGGCTCTAGAGTTTTGTTGTGGAGTTTTCTTTTGAATGACCCAAAAGATGCCACTTGTGCCTCTTGCCTTACAAGAGTACTCTGCTGTTTCATAGATCTCGCTGTGAAGAATTATTTTTTTTATATTCACCTTGAATTATCTTTTACTTAGTGTCATCGCTGTTCATTCCTCCTGCTTGCCTTAGACTGATAAAGCCGTATCAGAACCAAAAAAAAATACTATAATTCAAATTCCCAAAGTACTTTGGGATTCTCCTGAGGCTTTCTCTAGTGGGACTGGGAGGAGCTGGAGTGGAGCTGCAGTACAGCCGCTCAGAAATTGGTCTGTTGTTGCCTTCAGCTAATATTTTGCTTGGCTGTGCCTGCAACTCTCTCATGAGCTTAACGACGCTACTGCATAGTTGCTATGGCCATTGGTCCCCTTTCAGAAGTGGTTTCAGGCAGCTCTGATAGACCAAATGCTCAGTAGAGGAGACAAAGCAAGGTTCTGAGTTCTGACTTCCCATTAAAAGCAATCATAATCTGGGAACAAACTACTGTGCAGACATTAATTGTACTGAGATGGAAATAAGCCTACATTCAGTTCTAGCCTCTTTATTTAAAGACTGGACCATTTTCTCAACCCAATTCTATGCTACTTGAAGTTTGGACCTTTTCCCCAGTACCCCCCCACTTTTGAACAAGGGTCCAAGTCCCACATCTAGAAGTGGCGGTGTGTATTCAGCATGTATTCAAAATCACTTCTGTTCCTGAGCTTTAACAGTCAGATCCATATCTGCTGTTGACTTAACTGAGCACGTCTCGCTTCTCTCTGTATTTATGATATGCACTGGCTTCCTTTAAGTAGCAAGCAAAGGCGTTCATTTTTACCTATCACCTTATCTTTTCATTTCTGGCTGCTCAGCTCCATTCTGACAAGTGCAATAAATGTGTCCTCCTGGGTCCTTGCAAGCCGGGCATTAGTCACACTGTGCATTTCAAGGACATCAGTCCAATAGTTTTTCAGCTGTAACAGAAAACACATTCTGCCAGGAGCCATTTGTTCCAGTTTTGTTGCTTACTAATAAAATAAAAGCCAATGCTTTTTTGGAGCTTGAGAAGCAGGTCAGGGAGTAGGAGTGAGATTGGTGGTGGAAATGAAGGTGCTGGAGTTGGTTCTCGGAGTTTCTCTGAAATAATGGCATGTGGCATTTCAGATAAAGTGAGAATCTCTGTCAACTTGTGAAATGCTGTTACCTCTGGCAAACAGTACATCCATTGTTTAACAGCAAGTAGGACTGAGGCATAGCAGGTCTCACACTGACCAATTTAAATCAAATTTAGTTCTGTGAACAAAATTTGAGAGGATGTTATATTTGCCATACTTCTAGAGTTAGTGCCAGTGGAACATCAGTGGTGATAGGGATCAGAATCTCATTTTGCTGTTTCCAACACTGGTGGAGGACCCACAATGTCTGTGTCCTCAACCACTGCCAGTTCAAACCACTTAGTCATCTAACTAATCAAAATCATCTAACTGATCTCAAAATACAGGCTGGAGTTATTGGCTTTACTGAATCAGTGCCTGAGTCACCACTGACTCGGAGGAGTTCTGCTTAGAGAGTGAAATGCAATCAATGCCTTCTCCTTCCTTGGAAATTTCCCAACTTCATGGTGACTGATTCAGCTGATTAATCAACCTGGTGCTGGTAGTGTCATTGTGCAATAAATAAGGTTTACCTGGATGTGGCATTTCTTCTCTTAAAAATGTCTCTCCTTCCTAATTCTGCAGAATCAAAAACATTTAAATGACTCCTGATGCTCTTACTGTGGTCGATGGCAGTGTGCGTTTCCCTGCTGTAATCCATGATGTCGACTGCAGAGCAAATTTTGCTCTTTAAAACATCATTTCTGCCACACCTAATGAACCTAGGTGTTCTCCAGGTGTTCTCCAGTTGTTCTCCAGTTTAAAGGTAATTATTTTTGGTTTAGAGGGTGTGTATTTGCGTGCCAACTGGCCACTGACTTACAAGCCTTTCTCAGGTACCTTGATATTGACATTCAGGCTCTGTACATAGTTATATTCCTAATCAAAATCCAGTATTGGGGCAAATAGACTTGTGTGATCTCATGTATTCATCAATGGGCAATCATCTCTAACTGATGACATCTTACCTTGTACATCTTTACTAATGGGGTGGTTCTTACTCGTGCATTAGGTTAATAAGAGGAGTTGGGGAGTCCCACTGAGTGGGACAGTCCTTCTACTCTCCATACAAATGAGAAATACCTCATGTAGCATAATGTCAGCTGGAGCTGCGTTGGCAGAATGTAAAGACTCAGCTCTCTGGCAACAGATGGGCTACAGGCTTCTTCTGACATGATCTGCCATCCAGCATATGTTAGACAGGCTGAGAAATCAAGGGGTTTTAGACTGAAGCTTTAGCTTTATTTAAAAACAGAAAGATGTCTCAGCTCTCGATGGAGCAGGTGGCCTTCAGCACAGGCGATGAAGTAAGTGTGGACTAACTCGGTTGCCTGGTTAAGGGATGGCTCCACAGCACGGTGATTGGGGTGTTCCTTGTGTTGGACTGTGGCGTGTTTCTCTTCAAATTCCTTTTCCACTCTGCAATCGCTCGTACGAGCAAGACCCAGCAGGTTTTGAGGATGGAAGAAGCCGTTGGGTGGGGACAACAGTTTGCCTTTGAATATCCAAACGCAGGGGTTTGCTGTGAGCTGGATTCTGGCAATTTCTTGAGCCCTCGGTGACCAGTCACAGGGGTTCCTCAGTAAGGGGGTTCCTCACCTTTGGTTGCCTGGTCCCCCCATCTTCCTCCTGGGGGGGCAGGTGGCCCCCAGGGGAGGGGACAGGACCGGGCTTGCCTGGGAGGGAGGGGGAGGTTTTCCTGGAACAGATCTCTCTTGGTATTTAAATCGCATAGTGTTTTAAAATAAAGAAATATCACATCTTCTAGGATCTTGAACATTCTGGACATTATTTTTATTTCACTGTGGGAGTGAAATGGCTAATATGTACAAAGCATGAGTAGTCATAATCTAATTATAAAATAAGTTGGTTGCATTTTAGTTGGCAAAACTCTGATCGTGTGTTTTTTTTTTTTCTTTTGTTGAAGCATTTTTAAATGGAAAAGTTATTTGCTCTTTGGTCAAAAATTTGAGTTACAGGCCAGGTTCTTCTTAGGAATTATTATTCTTAGGAAACTTCTTGACTTAGAGGGATGTTAAAGATTCTATGATGATCTGTCTCCTGGGCTAGGCTTGATGGGTGAGGTTAAAAAACAGCTTTTTGCTGAAAAGATCAGTGAGCCTTCTGATGAAAACATTTAAATGGATTTTTAACTCTTTATGAAATGCTTGGGGCTTTAATTACCCTTTCCTTCAATCAGCTGCGTGAGGCTTCGAGGGGGGCCACCGGCCCACCCCCCATTACCGACCGCCTGCAGCTGCGGCAACGCAGGTGCAATAAGAAAATCTAAAGAAAACCACAAAAAAACCTCAGCAACAACCCAAAAAAGGCCCCCTTCCCCTGGACCCAACCTCCCCTCTACCGCTGGGAGGTGGACGAGCCCCTGCTGTGGTGCCGCAGTGCCCGGCGCACCCCCCGCCCCCGGGCTCCGGGGGTGGCTCTGTCGCCGAGAGGCTGCGGAGCTGCAGTTCTCCCCGCCCCGCCGCGCAGATGGGCTCTCCCGCCGCCAGCCCCCCCCCGCCCGTGGTTCGCTCCCTCCCTCGCTCTCTCCCCGGTGGGGAGGAGGGGGACCGCTCTCCCCGCCGCCATTTTAGGTGCCGGCGGCGGGGGAGGGCGGAAGGGGAGGAGGGGAGAAAGGGCTGAGCGGAGTGGGGGCAGCGCTGCGCTTCTCCTCCTCCCTCCTCTTCCTCCTCCTCCTTTTCGGGGCCGAGCCGAGCCCTCCGCCCGGCGCAAAGCGGAGCCCGGACCAGCGGGGGCGCCACAGCCGCCCCGCCAGCCGGGGCTGCGCGCTGCCCTGCACCGCTCCGCACTGCCATGCCGCCGCGCCGTCCGGGCATGCCGCGATCGCTGCCGGCCCCCGCCTCCTGCCTACTGCTCGCCGCGCTGCTCTGCGGAGGAGCAGCGGCCGCTCGAGGTAAACAGAGCCGGAGCGGGCGGGGGAGGCTGCCTGGTACTGGAGGGGAAAGGGAGGGCGGCGGGTCCAGGCCCCCCCCCCCCCCTCCCGCGGCTTCGGCGCCCGGGCTCCCTGAGGGGCTCTGCCCCGGGCGGGGGGAGCTGCTGGGCCGGAGGAACGGTGTCCTTGGCTGCCGTCGTCCTTCGGAAGGGGGAGGGAGCGCGGAGGAGGAGGACATCTCGTCGGGAGGGGAGGAGGGCGCTGGCCGCCCTTCCCTAGGGCTGGCTGAGGTGACCCCGCCGCGGCCGTTGCACCTGCGGCGCCGCGGGGAGAGAAGGGGGGGGGTGGGGGGTGGCGATGGCTGGCTCTCCCCCTCATCTCCGCCGGGCTCCTGCATCCCCTTCCCCGGGGCCTTCACTACCCCAAGGTCGGTCCCTTCAGCCGTGCGGCCCGGCGGCGGCCGCCCGCTCGTTGCATAACCGCTGCCTCCCTCAGGCGCCGGCCCGGGCTGCGGCCGCCGTGCCCGAGGCGGGCAGAGGGTCCTCACTTGTTGCAGGGGTAGGTTTCGGTGGGCGAAATGCAGCGAGACCCGCTGCCTGCCCGGCCCGGATCGCAACGGGCTGCCCGCGGGAAGCGCCGCTCTCCTCAGGGCTCGGGAAGGGCCGCCGCGGCGGGGTTTGGGCTGGCGGGAGAGCCCCCGTGGCCAGCGGGTTGGGGAGGGCAAATAAAGCGGCTGGGAGGGCCCCTGGGCAGCCTGGCCTTCGGGCTGAGGTGAAGAATACTCGTTTTGTTGATAGCGAGGACGGGCAGCTTCGCTGAACCGTAAGGGATATGGCGTTTATAAACGTTGGCCTTGTGGCTATTGATTGATCTGGTGGAGTAAAAGCATACGCATTGCAGGTCTCCTCCTGAGCAGATTTCAGTAAGAGGCTTGCGAAGGCTTCCTTACCTGAAGGTTACCCCTTGAATTGAGGATGCCTTTTCTGCAAGATTTAGCTGATCGGACGAGGAGATTTGAGATTGTGCATTTAATTTGAATGTAATTAGAAGCGTGGCTTTTAAAATGGCTTGCAGACGCATTGAGGGGAAGTTCTTGATCTTAAACAAAACCAACTCATTAAGGACACATCTTGCTGCAATTTCCCTACATAGGATCAAGAAGCTGAGCTCTAGGAAGTCATCTGCCAGCTGTTTAGGTAGTGGCCATAACCTACCTGCACAAGATCTTTTAGATACAACCTATTCACTAGTGCTCTAGAAACCATTAAATGTAATGTTTACCACACCAGTACAGAAGCACAATTTCATTGAATTGCTGGGCTTTGCTGCCATTTGAAATTATGAATAAAACGTAAGATCAAAAACCATTTTCAAAGAAAGCTAATATGTACTTGGAAACAAATGGCAAATACAGACAGCATTGCACAGGACGGCTCTGGCAGTCAGCTCTTCTGCAGTTCACTTGTTCTGTCTAATCTGCAGAGCTGCTGGACTGCAGGTCCTGATCTGTTAAACTTCATCACACGTAACCGAATTACAGTCTGAGCTCTGGTTTGGCAGAGTGAGTGCAGTTGCCTTAGTCCTCACGACATTTTGGCTGTTCTAGGTAGGCCTGTTAATAATCTTACATGGATGCATTTGAGAACAAGTAAGCTCTGGAGAACACCTGGAAAGCTGCTAGAGCAACTCGCTTTCATTTTCCTGTGGTTAGGAGGAGTATTTGTTTGGAAACATTTATGGTAAACTTTCACTTTTGTGCTGTATCGCCAGTTCCGTTTGTTGTTTTCTTTTTTTTTTTTTTTTTTTTTTTCCCCAAGTACAGCTTCGTTCTTTTTCATCTCTGACTTTAAGTTACTGAGGTCACTAAGATTTAACCTAGTTGGTGAAAAGTGGATTGTGCTTGGTTCAGTAATGTGTGGGAAAGGACTGGGAAGGCTACACCAGGGTGCCCAGTCCCACTCTCCAGTCCTGCATATTCATGAGAAAAAGAACCACTTCTCACTCCTGTTCTGATGTAGTTTCCATCTCATGATGGAAAGAAATGGAAGTGTCTTTGGGGGGATGTGATCTTAGACCAAAGTTAGGCGCGAGCTGGCTGATGTACCGTCTTCCCTGTTATTTTAAGAGGTACAAAGAATGGTTTCAGGTTATAGAGGGGCATATTCTCGTCCAGCTGACGCAGAATTCTTGGTTTACCTGAATTTACCTTGTAATCGGTCAAGTTGACCAGTATCTCAAAGCTTGTTGGGACTAATGTAGCAGTGGAAAAGCAATAGTCAGCAGTGCATTCAAATGGGGTTTGTCGAAGTGAAGCAATTGGATGTTTATCAGCAGAGCTGAATGGGGAATGGAACGGAGTGACTTTCAGAGGAGGAGGCAGTGCATCTAATGGCTGCTTCTTCCATAGTTACTGACCAGGCAGAGCAACATACCTCTGTTGCCTTGGGCCTCTTCCAACTTATTGTCATATAGGAAGGGTATTGATCAAAATAGTACTATCTTGAGGAAGCTTTGCTGATCTGTGATTATTTCAGGAAGTCTGTGGTGCTATGAATGTCTTAAATCCAAACCACAAACCACTTTCTTATGACCATGGTTTTGGTGCAGATGTTTCTTTGATATAGGAAGAGCCTTTATAATACAGGACTGATTGTTAGGTTCCTATCTCCTTTTTAGAGGCAAGGAAAGTTAGACCATCTTAAAGCAATATGAAGAGACAACTTGGCTATTTAATGGAGGCTGTTTGCTTTTTTTTTTTTTCTCTAAGGATTTATAAAAGTAAGAGACCACCGAGAAGAGACAGAATCAACCAGTGATAGACGTTTCTATGATGTATAATTCTTGGGAAAGCATAATATATAGCCATTTATTTATGCAAACAATTTGCATCTCTTTTTCTGTATATATTACGTAAAATAGTACACTGCTCTGGAACTTGAAATGGAGGAGAGATGGTCTGGGCAGGCACGGTTTACTTCATGTGTTTGGAATACTGTAATGCCAGTTGCCTTCTCCCACATTACTAGTCTGCAGGTTGTGCTTTCTGTGCCAAGTTATCAGGAAAATTTATCAACATAAACTTTTCTAGACTTGCAAATGTATCTCTGGTTGGAGGTCTTAATGCTTCTGCAGACTTGAAATCACCAGTTTCAGATTATTGCAAGGGGGTTTTCTTGAGAAGGAAGAGGAGGACATAAACTAGGATCATAGACTTCTATTTCTCATGGACATTAGGAGGCTTGAAGTTAAACCCAGATCAGGCTACAGGATAGATAGCATAATGTGAACATCTCATCTCACACAAATTAAATTAGAATTGTGATATTCTGGATAAAGCGGCATTTTCTGCCATGAAAATCTAGCTATCTGATAGCTTAGGGGATTGTAGCTATGAAACTGTTCTGCAGAGGAAAAAAACCTTCTGTAGTCATTGACATTTTCTGAACAGAGCACTTTTTCCGTTTTTCTGAGCCTTATCTCTCACTCTAGTTGTATTCAAAGAAGTCTCTCTGAGATTTTGGTTATGATATTAAGGGGCATTTATCTCGTAGCATTATCATTATTGTCAAAGACAGAAGCGATAACTCAAAGCATGGGAGAGTATAGTGAGTTGGTCTTAAATAAATACTGTTTTGCACTCCAAATTTATTTGATTCATACTGATTGACTCACATCGGCTTCAGTAGGGACTAAACCTCCTTAGGAGCTTTTAGAAAGGATTATCAAAAACCTCAGTGCCTTTGAAGAACTGTCTGTCTGTCCTTTGTTTATAGTATTAGGTCTCATCTCACTTGCTTTGTATTCAGATGGAAAACAAGTTGCTGCTACTGCTCCCAGTTGGTTTCCCTGTTCTTAAATGGAGTCAACAAGTAGAGCCAGAAGTGCCAGCTATACTGAGATGATGTTTGCTGTGTTTGAAAATAAGGTTCCCTTTCAAGGAGTGAAGTTTATAAATATGACAACAATTAGAAAGTAAGCGATTTCCACTCTTGCACTATAATTAGCAACACTTAAGAGAACATTTATTAAATGGATGTTTACAGTTAGAGGCTTACGTTTCCTATTTCAGTGTTCTGTTTAGTTTAAAACATTTTAAATTTTGCTTCAAAAATTAAGGCTTTGTTGCCTTAATCCTGTTTAGTCTTTTTTTTTTTTTTTTTTTTTTTTGTGGTGGGATTTATTTTTTTTGCTGTTTTCCCTCCCAGGCTTTTTCTCCAAATTGAGATTTGGTCAGTGTATCCTCTGTCTGAAGCCTTTGGCACTGTAAACTTCTGCTGCAGTTGTGGTTAGTAAAAATTGCAACTAGCTTCTAATCAGTCATTTGCACGTACCTTAGTTAAAACTTCCATGTATCTTTGTACAAATGAAATCAGATTTAGGCAACTGGTTCAGCGTAGAACAGGAAGCTCTCTGTAACTTGTGATAAACCAGAGACTTTTCCCTAGGTAAAACATATTTTACAAAAACCTGTTGAATTCTTACAGCCAGTAGTTTGAATATGGTATTTGTAGAATTAGCATTAATTGTACAGGCTCAAACAGTAGGCACCTGAAAATCTATAAACATTACATTGTGCTCCCAGTGTGTGACAGTTGAGCTTCCAGAGCACAAATGACAAGTGAAAATTGATCTGAAATTGTGGGATGAATTTCAACCATCTGATTATCCTTTACCTAGGACCTGTAGAGGTTAATGTTAGTGGATGCTCATGCCCTTCCTTACTTGATCCCTTTCCTGGTTCAGATTAATTGCCCGTTATTTTGTTACTGCCTACAGTTTTCGTGTCCCAGTAATGGAAATTGTAGTTTGTCTTGGAAGCCCATGCTATAGATAAGAAAAGTTTCATACTATCAAGAAACGTAGTGTTTGAGCAAAACTTGTGTTTAGTTTTATCCCATTTTTTGTACCTGGCTAAAAAATGACAATTTTTGAATAAAATTCTATGTATGAGAAAGTCCAATGAAATAAACAAATATTTTTTTAGTGCTATTGTATTTCAAGCTGTTTATATACAAAGTTAATCCTCACCCTTTTCTAATCAAGAATAGGGGCACAGCTCTGAATTGTAGGCTGGTGAGTCCAGGGCAGGACCAGAACACACATTGTAATCAGGCCATGCTGCACCCTTTCTTACTAAACTTTACTTTCAGGGTGGAGAAGGCATATCTTATTGTGTAGATCTTTCTTTACTCCTTGGCTGAGCTATATTCTTCTGTGGTTATATACTACACGAACTTGTTCTTTTAACAATATTGCTTGAAATTGCATCAGAACAGTACTCAATTATGAACATTCAAGGTAAGACACGCTTTAGAGTTTTTGCTGTCTCACTGAAAGGCATGCTTGTGTTCTTTTACATCAAGAGGAAGACAATTAAACAAAAGATGTAATCAAAATTTTTGTCAGACCTTCAGGACAGGACTAAGAGATTGTTTACTCAGTTCATTGAGTGTAGTTCATTTGAATTGACAGAGAATATAATTCTCTCTTTATGCAAACTCTGGATTATTCATGAAGTTGGAAAGGTGGATTTTAAAAATTAATATTTTATGTTTAGCTGCTGTCACTGGTATTTATTATTGAGTTCATTCAGTGTGTTTTCCTAGTTAATTCTTAAGAATTTGTTTAGACATAAATCATCTTGATCTCATTCTAAAGATAGGTAGCCTGGCTAAACAACACTAAATACTAGAAGCAGTTACCCAGAAGGAAAAATATTTTCAGCTACAGCCCTTTCTGGTTGAGATGTGTCTTAACTCTTCAGTTACGGAGGTGCCAGATGCCATTTAAATGAAATGAACTTCTGACCATTTGTGAGAAGATAACTGAAGTTCTTAGGAAGTCCTAATTTTGATACGTTCACCTTCAAATACTAGAATTGAATTAATTCCAGTTGTCTTAAGATTCTAGCTTTTAATTGAAGTATCTATACTAGCCCTAAGCTCCATTACCCTGCCTACATACTCATTTAGATTCTTAATTCTTTTAAATAGCAGGGAAATGTTGTTGCTAGTTGATCTGATGGATTATGTTCTGCAGCATCAGCCACTGCTCTTGGTGAAGCATCCTCTCTTTAAGGGACATTCCTTTTCTTCAGAACAGGCAGTATTAGTAAGAGCTGGTCTGTTGAGTTCCCTGAGAAACTGAACGCGCTTATGTAGAGCGAACGGTATTTTAAAAACCCCATGTTCAAGGCACACATCACATCAGGCACCAATTCCCTTTCCTCCTCTAGCTTAGCAGCAATTATCTTTAGATAAACCACGCTAGACAGGTGGCGTGTGCTCACCTTGCCCGTGCATGTTCAGTCATTGCTTGGCAGCAGCGAAGGCCCTAGGATGAGCTCTGCAATTCAGTGTGCTCCCTGGAAGAAGAGATAGCCTTAGCTATCTTTTCAATTCTTTTGGCCATTAAAAACTAAGTAGAAGTCAGCTTGCTGTGTTGTGCCAGGCTGGCTTCCCCCACTTGACTAGATTAAATGCTAGTTGGGATTTACAACAGATTCCAGTTGAGGCACTTACAAATAGTGTGAGTATTGTATTTCAAGGAAACCAGCGTAGTTTATACCAGTTAAATGGCAAGAGATTAACAGCTCAGGGCATTTTGTTAGTGTCAAGCTTGGAATAGGCCCACTGTTTTGATTTGAAATTAACAGGCTGGCTTTGAACAGCTTCTCTGTAGATTTCCGGAGTTTTGTGACAATTAAAGAGGAAAAAAAGTGAAAGCATAGTTTTCAGTCCAGCGTTTAATACTATTTAAGCCAACGGAGATCAGAATAATTGCTTGGTTTGACTCTGCAGTTGGTGGAAGGGAAGCAGTAACGTATCGCTCATGAGCTCTGCCTCATATTTCAGAGGCTGGCTTTGGAATGCCTTACAGCACGTGGTTATGCTGGAGTCAGTAGATCACAAATGTGGATAACGGGCCTTTCCTGGGTATTCAGCACTAAGTTTGGTGTTTTAAAATCCGGTGATGTTTAGCTGTCATAAACACAAAGGGATTTAAGCTTTATGTTTTAAAATCTGGTGCTGCTTTAGCCTTCCTAAACACAAAGGGGTTTAAGCTTTATGATTTTTATTGTCTAGGGCACAATGAAAGGAGATGACTTTGCTTTTAACTGGGCCTGTTGTTTGAAGGTTCTCTAGACTCTGCAGATGCTTAGCATAGTCATAATTCTGTTCAGATGTGGTTACTGTACTTAAAGCTTTTATAGATCTCCCTACCCTACAGTAGTGGGATTTACTGTGGGTTGCTAAATTAGGAGCATAAAAAATAAATAAATTGTAATGTACCTTCGGAAGGATTAGAATGGAGATGGAGTTTTCTGGAAGAGATCTGCTCTAGTATTTTATTCTAGATCCTTGAAAAGACTAAGATGAATACACGAAAGGACTTTGATATGTTCAGTTGAGGGGTGACTGTATTAGCGAAACACTTTTCTTTAGACCAGATTTGAATTGAGAGACATGTTTCAAATGGAGACTCGCACTTCAGCGGTTGTTGGTGCCTCCCCTTCCGAGGGAGGAATGATGCTTTAGTCCCTTTGGGCATGACGAAGTTTGTTCTAAAATGCTGCGTTCCATGGAGGGTGCCGCAGCACTGTACTGCTCTGGGTAAATAGAGCAGTGGGGCTGACATTTAGCTGGCTGTTTGGTATGCTGAATGTTGAAAGCCTGCCCATGTGAGTGTGTTGAGGCAATAAAGACTGTATGTCTTGCCATATTGAGTAAAACCACATGGTAGCAATTAAACACTGTTTGCATTAAAATAGTTTGTTCTCTTTTGATGCATTATTATGCATGAAGATATTATACGCTGTCTATCAGTTCTTTGCTACTAACCAGTAAAAGATGAAAGCATTGGGAGAGTATTAGAGTATCAATGGTTTCCTCTATGAGTTCTCTATGTCTAAGATTAATCATTTGTTTAAGTGTCCTTTTATCACTTTTTTTTTTTTTTTTTAAGTTCCCCCGGGTAAGCATATGACAGACATCATGAATCCATTTCAGTGCGTTGGAGAGGCAGATTCAGAAGTCTAGGTTAGCCTTACATCTCTGGCTTTCCTGGCAATCGGCTTACATAGCTCTTTAGAAAGGTGAAATAGCAGGACTCAGCTCTCTATTTAATAGAGTTCTAGCTGCAGTATGTACTTTGCTGTGATTGCACAGGCTTTTATTTCAGGAGTGGTACATACTCATGAACTTACAACCCTAACCGTTCTCATGAAGTCTAAAATCTGGGTGATACCATCTATTGAATGCTGTTTGCTATATTTGTTACAATCTCTACCAAAGCATTTCTTATATGTGAATATACATAATTTGCTGCTGATGGCCTTATTTCGTATGGTAGGGAGCAGTTTTCAGGCCCTCTAGATGAATGTTTTCCATAGGTTCTTAGGAACTAGATACGTACAGCCTTCCAGAATTAGATCTGGGAAAATAGTATTAATTTAAGAAGCAAGAGTATGTGCTATCCTAAGAGGATTTTTGAGGGAGCAGATATATATTGCCCAAAACAACATAGGTGAAACTGATTCATGTAGAACCTCAGGATGAAGAGAGCTAGACCAAGAGAAGCTGTATATATTCAACTGTCAAGAAGAATTAGTTGTTACACCGTAGATACTGGTTTTGTGGACTGGCTGTGTTCATCTTTGGAGAGCATAAAATAAAGATAAATATTTAGTCATCAAGGCTTGCTCACACTGGATCATCATGTAGCAGATAATAACTTAGCAGGTGACACAAGATTTTGTCTTGCATCTTTTGTGATGTTTGCAAGCTGAGAAGGAAGGACACTGCATTTCTTGGCGGGAGAGGAAGAAGACCAGTCACCTTAAACATGTTCAAATGATTGGTTTGCGGATTCTTCCATGCAGAGTTGAAGAATGCTTTTATGGGTGATCTTTTACTGGAGTTTCCCAGTGTCTTAAAGCAACCTCTAAATAAGTGGTATAAAAAGTAGTCAGTATTTACTTATATTTCAAGACATTCTATTAGATGACAGAACAGGCCTGAGATTTTGGTCCCTTCTTGCAGTAGTGTTAGAAATCTGCATTAGGCATATTTTGGATTAAAGGCTACAATGTACAAGTCCTCCAACCCAGCGGGGCCTGGAACCTTGGTGCTGGGAGCTTGTGCTGTGTCTCTGCAGCTGAGGTGTGGGGCTGTGAAACGGGTGTCTTTCCCTTTTTGATTTTTTCTATTGCTTCTCCTCTCTCTCCCTTTCTTGCATTTTACACAGTTCCCCAGGTTCAGCAGAACTCCTCGAGTCCTTCTGTGCCTGGGATGCCCTGTAAATGACTGGTAAAACATACCAAAGTTTCTAGGTGTAGATCTTATAATAGGGCAAAAATGACTGTGACCTAAATTTGTTTCTTCAGCAAGTTTGATATCTTTTCCCCCAGTTCTCTTTATGATAATAAAAAAACCCATATAAGACAAAATGCTGAAACTGGAAAAAGCCTTCTCATGCTGAAGAATAGTCCACCGACTGGGTCCCATTTTCCAAATTGGAGAGAAGTGTGAACAAACCCTTGTGTTTCATGTTGGCCAGTCTTTTTGTTGTCTGGTGCTGAATAAAGGTTTTTCTGGTCACACCTGGCCCTGATGGCAGTGGCTCCTTTTCACTGCTAGAAGGTTTTTGTATTGTGCTTCAGGGGCATCTTAAATCCCAGAATTGTTAAGAGACTAATTTAGATTCTCTGAGTAACTTTTGGAAAGCCTACAGGGACGCTGAACTCGTCTGAACATAATTGGCCAGAATTTTGTGTCAAATTTTTTAATTTAGTAAAATGCTGATTGAGATTTAGAAAAATGAAAAAGAAAATGTTGAAA
Source organism: Gallinago undulata (assembly GCA_026546715.1). Lineage (NCBI taxonomy): Eukaryota > Metazoa > Chordata > Aves > Charadriiformes > Scolopacidae > Gallinago > Gallinago undulata. The sequence goes on from JAOTQQ010000008.1 coordinate 4,442,133, forward strand.
AGAGTATTTTAACGAATTTTTTAAAGAAGTTGTTAGTTTCAAAGGTTTTGACGGTACTTTGTTTTCCTTTCAGTGAACAAACATAAGCCATGGATTGAAACCACCTATCACGGTATAATCACAGAAAATGACAACACTGTGCTCCTGGACCCCCCGTTAATAGCTCTGGACAAAGATGCGCCTCTGCGTTTTGCAGGTAAAGAATTCATCTGCATTTCTTTTTTAACAAGTGGAATTGCTTTCTTTATGGCAAATGCTGTTACTGGTGTGTTCTCCCTAACAGTCGCATAACATTTCAAAGCTTTTAGACCCCAGGAAATGTTAGTACATGGACCAGAATTTTGTTTCATATTTACAGCCATAAATATGCAGCTGTATCCAAATATCCAGACCAGAGACAACTCTATCTTACAGATATTCTATGCTTCTTTCAATTTCATGCGTATATGTTATTTTTTTCTGTTTCCTTGGAGTTTGTTATTGTTTTTTTGCTTCTTTGCATAGTGTCTGACCTTTTTCTCGGTACTTTGGATTCCACATTTCACAGCCTTCAGTCTGGAAGTTCTGAAACGATTATTTTCTTATCATTCTGAAGACAGTTTTTGGTCTCCCTAGTGTGTTTGATTTGAGTCTTAATAGATTGAAAACAGTAATTAGTAGAATTAAGATTGCATTTCTTCTTTGCAGTATATGGTCTGAAAATTCCTGTAGAAATCTAGACTTCCTGTGGTGAGCTTGATTAGTGGTTTGGGACATTTTAAAAAATGAATGGCCTCTTCTACCTGAAGAAAAGGCTTTTTCTCATGTTACAGAGAATATAAAGAATGATAAACAAGTAATTTGCAAAATGTGGGCTAACTCTTGACTTTCAACATAGGACTCACAGCTGACAGTTTTACGAACTTCTGGTGTTGTTCTTTTATTCTGGAATCTACTGTTTAAGAATACTGTATTCATTAATAGGATGCAATACTATGGAAATTATGTATTTGTTTTTAAAAATTGTTAGAAAACTGTATTTCAAGAATACCATCGGGCATTTGCACATATTTAAATTAGTTGTAGCCGATAACTCAAGCTTAAATTACATACTTGCAGAAGCTTACTTGGTTAAGTAAAACTTTTGAGTCCTCATAAAATACCTAGAGGATGTGACATTAGCCATTTCTGGGAACGTTGCTTAGCCTGGCTTGAAGGAGGAAGTGACAGAAAAAGAGAGTGATTGAATTAACAGCCATTTGAAACATCCAGCATGCTAACTGCATTGGATGCTACAGTATTATGGCAATTTGGTCACAATTTCTTAAAGTGGTACTTAAAATAACAGTTTTGTTGTGTTATCATAAGGCTGTAATTATTTCCAAGGCTGCCTTGCAAATTGAGGAAGTGCAGAGAGAGTGGTAAACCTCTGAAATTCAAACATCCTCATGTATTGAGTACACATGGCAGAAGCTCTTAAGTGATCTTAACTGGAAATAAAACTGCTGTCTATGAATGAAAAAGCTTTTGATTTCCAAATGCAGAAGCTTGTGTTGGGATACAAAAAAATCTGTTAAGTAAGAAAAAGTATAGGAAGGCTGACTTGTATACTTGGTGATTAGAAGAATATGAATCGTTTCTCACAGTTCTTAAGTGCTTTAAATGTAGGTGCTGGTAGTTTGACAGCATTGAACAGATTTTGGAAATGGCAATTTTATACCTCTTGGTGAATAGTGAAGTCTTCTTGAGTGCTGAATACAATGAAGCTTTAAGAAAGTACTGGCAGAATATCTTCAAATGTATTGGCAAATTTGCAGAGGAAAATCCACTGTCAAAGCATCTCTTTAAATGAGACTGCTTTTCCATTGTTGATCTAAATTGTATGAACCTACTTTCATTTAATGAACATTTTTACTAACTGGAAGTTGGTTTTATTAAACGTTTGTATAAACATGATGTATTTTGGCTTTCAAAAGTGAACAGTTGTTTAGCAGCAGAGCAATAGATTTAAAATAGTTAATTTACGTTCTGAGCATAGCACTCTAATGTCAGGAAATTTTCCTCGATATGACCTTGCTGGATTTGAATTGTGTAAATTTTGAATGACTGTTCTATAGGAATCTGTAAAAGTATTCATCTACCATTAAGTGGAACAATACTTGAATCTGTCCTTGAGGAGACCCAAGTGTGGGAGTGCTGTTGAATCAGCGGTATCAGTTCTGGTTGGTGGTGCTGTAGTCGTGTCCTAGGACAGAGAATAGCGTTGTTATTGTCCAGCAGCATCTCTGTGGGCGTTTAAGTGTGAGAAACCCATTAGATCAGTGACATGTTTTCACAGCAAAATAAAGCATTTTCAGGATTAAATGGCTGTTTCAGCCCTAACTAGTATATTCCTACTTATAAATCAAATTTATTCATGCCTCAAAAGGTTGGATATTTTAACTAACTGTGCCCCTAGGTGAGCTGTGAAAGTTCTGAACTGTCTGCAGGTTTGAAATATTTTAAATAGAGCTTTTTGCTTTATTTCAATTTTGAACATGTTGAAACATCTTGAAACTAGTTCATTTAAATATTTTGTAGTAGATGAACTGTGGGGCAAGTAAAACTATTAATTTATTGCTTTGCTTCCTTGGTGCTGTGAGTAGGGTCCTAAAATTCAGATGTGCAAAAATAATTTATTTCTAGGGTAATTTGGATGGTTTTACATCTGAAATGACACTCTTTTGAAAATGGAGTTTGAATGCAGTCATGCCAGGTTGCGTGGTCATACTGCCAGGCGTGTAGAGACTCTGAAATCAATCTGTTGTACCAGGAGTGTTACAGGATCAGCCTGAGAAGACAGTGACCATTCTCCTTCCTCAGTGAAAGTTTTCTACGTTACAAATTGAGTCACATTGGAATTTGATCCAAAATGGTTTTGCTGAAAAAAAAATAAAAGAACTACTACATTTTCTATTATACAGTAATTCATGTCTAAAATCAGTTTAATGTCTGAAGCTCTTGATATGGATCTCCCCTTTACTATAGAAAAAGGAACTGAATTTTTATTGCATTTGAAACTAACAGTGTTGTAACACATCTTTAAATGTGTTCTGTTATGAGAGTATAACACAGGGTCTTGCTAGCAAGATATTTGAAGTGTTTCCATTGTGGAAGGAAATATTTCCTTGTGTTTTTTTGATGTGTTTGTAGTAGGGTTTTAATTCCTCTTTCCCCACCCGCAGAGAAAACCACTTCTCCGCCACAATACTTTATTTTCCTGTTACTGATCTAGGATGCAAGAAATATTTTTGTGGGGGTTAGGAATTTTTCAGCTTGGAGCGTGAATATGCATAGGGCTTTGAAAATGACCGTGCAGATTCTCTATTCATCCTTCAAAAAAAACCCAAAACAAAACACCAAACCCAAAATCCAGCAGAGCTTTCTGCTGGCCTCTCCCCGGTGGTGTGTGGGGTTCCCGTGTTCCAGGGATGAGTGCTGCTGCCGGGGGTCCGGGCAGCATTGCCGTGTTCAGGGCAGAATCACCGAATCACCTAGGTTGGAAGGGACCTTTTAAGATCATCTAGTCCAACCAATGAAAAAACAAAACAAAACAAAACAAAAAAAAACCCAAACAAACAAACCAAAAAAAAAACCCACCAAAAACCCAACACACAAACCCCACCACACCCAGAACACCACCAACCCAACACTAATCAATATCCTCGAGCACCATGTCAACTTGTCTCTTGAATACCTCCAGGGATGGTGCCTCAACCACCTCCCTGGGCCGCCCATTCCAATGCCTGACAACCCTTTCAGGAAAGAAATATTTCCTAATATCTAACCTGAACCTCCCTGGGGCAACTTGAAGCCATTACCCCTTGTCCTATCATCTGTGACTTGGGAGAAGAGACCGACCCCCCCTGGCTTCACCCTCCTTTCAGGGGGTTGTAGAGAGCGTGAAGGTCTCCCCTCAGTCTCCTCTTCCCCAGACTGAACAACCCCAGCTCCCTCAGCCTCTCCTCATAAGACTTGTGC
>JAOTQQ010000008.1:4446231-4460811 GCA_026546715.1 Gallinago undulata
AACCTCATGCTGTTGGTCTCAGCCCATCCATCCAGCCTGTCCAGATCCCTCTGCAAAGCCTCTCTACCCTCCAGCAGATCGACACTCGGATCCACAGGGAGCTGTGCTGACACGTCCTGTTGGTGATGCTGTGCTCGGCTGGGTGATGGCTGTAAAGAAATGATAGGTAGAGAAGATGACTGGCACTGTGTAACCAAACATATAAAGATTTTGATCTTGTCACACCCGATGAGTGTACAACAAATATGTTACTCAGCCGGTTGTCAAACCTAAGAGAAAATTCAGCTGCCGTATTTCAGCCAATTTTGCATCAAATTTAAGGCGTTCATGAAATGATATTTTGTTTTTTACCTACCACACATAACAAATACAAACTGAAATGGAGGTACCACTAAGTGTGAAATTCAAAATCAGCTTGTTTTTTAAGTTTTGTATGGTACTGAGAAATACTTGTTTAGGACATTCTCAGGTATTGAAACAGGAGGCTTTTCTGAAGGCTCTCCATGATCCTTATGTAGGATGCTGGTGGGTTAGAGCTGGGAGAATACACTGCCTCTCCCGCTGTGGATTGGCAATGTAGAGGGATGGGTGACTCCAGAGTCTGAAGAGAGTCTAGTCACACTTCATATCGAGTTTAAATACCTTACGAATCTTTCTGTAGCTATATAACATAATTAAGTATTTTACATCATTATATCATAACACCACAGAAAGGGATAAAGCAGTAAGAATCAACAAAACCTTAAAATTCCACCAAATCCTCATTGTCATTTGTTTGTGCTACACAGGAAAGGAGAAATACAGAATGCCCTTAGGATATAGAATTACTGTATGTTTTCTGTCTAACCTAAGTTCCACAAACCTGTGTTAGCTGTAAAATGAAACATTTTTTTTCAACTGTAATTAGAGTTGAGTGAAACACTGTGAAGTGCTGTCCTAGTTGCAGCTTATTTAACTGAACAGTTTTGAATATATCCAGTAGAAACTAATTTACAGATTGATCATCATTCTGGTCTAAGATTAGGGGAGGTAGAAATTTATTTCAGTAGTGTATCTCAACTTCAGAATGAAATGAGAAAAAACATTAGTTTAGTCCCATACCATGCTCCCTAAGCTTTACTTAAAGGCAATTAAAAAAATTAACTGCCAAGAATTCTATAGTTGTAGAAGAGCGTTACCTATACTATATAAATATATGCATTTCATAACTGAGATGACAGTGAATGACATCAGTTTATGAGAATTTTAATCTGTAAATTGTCTTGAAACTGCTGTGTAAGAGTCTAACATACTTTTGAGAAAGGAAGGGGAGCTTTATTTTTCAAAATATTTTGTAATTTAGAGAATTACTCCTTTTTGCTTCTTTTCATTGCAGAGACGCTTTGCAGAAGGGAGCATAAAAAGCCTGTTAGGTTGGGAGCTCTGCGTTTGCTTATTTAGAGCACTTGCATCATAACTAACACTGTAGATTTTATGCATTACAAGTTTTTTCAGTCACAAGACCCGTGTCTATGTAGTTATAAAAGGGCTTTTTGTTAACCTTACTCACGTGTGGAGTGGAAAATAGGATTGCATCGGGTCAGTTACTGTGCTGAGAAACATCTGGCAGGAATTGAGCTATAGTACACCTTGAACCAGAAGCTTTACACCCTAAAAAGCATCTGGAGACACACAGCTATTTACTAGAGAGCTTATTTATGTCTTATGCTTAGGAGCCAAAAATATAATGCCTGAACTTCCTAACAGCCAAATTGGGGTTGGTGCCAGAGTGAAAGGTCATTTCCGATGATAAAGAACTGGCCAGTTTTTAAACAGCCTCCTCTTATCCAAATAGGTAATTGCTGCATTAGTGCACTTTTCCCTCTTCTCTCCATTAGCAGGCTTTCTGCTTTAATGTTCCCTGCCATTATTTTTTTTTCCTGTAATCTTAATGTTTCACACCCAGTGCTTGACTCTCAAGGTTAGAGTTACTAGAAGGGAGCAGGGAGGTGGGTGTAAGAGATGTGGAATATTTAGAACCTTGCAGTTGGAATGTCACTTGTGGCTAATCAATGGTGTCAGCCACGAATTTAAGCACCACAAAATTTTCTTGAATGATCCTATTGCCAAAACACTTTAAAGTCTGGGATTATATTTATATCCTGTGTAAGAGTAGACCGAAATAAAATATGTGGGTGCCATAAGAGGCCACGTACTTGGTGTGTTAAAATAAAGAGCTGATTATAAATCTATGGATTACCTGAAGTGAGTTTCAGGGAGAACTTAATAAGAGCTTTTTCAGAAACTGACTCCTTTTAAAATGAAGGACTATAAATTATGGCACATTATAAGGTCTTTTCCCTTAATTATATTTCTGCTTCAATATTAAATTGTAAATTTGCCTTTTTAAGAAAAGTATTTCTCTGTAACTGTAGTGCCTCATGTCTTTTTAAGGCCAATCTAGAATGGAGTCTGGAATATCTGTGTTACTGGAAGTGTGAGAATTACCAGGAGATGTGCCAGAAGTGATTTTAAGGGTAGAGGACTGCTTTGTTGTACTGGAATTCAGGTCAAATATGCTGGTAATGAGGAAAAAAAATTGATATGCTGGATGATATGTAAAAAGTGGTAGTTTGGGGGTTTAACAAACTGCGATTTCCAGGGGAGTGAAGAACAGCGTTAACTGTCTTTTCATTAAAACAGTGAAACCATTCCAGATGCCTGTCACAGCCTTCTAATCCCATTGTAAATTTCGATTATATCCGAGATCTCCTCATAAGAGGAGAAGATTCAGGATGCTGTGGAAGCCTGTGCCTTTCTGGAGTGGCTGGGGGTGGCAAGGCAGGCTGCTCCGGGGGCATCCTCTGAACTGGGAGCTGGATATATTTGAGTACCCCAATCTCTTCTGTCCAGCATTAGGGTATTTCAGCAGTAGAATAAAATGATAGAAGCTGTTGGTTGCTCATTTAGCCTGGAAAAGCAATATGCTGATAGGAAAATGCATAGCTCCCCCCTTACATTAAAGATTTTGTTAATTAGGATCACAATTTAATGTGTATATCTTTCAATCATTAATTATAGCAACAGTGTCGAGTTTGATGTAGAATTTAAATTTTACAAACGCTAGGTGTAACACAAACTATACTGATAAAAATTTATGTGGAAGTACAAAAATCCCATGATTATTAAAAAAAAAATTAAAATTTCTGGAACTCAAAAGGAGAGTATGGTATTTTTTAACTGTAGAAATGTGGTGGTTCCAGTGCAGTAGAGAAAAACTTGCTTAAATTATTTAATCTCTCCTTTACATAGAATAGTATAAGTAAACTCTGATAAATTCTACCTTATTGATAGTTCTTCATCAACATGGAATTTTGTAAATACCTTTTGTTTAGCAGTTGGTATTATTAAAAAAGAAGAAAAAAGCCTTTTGATAAACTTACTAAATACTTCAAAATTATACAAACGACCTGAAGTTAAAAGAGTAAATCATATTTAACATAACTAAAACTCTAGAATTGTAAGTTACAGCAAATCACCACTGGAATTTTAAAATACATTTTTTTCCAAAGCTTTTCTGTGTAATGTGTGCATCTTTGCCTTTTCCTTATTTGCTCCTTTTCAACCTTTCCTGTTACTGACTTGGGTTTATCTTTTCTCCCTTTAGAGAGTTTTGAGGTGACAGTCACCAAAGAAGGTGATAAAGGGTTCTTTCTATCCCTTTTATGAATATTAACCTACTAACTTTGGTTATGAAATGGGGAATCAGCACTTAAACAGAAGATCCTGTCATGCTCTTTTGTCCCATTTATTCTCCCAGTTTTTTTCTATTTTAAAATATATTGATAAAAACTGTTATGTAACCAAACCCTTGGTTAGAAATATCTGTAAATCAGACATCCATTTGAACCATTGGGGATTATTGTCCAATTTATGGACGCTGAAGAAGTTGGTTTTGGGGAAATTAGCATTTTCTGATATTTTCGCTGATAGCTTACTTCTTTGGGACATCTTAATTTTTTTCATATGCTTTGTAAATTAATATTTAACTACCGAAGCATTATAATACCTTCCCTGCAGTACAATTTCATTAGTACCTACTTCAGCAGTTTAAAATCTGAATCAAATACCTGTTTTTAATACCTCTAGACACGTTTAAAGTAGGAGTGCATTTGTGGTGCTATGATACCACTGCAACTGTAATAGCAGGAGAGACTTTTATGTTGGAGTGAGAAAATCACCTTCAAACCGTATCTAGTTAAACAGGTGAAACCACAGTGTAGGTGATGAAACTGTTTATCGAGTGGCTGTTGTTAGCACAGCGAGGTGTGCTGGGCTCCCTCCGCATAACGGAGCTCTTGGAGTGTAGTCTTAGGCTTAGATGGGTTTTAAAATGATGTACTAAGGACTTCTCTTGCAAGTTCGTTAGGATGAAAAGTTGGCATAGAAAGGAAAGCCTACTAAATCCTTCCATGTGAGAGCTGCTTTGACTAACATATTTGCTCTGTGTTAGTAGATAGCAGTTGAAATGGATGCCTGAGAAGTTGGTATTTCTACCTTTCTCATTCAGTAGTTTATTTTGATTCCCTAATTTTAGCCAGGTACATTGCACAGGAAGACTTTGTTCTTTGATCTGTTGACAGAATTTCTGTAATTATGGTGCTGAACCTGTACTTGAAGCTTTTTCATCCCTTGACTCGTAACTGTGCATTTTAACCTTTTGCTCTGGTCAAAACAAACAAGCTGCCCAGCTATTCCCAGTAGCTTGGCATAGAAGACGTTACCAGTGGCCTTGGCTGTATGCTCTTATAAGTTCTACTTTTACCCTAGAGCTATCTCAAGTACTCCTGTGAAATGCCTGTCTACATTTCTCTTTTTCTCTTTTGTATTCCTGCATGAATGGATGCAAAGTAAACAAGTTGCTTGGAAGGCAGACGTATGCTTCTTTTTTACTAAAGTTCCCAGAAATCACCCATTTTAAAGCACAACGCTCTTGCTTTGTCCACAGACCCTCACAAACCCTTGGCTGCAAAATATTCGGTCATTTGTTTTTAAAAAATGTGTAAGAATTTTGACCAGTTCTAACCTGTCTTACTTTGAATCTGTAGGTGAGATCTGTGGATTTAAAATTCACGGGCAAAATGTTCCCTTTGAAGCAGTGGTAGTGGATAAATCCACTGGTGAGGGAATAATACGCTCTAAAGAAAAGCTTGACTGTGAACTGCAGAAGGACTACACCTTCACCATCCAGGCCTACGACTGCGGAAAGGGACCAGATGGAGCGAACGCAAAAAAATCCCACAAGTAAGTAAAGCTGTGGGGGGCTGAGGGGAAGTTTGGTGTCAAGCCATCTCCCCGCTCGTAGTGATTTATGGTCGTTGTATATGTAAATGTAAACCAAGTGTGAATGCTGGAAGACTGTCAAGTAATGGTAATATAAATAGCAGCAAAATGAAACTGTTTTGACATCTCTTTAGCTGTATTGTTGATGATACTGATTTATCCCTTGATGTCATTGGGTTTACATTAGAAAATAGTGTGGGGACAGAAGCAGGAAAACTGTTGATACAGTTAAAATCTGGCTTGAATCGACAGAAAAAATTTGCTTGGGAATTCAGTTGCTAAAATTGAAAAACTGGTTCAAGAAGTCAATCTATATTAATCTTGACAAAATGGAAAAGAATACATATTGTCGTCATTTCTAGCCAGGCTCAGCCAAAAAAAAAAAAAAAAGCAAGATCAATAGCATAAGGTTCTTCTCTGCCTATATTAAAGAATGGGAACAAAGCAATCTTTAGCTAATCTTTATCTAAAGAAAAAACCACAATGTAAAACGCTCTGTAGAAAATCCACTTGAAAATAACTGTTAAACACCCTGGTGTAAACATCTGCAGAGCATGTGGAAGATTACTGTTTGTGGGAGGCAAAGAAGGGCGTAAATATGTGAGGAATAGACTTTCAGCACTCATCCTGGTGACTTACGCAGTCTTGTTACTCTAGAGCTGTGTGCTTCAAATACACAGCAATGTATCTCCTTTAGGATTACACTTATGGAAAATAGGTATGCCCTTAAACTCTATTTTATATTCAATGTGTCTTTTGAAGAAAGAGTTCAAAGAGAAAGATGGCAGCAAATGTTTTGTTGGGTTGGTTGGAATTAGATTCTTTGTTCAGTTTGATAGTGTATAGTTCCTTCTCCGCACTGGAGAACTTACCTATCTGTTTTTCTACCTGTGTTGGTTAATTGATGTTGGCTTTGTAATGAACCGGTACGGGTCTGTCAGCGTGCTCTACAACTCTTCTTTTCCACAGCAGAATAGTGGGTTTCCAAGATCTACACTTACAAACCATTGTTGAAATTTCTCTGTCCCATGACTGTGTTACGGCTTTTTTGTGGCTTTTAACCATCTTGGAGTTTAGCTCTTAGAGTCAGGAATAGAAAACGTGTTTGGTACAGAAGGCCATTTTTTGTTGCATTTATTTTGCACGCAAGATAAAATAAAACCTTAAATATTTTACATATATATGTTATTATTTTTTTAGCATATGCTTTATATTGGTCATTGACAGAAACTATTATTTTCCTATTCTCTGCATACCAGCAATCAGTGACAGCCATGAAAGGACAGAATCCAAGAACCAATCTGTTGAGGATTAGCTAGCTGTATGATGTGTTAAAGCATGTCTTCTGCTTCTGTGATTCTTCCATTTAAATTATCTGATATCTCATTCCTACATCCAAGAATTAAGCCAGTTTTCACTGACTTACACAGCTCAGTATTTTATTAGCAAAAGAAAGCTAATCAAATGCACTTGACTGAGTTCTAAGTCTGTCTGGTCCTAAATGTCATTCTTGTTCACAGGAAGTAAAAATTGGGTGTTTTATGTCAAATACTCTGACAGCAGGAAAGAGCGACAAGGATTGTACTGTTTTAACAGAAGTAAAAGCCTATTTTGTCACCGCTGTATTTTGTTGTATGTCTGTAAAATGGCAGCAATTTAAAAGGGTTTGATTGTTATTTGCAAATAAACAGGAATAGTAAGCAATAACCTAGAACTACACTGAATTATATAGCAACACTGGAAAACCATCCACTGCTTTCCGAGATAGAGTAGTTGAGATTATTACTTTCATTAGTCACTAATCATTTCTTTCAGGGAGCTTAAATTCTGAAGGATAACTTAATCTTTAACAGAGGGAGCTGTTTTATCAGATTCTTTGCATGAATGTGAGTTTTGCAGTATAAAGGAAACTGACCTTTCTGTTTTATTTCCAGAGCAACAGTACATATTCAGGTGAACGATGTTAACGAGTATGCTCCAGTGTTCAAAGAGAAGTCATACAAGGCAACGGTTATTGAAGGGAAGAGGTATGACAACATCCTGAAAGTTGAAGCAGTGGATGCGGATTGTTCACCTCAGTTCAGCCAGATTTGCAATTACGAAATTGTAACTCCGGATGTACCGTTCGCTATTGACAAAGATGGTAAGAACGTGATGATTGCTATAATTTACTGCCCTAAGAATAGGACTTCAAACTGGTCAGCATAAAACCACAGCAACCCTGGCTTGACCCTTTCCTACAACATAGTTAAAAGGAGGTGTTCACTTTAGCATTTTGAATTAGTCTTTCAGTGCCAATACCATGTTCTGTCTGCTGAGGTAAGGAGCAGATGGTCTGTTGCACGTGTGTTGTTTCTTGAAAAATGCTTTTCAAAATGAAGGAAATACTTTAGCTCTATTATGTTTTAAACCAGCTCTTAGTAGCCTTGCTTTTTTTTTTCCTGTAGTTTTCTATTCTGCATTAGGATAGCTTTTGCTAATTAGCTTCCAAAAATGGGATTCCAGTTGTGTGCTTTTCACATTTGAGATACTCATGTGGCTCTGAAGATTACAGTATCATGGCTATTGGCTTTGAAGTGTAGTGATTTAGTGATTTGTTTAGGTAATTTCATTTCCACCACAGATCTGTGACCTTTGAAAATCTCTAGACTACTTCTAAGGGTTCAAGCAAGCTGATTGAGCTAAGTGAGACTGTTTTTAGTGGGCTTTAGTTTGAGTTTTTGGAGGATCCACATTACCAATGGATAATTTTCATCAGTGTGCAAATTAAAAAAAAATTGAGAGTCTTGGTACATGCCAAAGAGTTTTATTTATCAGTTATCACCTATGAACAGTTTCATTTTGAGTATTTTGCAATTAAGAGCCTGTTAGGTATATACCTGCTGTTCTGTGTATGTGTGCTCATCTCTGGATGTGTGTGACTTCTGAGGATCTGGATCTAATGTCTGGTATCGAAAAGTCAAATAATAAAGGGCTAGTTTACTTGCAGGTGTGTCTATTAAAGTCTTGATACCTGCATGAGGTAGATGGTACCTGGGCGCATTTAATGTGGCAATGACCCTGAGAAATGAGTAGGTATTGATGTCTGATTCTTGCTTTTTCTTTGTTGTTTTTTTTTTTGGTCTCAGGTTATATAAAAAACACAGAAAAATTAAGTTATGGTAAAGAGCATCAGTATAAACTGACAGTAACAGCGTATGACTGTGGGAAGAAGAGAGCTGCTGAGGATGTGTTGGTTAAAATTAGCATTAAGCCTACATGCAAGCCTGGCTGGCAAGGTTAGTTTAATCTCCTTCCTATCTTATTTTAGCATTTTCCAGTACCTTTGGTTTAACATAAGAGATTTTAAATACTGTTTCCTTGGATAAATCTACAGGTTGGAGCAAAAGAATAGAATATGAGCCTGGTACTGGTTCGTTAGCTCTCTTCCCCAGTATGCGTTTGGAGACATGTGATGAGCCAATAACCTCAATTCAAGCAATGGTTGAACTAGAAACCAACCATATTGGCAAAGGCTGTGATAGAGACACCTACTCTGAGAAATCCATTCACAGACTCTGTGGTAAGAATGCTTTTGTTAAAATAAAGTGGTCTCTCTTGCTTATTAATTTTTCTTTGAATGTTTTGTTAGACCACAAATCAACGAGTAGATACCATCTTCATTTGCATGTAGTTTCCTCCAGCTGTTTTCCCAACAGCAAAAAAATAAAAATAATAAAAATGCAATAAAAAGCATGAAACTAGCTGCAGGTCTCTTTTAAAATAATTTTCAAATGCAGTAAAGAATTTCTTTCTTCTGCCTCTCCATAGCTTATATTGACTAATGATTTCCCTCGCATGAAATTCATGTTGAAGAGCTGAGAGAATGTTACAGACCTGGAAGGGTATAGCCATTAAAACCTCTCTGTTTTTCTGAGGCATGATGGATGTGAAGGATGCAATGTAAGAAATACATGGTGAAAAAGTAGATGAGAAAACCAAGCAAGTGTGGTTTGGAAAAAACAGTTTATTTGCATCAGTTAAACGTACACTGTGCTTGCCCTAGGAATAAAGGGCACCTTGGCATCCCTGTATGCTGCAGTTAAAGGTCTTAGGAAACGTTTATGAATCCTTTGTAGCCAATATGGAAGAAGTTTGATTACGGGTCAGATTACCACTGATGATTTATGTCTTCAGCTTCAGTTTAAGCTCGTACAAAGTGTGAATACAGTGTAACCCTAGAGACCCAGGGAATTCCTAAGCTGTTCTCTGACAAGGTCACTGTGACATTAATGATTTAGGCTTGAAGTGAGGGGAAAAAACAGCAACTGAGTACCTGCTGGGTATCTTTGCTCCTGACTATATTATTGGATGCTGATCTGGGAGGGGATGCTTATGCAGCTCTCTTCAACTGGATGCATACTAGTCTTAAAACTAGTATAGTGTGAAGAGAAAGGCATCGTTTTCATGGGCATAAGAGAGACAAGTGGTATTAATGTCATTGGTCCTGAGATAGAGGCAAAATAAGGTTCTACAGCTGCAGAGATAGTAAGCAAAACAATTTCAATGAGATTAGATGCCTATCCAGAAGTTAAATTTATAGAAGTCATTGTGGTATTAGATGTTCATTATTAGTGCTGCATTATTAAAAGGAGAATTGCTTGCTGTGTGATGGTGGTGCATAATCCTGACAGTTGGTCCTGAAAAATTAGTGCTCAGAAAAACAGTTTGGTTTGAAACCAGCTGTGAGCTTTTTAGTTTTTAATTTTTTTTCCATTTCTGTATTTTTATTGAAGGCGCTTCTTCTGGCACAGTTGAGCTGCTTCCCCCTCCAAGTAGTGCTGCTAACTGGACAATAGGACTTCCCACTGATAATGGCCATGACAGTGACCAAGTCTTCGAATTTAATGGCACGCAAGCTGTGAAGATTCCAGATGGTGTTGTCACAGTCAATCTAAAAGAGCCCTTCATGATTTCAGTGTGGATGAGGCATGGGCCTGGAACCAAAGAGAAAGAGACAATTCTGTGCAATTCAGACAAGACAGGTTTGTCAGTACTTCAAACATAGACAGTGTCATAGTTGTGGTTTGTTTATTTGTTTTTGGATGCTGTGGCAGCACCTTAAATTTTTTCTCTAGGTTAGTTTTTTCTTGGAAGTGAAATGAAGAGGACTGTAAAAATCACTGTTCCTTGTGCTTACCTGTAAAGGCATGACCTTAGATTATCTCAAGGCAGATGTTTTTTTTAATTCTTTCACTTATTTTATGCATTTCTTTTCACTGTGATAGATGACTTATTCTAGCAACGCAGTCTTGATCTTTGGATCTCCAAAGATAGCCTTATTCTTGATGCTGCCTAAAATCATAGATCGTGTATCGGATTTGGTGGCGGCATTTGCTACTATACCTTCTTTTTTTCTAGAAGGAGGTAATTTCTCTTTCTCCTGTGATGAATTTTTTTTTCACCCTGTGCATAATTTCAGTCTCTGTGAATGCTACAGACACAAACATTTTGAAGATACTATTAATAAGAAGGAAATCTGATAACCCTGTTTCTATAATTGCTGTCTAAATAGGTAAAAGCATTCTTGTCTTTGTTAGCTGGAGCAATTCATTTTTCAGTGTATTAGAAGGATATTTTATTTCAAATGGTACTAGGTTTTTCAAAGGAAATTATGCTGAAAATTGAGCAAATGCAGCAGCCCTCACCCTTAATTAAATTTATCTGAAAATAAGAAAGATTTAACAGTATTAGAAGTATCCTAAAAGCATTTCTTTAACAGGAGAAAAATGAGTGTCATTCAGAACCAGGTATTCTTCTCTTTTCCCTACCTTCACCCATTCCTGATAATCAAACCCCAAAACTTTGGATTCATGGAAGTGAGTGAACTGGAGAAAGAAGGCAAATTTGAATAGTTTTTCCTGTTTTAAAGAAACAGACCTTTAAAACAAATTTTCCTTTTTTATTCCTTGGTTTGACCTAACTGTATAATATTTACAACGGATAGTTTTCTGGTAGTAGAAATACCATTTGCAATTAATTTCAATGATATTTTATATAATATTGAAAGATTGGAACTAGGTTTGTTGGAGGGAGACAAATAAGGATATATATCACTGGAACAATACAGTCAGATTTAATGCTGGCAGGCTGAAAGATTGATTTGATTGTGATATCTTTTCATTCCCTCCTTTATTGACTCATCCATGCCATGGAATGGATGATGTAGCTGAAATGTTTCTTATTTCTTAGCTGTTTCTCTAGCATTTCACCTTTGTATTTATTTGAAATGTTGAATCCCTTAGGGCTACGACAATATAGTTTTCTCTTTGGAAAGCATCATGTGTACATGTTCCAAAGCAGTAATTAGATGCGGTAGAAGCTACTCATTTCTAACAGAAAAGCTCTTCTATTTGCAAATAGAACTCTCTCTCTCCCACTGATAGGTTTATCTCCCGAGTCTTTAGTCCTGTGTCTCGGTTTAGATTGGATTTGGAGATAGACATGTCTCCTTATTGTACAGTGTATGAACAGCGTTTGAACAGCTTGAACAACTCATGGGTTGTTCAAGGATGTTTGCCCTAATTGCTGTTACAGATGTTTCTCATTCCTCTTAACACGCCTTCTACATTTTTTTTTTCCTATCAGTTGCTTGGGGATTTATGTGTGAAATTACAGAATAGGCCATTTTTGTGAAGTTCTTAAGGTTTACAGAAAATAATGCTATTAATTAAAACTCTTGTACAGATATGAACCGGCACCACTACACACTGTATGTGCACAACTGCCGACTCGTTTTCCTCTTCCGTCAAGATCCTTCAGAGGGGAAAACATACAAACCTGCTGAATTTCACTGGAAGCTAAATCAAGTAAGTTTGGAAGGACAGTTGATGGGATGTTAGAGTGCAGTGAAGACCATCGGAGACTAAATTCCCTGTAGTATAATTATTAATAAATACTTCTCTGCAGCTTCAGACTTCTCATGTTAAGTTTTAAAGAACTGAACAGCACTTATTTTATTTGTGATTGAGTGTCAGAGATAATTTGAGCTATCCCTTTTAATCTTGAGTATAAAATACTGCTTTAGTGGTTTTATTAAACGCACTGGGGTACTCATGAAATGGTCATTGTCCTGAAAAGTAGCAAAATGTGGATTTATATGTGAAAATCCAATGTCAGTCTTTTAGCTATGATGTCAGTTATCTTCATGTGTGTGAAAAAACCATAAATTATTCCAGTTTGCTTATAGCATTAAACTCCTTCTGAGCATGCAACATTCTTGCAGATCAAAGTGTCAATAGGGTAACAGAAGAACTTACCATTTTAATCCATTTTCACACTGAAATAAAATTTGTGACTCTTTACACGTTGCAAGAATAGCTACAAATCATTTCTCTTAATTAGATTTTACTCTGCAAAAATAGAGTTAATAGGCCACTGGGGGATGCAGGTTGTTTCCTATTTACAGAGAGGAGCTGTCTGGTTCTATTCTTTCAGTCATGTATTCTTAATTATTTTATGTTTGAAAGTGAAGGTTGTAATAACAAATCTTTACTTTGGTCCTACTAAGATCTACAGAGCTTATTTCTATGAATTCATGATGAATTCATGAATACGAAGAATGGGACAGAAGGGACTAAGGTTTTTGTGTGCTTTTCCAGCCCTTTGGGGATCTGAGTGATACAATAACCCTGTGTATCTGTACATTGACAAAGGTTCTTTCAGTTGCTTTAGGTTGCTATTGCAACTGTTTTTCCAGGTACTAACAATGAGTTACTTTCTAACATAGCTAACTATACCCTGTTTTCTGTGCGGGGCAGTTCATACTGTTTTAAGGGTCAAATGCCCATGTATGTCCTTATTTGGATTATTACTTTCCAAAAACTAATTGGCTTTCACTATAAATGATTCTGTTGTGGAAGGCTTTTTTCTATTCAAAATGAGCCCCTTTCAGCAAATACAGGTCCTTTGTCAAGCAATAGTATTTCAGAATGTGTTCGCATGTAAATATATATTTTTAAATTTAAATATGCTGTTATTAGATACTATAAAAATTAAAGGAGTGGAAATAAGTACAGCTTCTTTATATTGGCAAGAGAAGAGAAGAAACTGTAAATATTTGCTTTTTTCAGATGTGTGCTGTGTGTGAAACAAAAGTATGTCTATACAGGCTTCTAGGTTATCAGTATGTCTGCATGTAGGTATATGCAAAATGTGTATCAGATCTGTTACTCAACTATAATAAAAAAGTTATTAAAGTAGTGTTTTTAAAACTTTCTTTGCTCAGGTGTGTGACAAAGAGTGGCATCATTATGTCCTCAATGTTGAATTTCCTGCGGTGACTCTTTATGTAGACGGTGTTTCATATGATCCTTTCCCAGTGACTGAAGATTACCCACTTCATCCTTCAAAGATAGAAACTCAGCTAGTAGTCGGAGCGTGTTGGCAAGGTAACTATTTACAGTTGTTAATACTGTTGATTAACTTTTCTTTTTACAGTGAAATCTTTGTGGTTAACCTAGAATTGCATCGCAGATTTTTTTTAACGAATGAAAGATAACTTGTTTTGTCTTTTGCAGATTATTTCAGCTCTTATGTAGTATCACATATTTTCTCTTTTAGTCATTTTTTCTGGAAGTGTGTTTTTGCTCGTTGGCCACAGGTGTGTATAAAATACAGAGCTACTCACTGAGCAGTGTTCCATCAAAGCAACTTTTGTGGTAACTGGGGAAATATAGACATCTTATTTTTAATAACAGTTCTAAGAGTTGATCATATACTTCTGATTACTAAGTAGAACACTTTATTTCAAGTAGGTTGAAGAGGGTCTTGTAGGAAAAGAGTTCTCATAAATGGAAGCATGACCAGCAGACAATTCAGTGAAGCAACACATTGATGCTGTCTTTTGGGTATTTTACCATTTCTGCTTACAAAAAAAACCATAGAAAGCATCTGTTTATGGTATGCAGACTATGGATTAAAACACACTACTCTGCAAGCTGTAAAATGCTGATTCATGTGCTTTAATACTTGTGAAACCTACTTTTAAGAGCTTGAGAAAAAGGAGAATAATGCATCTGAACATGGAGGCTGATGACTAGAGATGTTACAAAGACATAACAAAGCTCTTGATTCACAATCCTGCACTGAAATGTTTGCTGATTAAATTACACCCTGGCTGGTATAAAGCTGGTCTTTTTGGTCATGTTTTATTGTGGTTGAGAATATAGAGTATAGTTGTGGTCTGCAGTAATGCACAGAAGTACCTAGTGAATGAGT
>JAOTQQ010000008.1:4464145-4475885 GCA_026546715.1 Gallinago undulata
GCCTTCTTGCTGTGAATGCAGATGTCATTGTCCTAGCATTTACCAGGCTATGCACTGCTGAACTTCCAGATTTAATTACCTGCTCATGTTACTGTTTGAGTGTTCTCTTATATTATTTTCTGTGTTGTTTCAGGTCCACATGAACCCAAGTCAGTCAACACTGACCTTAGAAGGGGATGATATTGACAGAGTGGATAAGGCCATGCAGCACATTTCCTACCTGAATTCCCGACAGTTCCCAACTCCTGGCATTCGGAGGCTTAAAATCACCAGCGTGGTCAAGTATGTCCTAGTGCTGAAATAACACATCTCTTTATGGTGATGGTGAAGCCTGAAACATTGTTCCTGTATCTCAGTTGTGGTAAACAAAGGAGTCTTGCTGTGCGTAACTGTCACACGTTGGAATATGGAAATGTTTTCTACACAAGCACTCTTACTTTGTTCCTGAGACTGCAGCAAGGGGTGTGTAAGACAAGGAGGGACTTCTTGCAAGGGTGTGCTGGGAAGGGTGTGCTCTGTGTCTCCAGTATCACAGCCTTCAGTGAAGGTGTTATCTGTGCCTGTTAGTCAGAGCGTAGAAAATGGGGCCAAATGTTAACAGTAAGTAAAAATTAATTGTAAGATTGCTCCCCTGGTGGGGAATTCATCCTTTCGAATGCAGTTGATGAATTTATCTAAGACTCTTGGGTCCGAGACAGAGCTTTTTAAAAATTTATAAAGCACTTACTCTACATAATTGTGCCTTCCTCTAAAATAGCCTCCTTGACTGTGCAAAACTGCTTCTGTATCTCGTAGGTGTTTCAATGAAGAGGCCTGTGTCTCCATTCCTTCTGTGGAGGGATATGTAATGGTCTTGCAACCAGAAGAACCGAAAATCAGCCTTAGTGGCATCAACCATTTTGCCCGCTCTGCTTCAGAGTTTGAGAGTTCTGAGGGTGTTTCCCTATTTCCAGAGCTTCGCATAATAAGCACCATTACACGGGAGGTGGAGCCAGAGGGAGAGGGAGATGAAGATCCTACAGGTAACAACATCCTTTTCCTCTTACAGCTGTTGCCAACCCTCACCCCATCCAGTGATCACATTGGAGGATCTTCCTCCTGCAAAGAGGCGTGGATGGATTTCTCTTTTAATAATGAATCTAATAGGGGCAAAGAAGATGTATATCTCTTCTGAGAATGTGTAGATACTCTGCTCTGGGCTAGCAAGAATTTATCTTGAAGTGGTAGTAAGACCAGGCCATTATCTTCATGTAAATATCCCTTGGTTCTATTTTGTATTTTTTTTTAAATCACCGTTTCATGAATCCTTGCTCTCTTTACTGTGGGCCCAGATCTTAATGTTTGTCCTGGAAGAAGAGCTGAGTTTGCACGTGACATTTTATAGCTCCTGGGCTCTTGTTTCCTTAACCTTTGTTTCTGCTTAACTCTTGGGCTTTTTCTCTGCTTTTTAGTACAAGAATCTTTGGTATCTGAAGAGATCATGCATAACCTGGATACGTGTGAGGTGACAGTGCTGGGAGAGGAACTAAATCAGGAACAAGAAAGCCTGGAGATCGACATGACGCGGTTGCAGCAGAAGGGCATTGAGATGAGTAGTTCCAACCTGGGCATGATAATCACAGGTAGGGGCTACCACTTCTGGTTGTTTTGTAGCAGGGGTCTGAAGACAGTGATAATGGGAACAGTGTGCTGGGGAGGTGGTTTGGAACACCTTACTCCAAATACTTCCTTTTTGACACGAATTTTGGGCTCAGAGGTGTTACAACTATTTTGTGGAAAGCTGCGATTCTAGAACATACGCTGTTCTAGAACCTCCTTTCTGTTCTTCTCTCATGTCCCAAATTGGGGGTTGCCTCTGGAGAAATGAAGTATACTTTGCCCTAGAAAAAGGCTTGTTCCTTGCACAGATAATACAGTGTCTGGGAGCGTGCACCAGTCCATCCTGTTTTATATTCAGAATATGTTAATGTATTTGAAAGAAAGGCTCCCACAATCCCCTTAAGGACTAACCAGGTCTAGGATTTCAATCACAGAATCAATTCACAGAATTTCAGTGGAGCCACATATTTGTGTATTTGTGATGTTACTTTTTTCAACTGACTGAAAATCTGACGGCCAGGAAAACTTAGTTGAAGAAAGGGAGTAATACTTGTGGAGTATATGATGATGTATTACTCATTAACAAAGTAAATGCTGTACTTTTTTATTTTTCTCCACAGGGGTTGATACTATGGCTAATTATGAAGAAGTTTTGCATTTGATACGTTACAGGAACTGGCACACTGTGTCTCTCTTTGACAGAAAGTTCAAATTAGTCTGTTCTGAGCTTAATGGACGCTATGTCAGCAATGAGTTTAAAGTGGAGGTGAGTGAGTTGAGCTGGTCGCCGGGAGGTTTTAGAACACAGGTGGTGAGGAAGGATGGAAGTTGTTACCTTAACTGATTCAGGCTTTTGCCAATAAATATTAGTAAACGTGTGCATTTCAGGCTGTATTTTATGTATAAATGTGTTCTTAATCCTACGTTTCAGCTTTAAATAAGGCTGTCTAAACAGGTGAAACTGTTGTGTTGTAGAAGAAATACTGGGGCCAATGGAAGCGTGAAGGCAAGAAGGTTGAATTGGAAAGACAGTGTATTAATTTAGTAAAAAACTAGCAAATAAAGTAAGAGTAGAATTGAGCAGCATTTGTTTGTAACTTTGGGTTCTGCAGAATGAACTTATCGGCCCCTTTACTGCTTTGCTTGTGTGATGCTAAAATCCCTGATACTGAGGGCTTCTGTAAGAGCACAGACAGGCTAAAATTGCTTTTCCTCTGCAGTAGAATACAGGTTATTTATGACTTAGTACAATTACATCTAATATGTGGAAGTACAGCAGAAGATAACACAAAGGGAACTAAAATTTCAGGTGCTGGAATATGAGGTTACTTATATTGAGAGGAACTGTCATGTTATTCTGCAACTTTCAGCGGTGAGCTTAAATTTGTACATTTTCAAGCTGACCAAAGGGGTGACAGTGAAGTTGATTGTATTTCCCACTAGTTGGGTGGTTACAGTGGGCTGGGGAGCCTCCTGTGTTGCAGAATAGAAACTTTGTGTTAAGTAATGTGGTTTTGTTTCCTGAGGAAATTGTGTGAGCTTGAGTTGAACTGCAGATGCTTTCCGTGTTGGGTAGTAACCGTGCTCTCTTCCTGTTGTGCAGCTGGTCAGGTACCCGGTAGCACAGAGTTCCACCGCAGGAGGGGTATTTTTAGCTCTGCTTGTTTGGCAAGGAAACCAGAAAAATGCTGTGCAAATGATGAGCTTGCAGTTGTACCTAAAAGCCAGCTCTGCTAAGTGTGGGTTAAGCTTTAATCAATCATTTTCTCTTAACCTTTTGATTCTAATGTGGGTAAGAAAAGATGGGAATGAAGAAAATATAATTAATGTATTACTGTGCATTATTACAGTATATACTGTTAATCTGGGGATTAAAATGGCTGGCTACCAAATTTGAAAATAAATTGGCTTTGTCTGTTTTGTTCTGAAATCCTGGTGGCTGTACACAAACTTGCCAGACTTAACTCAGACAGATTTGAGAGCTGTGACAAGGAATTGCAGTATGTGAGGAGTTACTGATTGGGATGATTGTCCCCTGAGACAAGCCGTTGCTGTGTTGAAGGAGAATTGGAGGCCTGCTCTGGAAAACAGATTATTATTTTTTTATTTTATTTTTTCTTTGTCTGTCTTTTTATCTCCTCAGAAGTAAGTAGTTGCATTTCTGGAGGTTAACATTTTGGCTTTGTTCCTAGGTGAACGTTATCCACACGGCTAACCCTGTTGAACACGCCAATCACATCGCTGCACAGCCACAGTTTGTTCATCCGGTGCATCACACCTTTGTTGATCTCTCTGGCCACAACCTGGCCAACCCTCACCCATTTTCAGGTAAGAATTCTCGAGTCAATGAAGTTTGGATGCTTTTTTTTCTTCTGGTGTTAAACTATCACAGGGGCTTCTTGTTGCAGAGAGGTTTTTCCCCAGTTTGAAACAGTGCATTGGACTAATAATCTAAGCAGTTACTTGCTCTGGTTCTGCTGTTGCCCAGGCAGGGAGGAGTGAATCCTTAGAGATCTATGAAATACCTTTTCCTGCAGCAGGAGAGCTGTCTGTTGGTGTGTGCATTGGAAATCGGGAGGTGTACGAGGGCTTGAGGGGACTGTAAGTCCCAGATGTGAGGAACGGGGACAGCATTTCTTCTGAGTGGCATGAGGGAAGAACTGCAGCGTTATTCCCTTGATGAGTCGTGTTATCTGTCCTTTCTGTTTTAATTATATTAATTTAGCGTGGGTGTAGGATGTGAGGGGAAGAAACACAGGCATTTTAGAAAGGAGTCTGTGTGTGGTGGAATCTGCTTTCCATGTGTTATCAGTCCTGCAGACTGATGTAATTATATTCATGGAGCTAAGCTTTACTTCTTATTCTCCAACTGACTTTTTAAGTGGCCTTAGACAAGCTGCCCCTGTGTGGTTCCATAGAATATCTGTATAATGCCATTCCCTCTTGCGGGTGATGGGGGCAGAGGACTAGTTACTGGCATTGTGTGAGAGTTAGTTATCAGTATCATCTAAGAAACTCCTTGTATTTTCTTGTTGCAGTTGTCCCAAGTACAGCCACTGTTGTGATTGTGGTTTGTGTCAGTTTCCTGGTTTTTATGATTATTCTGGGAGTGTTCCGAATCCGAGCTGCACATCAGAGAACGATGCGTGACCAGGACACTGGGAAGGAAAATGAGATGGACTGGGATGACTCTGCTTTGACCATCACTGTGAACCCCATGGAGGTAAAGCACTTAACCAAAAAATGCGCTTTTCCAGCTCCAGTGGGTATGATTGCACATGGACGGGGCAATAGAGCAAAACCAACCACAGAGCACAGAACAGGGATGTTAACTGTGAATTCTTAATGGATGTGCCAAAGGGGCAAATCTTGTGTGGGTTAGAGCTTCATGGTGCGTAACTGGGTTTTACAGGTCAGTGTCCAACAGCGGTGTTTATCGTGCTGCACGCTGCCTCAACCACGGGCAGCTTTATCCCAAAGGTGTAAGAAATAATTTATTGTTGAAATATCTGTGTATGTAGTGGTTCCTCTGCCGTGGTTGACATCTGAAGTTTTTAGAAAATCAGGAACAAGATGCGCAGCCTCAGTGCGATTTGTGTGACTCTACCGCAAGATCCTTTTCCAGTAGAATCTGAAATACTGGATCAGAATTAGAATTGTGAGGGGTGTTACAAAGCCATTTTAAGGAGCGCTGCTTCTCTGCTGCCTAATTGCTTGCTGCCTAATCTCTGCTGCTAGCTGCTTCTCTGGTTGCCTAATTACTGCTCAACATCTAAAACTATTAAGGAACCTGTAACAGCTCTTCCTCAATATAGCGCCTTGTGCCTGAATTCAAAAGAATGTCTGTTTTGATACCAACAGCTAATTTCTGTCTTAACAGACTTACGAGGATCAACACAGCAGTGAAGAGGAGGAGGAGGAGGAGGAGGAAGAAAGTGAAGATGGAGAAGAAGATGACATCACTAGCGCAGAGTCTGAAAGCAGCGAGGAGGAAGAGGGAGAGCAGGAGGAGGACCAACAGAATGTCAATAGACAGCAACAGCTGGAATGGGATGACTCTACCCTCAGTTATTGATTCTAGCTGTTCCCTTTGTCTTTCTGTCTCTGCTCTAGAAGACGCCACTGTAACACTCCATTGTACCAAGGATTCATGGTGTTTAACAAAAAAAAAAAAACCACACACAAAAAAAAATCATTCTGGCCAGTAGGTTCAACCCCGACACATCCCAGTGTTTGTGTTCCGTCAGCTTGTTCCCGCTGCTGTTCCTAGAGTTGTAGGTAGCGCCTCTTCCTTCAGCCATGCCTCAGTGACTGGAGTTTTTTTTACGCTATGTGAGGAACCACCTTGCACTTTTATCTTCGTGTCACCTCAGCTGAGTGACTCTACGGTTCTGTAGCCATTGCACATGAATTTCTGAACTGTCGTCTTTTCTTTTTTTTTTTTTTTTTTTTGGCTCAGTGAAACAAACTTGGCTTTGTTCCTTTTACTCTTTCTAAAAGATGCAAAGATTGCTTGTTGACAAAGGGTAAAGCTGCTCATTTCAGCCTGTTGATTTCTTTTATTTTCCCCCAAATTAGTGCATGTGTAAAGTGGCAGAATGAGGTTAATATGTAGAAGATTAACAGACTTTTTAATATTTTGTAAATATATTGGAATTATGTAATTATGTCATTTGTGGTAGTGAAAACAGGGATTGGGGTTTAAAACATGCTAAAGTTAAAAATCATGCAGCATGAACTATTCCGAGTCTCATAGCACTGCAGCAGGAGCACGGGCACAGCTCTCTAGTGTAGATGTTTCAGTAACACAGTGTCGTTGGCCTGGGCTGCCGTGTTCGCTCACGCCCCGCTCTGCTCCTTCTTTCATTTTTCTTTCCTTATCTTTAATCTCCTTTATTTTTGCAGAGGGAACAGTCGAGCTTGTGAGACGTTGTTGTAAAGGCTTTAGGAACCTCTGCGGGGGTTCAGCTGCCCTGTGCAATACAGTTGTTTGTTTTTCTTTTTCTTTACTTTTTTTTTTGGTTGTTTTTTTTTTTTTCCTCTCCGATTAAGTCTTGGCGAAAGGGCTTTTTAAGTTATTAGGGAAAAAACACTACTGGGCTGGTGGGCAAAGGGCGTGCTGTCACTGGGTGTGTGTCACAGCTCTGATGAATTCACGGTGAGGCTGCCTGGAGTGGAGCGATGGTCTGTTCGCAGAGCGGAGGGGGTTGGTCACTCATTGAGTTGATCGTTAACGTTGCTAATTGCAGCTGGGGAGCCCTGTGTACCTGTGCACTCTGCCTACCAGGCTACAGAGAGAGGGGGTTTGGGGGTTGGTGGTTTTTTTTCCAGCTGTTCAGTTTTTCTGATCCAGTAGTGGGAGGGTTTGGGGCACAGCTGATTTAATTTCTCTCAGACACACTCCTGCTCATTCCCTGTAGCCCCTTGTACAGTACCTCGGACTGTTGGTGTATCAAGCCTTTGTTTACACTTAGTAATTGTGTTTTCCTGCTGGTGAAAAACTATAGCATCAATTAGCCAACCAGAAAACCTTGGGAATCACGGTAATGTTATTCTAAAAGTCCAGGTGATTTTGGTTGTTTGTGATCCAGGCTCTAACTTGGAATTGCAAAGGACTTTTCAAAAGAAATAGCTGAAAGGTAGGAGAAGTAAGTTATGACCCCGTGGTGGAGAGGGCTGGTTTTTGGTAAGGCAGGTCTCGGTTATTTAACTTTATTTGGTTTTTACGCAGAGCCGTGAATAATGACTTTCTGCTGACTTGCTGTTTGACATGTGGAGGTGGATTAAAAAGAGTAACTTGTTTTGCTTGTGACAGGAGAGTAGGACTCCGCTCCCCCTCGGCACGGTAAGCAAAGCTCCGGTGGTCGCTCTGTTGTGGGCGCACACGGGGCTCGCTGCGGGCTGGGGGGCGGCCGCAGCTCGCACGGGGACATGTTGCACGGGGTGAGTGTGCGAGGAGCAACGCGGGAGCCAAAGGGTGGGGCACGAGGGGGTCATAATTCAAAGAGATAAAAGATAAGGACGAATTCAAGCGTTTCTGTAGTTTTGGTGTTCAGAGCAGACTATTCTCACCTGGGGGGGTGTGTAACGGGACCTAACGGCGGGCGTTGCCTGGGGTGACGCCTGGCTGCGGAGTGCCTTTTACAGTAGTGATGGAGCTGGGAGCAGGGAAGGGAACCCACACAACTCGCTTACCGTTTTGGGGGTTATTTTGTTGTTTTTTTTTAATGTAAAATTTTAGATTTCTAAAATGGGGAAATGGTTTTGACTACTTACGTGGTAATATAACTGCTAGTTTTAAGTAAACTGGGAAACTTTTAACTTATGTCTGACAGTTGTCCTGTGTTAATGTGTAGAAGACTTATCCTTCCATATACTGTTGCTGTAGCTGCTGTATTTTAGACCAAAACTGATCATGACTTAATGGTAATACGGAAAGGTTGTAAATGTCCTGATGCAGTTTGTAGCCACTATGGGTATAACTTTTCAGATGTGTATATTGGTAACAGGTCAGTTTGGAAAGTCTATAAGCTACAATAAATTTCTGGTTCTAAAGGTTGTTGGTATTTATTTCTTACGGAATGGAACAGAGTTGAATCGAGTTATATTAATTGTGTGTTAATTTGCCTCTGATAGTGGCAGTTGAAGAGCTGTGGTTTGTTTTCGTTGATCCCTCAAGCACATAAAGACTATGGCAGTGCCTGTGTGTACAGTTCATCAATCATTTGGTTTATTTTTTGACTTACAAAACGCGTACCTAAATCAACTGAGAAGTTCCACATGTAAACAAACATTCTCATCTTACAGAACCATGGTTCGGCTTAAAAAAATACTTCTTTTTCAAAGGCAACAGAATAAGCACAATCGGTTTGTACAGAGTTAAAAAAAATAATCACAGAAACATCATCTCTAAATAAATAGAACTAGAAAGGGATACCGCTTTGAGCAGATTCATAAAATCAGAAGCTACTTATTTATAGTGAAGTGTAATATTTTTGAAGGTGATTTAAGTTTGGATCTTCAGTACAATTCAACTCGCTGAAGCCTCTCAGGTGAGCTGCCGCCTGGGAAGTTTGGAGTCAGAGGCTCTTTGAGCCCTGGGAGTTTGGCTCGAGGGGCGGAGGAGGGCGCAGAGCCACTTGCTGGCTCACGGGTGTTTTTACTTTGGCGGGTAAGTCCATTTTCTAGGCTCAGTAACCTCTCTGTAAAACTGCGCTGGGATGAGAAACACCTTTGGGATTGCTCAGTTCTTGCAGTTTACGCTGATACAAGTTCATTTTATTGCACTTCTAAAAGGGAAGGACACAGGTGACAGGAGCCACTGCTGCTCTGTACTTCTGGAAAACTACGAGGGCCTGAGTTTTCTGGACGCCCTCCCAGAGCACCAGCTGACGGTAAGAGCAGCTGGGAGCCGGTGAACCGCCTGCCTGCGGGGGGTAAGGAAGGGCAAGGTAAGTGCTGCCTCGCGGCGATACAACGGGCAGGAGCCTGGGGTACCCGTTTGTGGCAATGCAGGAGAATTGCTTTTACACCTACAGAGTTGTAGTACGTTTCTTCCACAAGGATGGACAAACCACCGCAGAGGGGGTTCTGGTGTTGGTGCATCTCGGCTTCCATCTGCCCTGATATTTTTATGTACTTTTGCTCCGTAAATTGGTTCTCTAAGGAAGGAAATTGCAGTATTTAGCTGTTCTCTAAAATGGAGCAAAGTTGTGTGGCCACAGGAGCTCTGCAAGCAGAGGCTGGACGTAGCAGCTCGAGGGAGGGAACACAAGCTCTAACTGTCTGCCTCTCCCCCT
This sequence comes from Gallinago undulata, assembly GCA_026546715.1. Classification (NCBI taxonomy): domain Eukaryota; kingdom Metazoa; phylum Chordata; class Aves; order Charadriiformes; family Scolopacidae; genus Gallinago; species Gallinago undulata. Next base: position 4,473,544 of record JAOTQQ010000008.1, read on the forward strand.
GGGGAGCAGTGATTTGCACGGGTGCTGTATGGTTCTGTCACTGATGAACATCCAAAGAGCTCTCAGTCCTGTGTTATTTTCCTCTAATATCAAAACTACTATTAGTGTTGGGCTTCTGTTTTCCTTTTGCATTTCACTTTTAGCATTTCAGGAGATCCCTGCCATCCTTCCTTTATTCCAGGATTGTGGTAAATTGTCTCTATATTCCACTAACCTTGGGTGCTTGGTCTCCACAAATCTGGCTCTTCAAAAATAACGTGAAGAATTACAAAAGGTGACATCAAATCGATAGAGGACCATGGTGGAACCTTGTAAAAGCATCATCCCAGGGGGCGGGTGAGGCAAAGGTTTGATGCACAGACCTTGGTCCTGTGCGTTACTCCTGCGCCTTAACGGGAGAAGCAGCATGTGACCTGTTTTTCTGGGGGAAAATACAAGCACCAGAGTCCCCCGATGGTGTGTGGAGCAGCTGGCTCATTATGGTAAAGGTGGTTTTTTTTAATTGGCTGTAAAAGATACCAGCATCTTTCTACTCCTGATTTAAACTGACAACGAGCACCCTCCTTACCCCCTGAGGTGTGAGGTTCTGTAATCTGGTACGGGAAAGAAAGATTACACTTAAAATACTTAAAACAGCTAAAAAAAATACACCTGACAGTTTGCTCTCATAATTTGATGACTGGTTCAGTTTCAAAATATTGTATATTCATAATGCTATATTTACAATTGCAAATACAAATTTACTGTTTTAAGATTAATTTTAAAGCTGAGACCGCTATCTGCTGTTCAGTTCAAGAAAACGGTGAGGAATATTTTAGACTCAGGGAGCCACATCAGTGAGAGCAATTTATAATGTATTGAGGAGAGCTCCTCTTCCAGAGAGGACGGTCCTCAAAGGCTACAGGGAGTTTCTTTTAGTCTAATCTCTAGAAGCAGCAGTAGTTCTAAAAACAGTTAATTGCTGCAAACACACACACTTTCAGTATTACTAACTGCTAAACAACACGCTGAAGTACTGTTAGATAGTGTATTAATGTGTTAATAAGTAATTTGGGTGACGTGAAGGGTACTTGCCCTTCTGTCCGAAATGTTCTGGCCACTTCCCAGTCACTGAAAATTGTAGAAAAAGGGAATCTCCAAGGGTTATATACAGTTAAAATGAGTTGTCTTCTGTAACTGCTCCTATAGAACAGGTGCTCTGACAGACAACCTGGTTTATATCAATATAGACAAACCAGACTCCACAGCATAGCGTCTTTTATGAAAAGAACCAGTAAGTACTTTAAATCAGAATTTACATTAGCAACAGCCTGACACCAAATCATTGTCCCCTTGTATCTGTTTGTAAAGGTAAGGAGGGAACAAACACCGTACTAAAGGGGGTTCACACTCCCTGCCCTGACCAAACCTCGGATTTCCTGCTTCTGCTCACTTCTGCTGAAGGTAAGAATTATATTTTTTTAGGGCAGTGTTAACTTTGCTGTGCAGCTGGTAAAGAACAAATATATTTGAATTTGTCCTCTTTAAAACAAAAGTGGAGTTAAAGAGCCAGTATAGGGCAGTATTATTTTAATTTTCATAGAATTATCTGGGGTGGAAGGGACCTTTAAGATCATCTAGCCCAACCATCAACCTAACTGTAATAAAAACCCATGTCACTAAGCACTAAACTAGTTTTTAAGTACTTTATTAAAGTAATTTTAAAGTACTGAAAAAGATCTGAAAGTGAGGAAATCATTGTACGTATGTGCTGGATGCAAAAATATGGTCAAATCAAATTTACTCCCTGAAGGGGAAGACGTGGTAAGAATGAACAGGCCAGTTCGGTCTCTGTCCTAAACTCGCTGGTTTTGTGGGAATTTTAAACCAGACGTGAAAGCTGAATTTACATGCGAGAGCAATCCATCCTGGGACAATACACACTTCTCTTGGCTTTCAGTATCAGAAATGCCTGTGGGTGTGTTTTTTTTTTTACCTGCCTAAGTAGGAGTAAGTAAAAGAGTTTAAAATTCAAACAGTTCTGTGAGTAAAAGGAAATTGCTGAACCTAGTTAAGGACACACCAACTCAAATACAGGATTTGGCTTCAGGAACGCTGAAAATTAGACCCTGCTGTTCTTTAAAAGGCAGGAGCGACAGCACCTCGCTGGGGACGGGATGTGGAGAACACGGGGAGACAGGGAAGCACCCCAGGGAACTGCTAAAGGTACTAACCAGCTCCTCTACCTATTTTCCAGCAGGACCCGTGGGCTGCAGCTGCACTCACGGGAGGCACCGAGCGGCAGCAGTGGCTCCTGTTCACCTGTCCCTGTGCAACACCAGCGCTCACAACGGCTCCCCAGG
>JAOTQQ010000008.1:4479846-4545431 GCA_026546715.1 Gallinago undulata
TGAGAATATTTGTCCAGTCTGCCTCTCAGCTGGAAGGTGAGGTACATTCCTCAGCAGAGGGATTGCACGGGGCTGTATCTGGCCATTGCTAAGTAGCTTTCCTGCCCCTCTTCCAGCACGTCACAGCAGCAGGGATTCCCATACCTGGCCAGTCTCCCGGATCATGATGTTATCACTGTGCCGGTCCCCTATCCCCAGCACGTAGGTCGCCACGCAGTACCCAGCACAGGACAGAGTGAACTCCTCTATAGCTTGCTCTAAGGCGTCACTAAAGGGGGTAAGAAAAAAAATTGGAAGAAAATTTTACTTTGAGCACCAGTACTTCACCACTGGGAAAGTTGTTTTTTAACCTGCAGGAGAGGGTAAGGGGATCACGTTTGAGGCAGTACAGGCTTTACTCCCATCCAGGCTTTACAAAAACTAGTGGCAATAACGGCTACCTGCAACTGGAGAGATCGGGACAATGTTGTGTTTGCAGTCTCAAGGAAAATGGTTTAGTTTCAACTAAATTAATTCATTTCTAGATCTCCACAGATCCAAAACACAAAGTGGACTCCTAGCTACATCAGAGTAACACCAATCTCCTGTTGCTCTCTGTTTCTGTATCTAGTAAAACCCCCAGTTACACACTTTTCTGAGGCCTTCTTTCTTCACCTCCCAGTTTTGGCATTACTCCTTCTGCCCCTCTTCCAGCTGCCACCACGCTGACTATCTACCTATGGAGAATGTAATAGGACCGAGGGGAAGATCGAGGTGTGGATCCAACCTGTGGACAGTACTACCTTAAGCTATGAAAGATCAAAAAAGCTTGCAAACAGTAACTCAGATGCCTCCATTTCAGCTCCAGACGGACATAGATCCACATGATGCCTCCTGGTGTGCCAGGGAGCAAAGCAGCCACAGGTAGCATGGGACAGCTTGGAAATAGGCATAACTGAAGGAAAAAATTGAGTAAAGCAGAAGAAACACCTCTAGCTGGAAGGAAGCCATAAAGCAGCACTGAGTATGAGGTAAGCCCACTCACCCGGGGTTCTTGGATTTCAGCCAGTTCAGCAGCGCGTCCTTGTTGAAGGCGGCGGTGGCCACCATGTTGCTCTTGTTCAGCTGGATGTTGGCGATGGTGTCCGAATGCATGACTACCTCGATCAGCCCAGTCTTGTCTCCTGTGGAGAGGCAGCCATAAGGGGTCATCCTGCAGAGATGAAAGAAACCCTTCCACTGAAATCTCACCCAGAATGGGGTTGACTTTCAAATTTTGTCTGCCATATCTATCTACTCTGCACTTCTACTCCTCTGTAGCACCCAACCCCACCAGCTGCTCACAGAACACTGACAGATCTGTTGGGGATAAAATAAGCTTGCAGACAAAATGGCCTCACCATATACACTTTATCATTGCAGTAGGACATCACTCACCTCAGGTCCAGGCCCTCCTGCTTCCACAGGATGTCCATCAACTGGATCATCTGCAGAGTCAGCATGTCCTGACGAAGATCTGTGCAGCATTACAAAGGAAAAAAGGGTTGTAAGTACCTCCCGTTCTCCCCTCCTCTCAGGCTCTTGCGAGCAGCGCTTGTTCTGCCCCTGAAGCAGGCTGGAGGGGCCTTTGCCATATTGTCACTCGCTGTGTCTAGCTAGTGAAGACCATCAGAGTGATATATACTGGTGCAGCTACTGGTAGTGTAAAGTCACCACACCAGACACCTTAACTCAGAGATGGTTATACTGACAGAGGTACACCCTATTTCGCTTTGCCAAAGCTCCTCCTGGAGCATCCCACGTAGCCCTTTAGAAAACATCAGTCTGGACATGACAGTGAGCTGCAGCCACTCCAGCCCTACGGAGCTTGGACTGCTGTAGCTCTTCCAGACCTCACATCAGGGTCCTTTTTCCTGTGCATGGGGTATCCAGCCTCTGTTGTACTAAAACCTTAATGAAGAGGGCATCAAGTAAAATAAACAGGAGAATTTATTGTATCTCCAGATTACTGTCAAAAAACTCAAACACATTGATGGCCCTCATTTAAACAAATCTTACTGGTACATATTTAGGGTGCACTCACCACAATAAATGAGACTATTTATGTTTGCGAAGACATATCCTTTAAAGACTTACCATCTCCATTTTTAAAAATAATACCCACTCCTCCTCCACCTGTCTCTTCATTATTAAACACAATCCATAAAGGTTTCATTTTGGAGTCCATAAAGGTGCATTGATCCACACTAGAGGAAAGAAAAATATTGCCATCAGACTTTCCATCTATTAAGAGTGGCCTCCTATGCTGCAAATTCAACATCATCTGTAAGTGTGAACGGACTGGTGACTTCAATGAATCTGCCTTGGGGTAGCCTGGCTCTACTGTTGGACAAAGCTGGTGGCACAAATTAAGAGACACAGCTATTTTCCTTACCAGACTTCAGCAAGGATGATGTTGGGGTTCAGGGGGGACTGGAGGTGAGAAAGTGCTTCAAGGTAAGTTTCCTGCTTCATGCACACATGCATCATCTCCTTGGTTTGAGGCTTGGTGGCCTTCTGAGAACTCGCTTTAACAAAGTCATTCAGAGCTTTCATCTTGTTGAGTGCTTCTCCCTGAAAAAAGGGATGGGTGGAACAGGGTTAACAAATAGGAAATTCCTGGAGAAAGTTGAAAAACTGTTAAAATCTACTGTGAAATGTAAACCGTGGTTTTATCTCTTACCTTCTCTCCAAACTTATAGCATTTTCACACTGTTATGGTTTGAGAAAACCCGTAACACTTTATTGTTGTTTAGACAATTATTCTATCACTCAATGACCTATCCCTGCCCATAAAGGGGAAATTGGGGAATACAAAGAAACACAAGGGTTGAAATATAAATAGATTTAATAGAATGAGACAAAGTAATTAACAGTAATACTAAAGGACCAATATTAATCCTGATGCTGATGTAATATATACAGGAATTACACTCAGCCAATTCCATCAGGAGGAAGCTGTGCACTCCCAGCAGTGGACAGCAAGTGTCGGACACCGTGAGTGCAACAGCTTTGGGAGGAAAGGAAGAGGGGAACTATGCAGCAAACTTTTCTAATTTATATTGAATGTAATGTTCATGGTATGAAATAATCCTGTTGGCAGCTTGGGTCAAACGCCCAGGCCTCGTTCCTTCTTGTCCCTGCACCTGGCAAGGCTCAAAAACACTAAGACCTTGAATCCCACAGAGCCTGGCTGGCTCTAAAGTAAATATTTTCATGAATTCAGACACTAGAGTCTTCTAAAAGCATTAGAAGAAAAGTTAGTCCTGTGTCACTCAACCAAGGACACACACATTGCAACAAAACAAATATAGTAGTATCTGCTTGAGGGAGATCTATAATCAATTATGGATATTCTGCTGGGCACAAATGCATTGCAAGGTAATGGCTGCAGTCCCAAATACCAGGAAAAATGCACATTATCGAGCACCAAAAGCAAGAAATGAGGTGCACTGACTAGAAAAGTCAAAGACGTATGAGATGCACAGCCCCTGCCCTCTGGTTATGCAAAAGCACCACTCAGTGTTGAGAAGTGAAGCAGTACTGGTTTGTGGGCACATCTTAGATACGACTTCACACTTACAGGAGTGAGTCTCACACCTCTCAATTAGGTACAGTGATCCTTGATAGATAACAGAGCAGCTCTAGAGAGGATCACCTCTGCACAGCAACTGAAGGAGAGTGCACTGCTCCGAATCAGCCAGCCAATTATGATCAGCTCCTACTAAATGGTAACTCATTCAACTCTTCTAATAACAGCAGTGGCCTTTGAACATTTCAGCCATTCTAGACACATAGTGTAGTTTGGGACACGTGTGAGTGAGTAAGAGATTAGCAAAGTCACATGTGATGGGGAACTCCAGGCTCTTAATAGGATATGCCAAAACCAATATAGCAGTTAAAAGGTTATTTTTTTGTATTGCTAATAACATTAAGTTGGAAAAGCAAGCAGCTGAGAATCAGCTCCAACCAAGAGGGAAGTCAACCTTAAGGCTAAAACACAATTTTCACCTGTTTCATCAAAACTTTCATATGGTGAGTGCTGCCTCTGCAGTACGCTTCCAGGATCAGGCCAAACCTCAAGGCAACGGCAGGAACATGCATTTCTGACCTAGGGGAGAAGGGAGGTTCAGGCAATTCTGACTCACCACAGAGAGTGACTAATTCTCCCATTCATGCCAGCACAAGGAGGGAGAGGGGAGAGGAGGGTGCAGAATATCAGCTGCTGCTTAACTTATTTCTATGTACTGGGGAGGGGAAAAAAAAACCACGCACCCACCCCAGAAGGTGATGTAGAAAAACCCTTGCTTGAAGTGATGAGACATCTTTCTGGATGAATAAATGGATAAATTGCTAACCACGCCTTTGAGACCATTCTTTAAGGAGCAAGAACAGTTCAGAGCCTATGGCTCAGGACTGGCTGGTGGCCATGGATATTCAAAGTAAATTTCACCTCAAAGGCATAAGTGTACATACATAAATATAACTTCTTAGAACAGAAATGAATCCAACCCCCACCACAATAAGAAAAAAAACAAAGATTTTGTGACCTCCTGGAATATCCCTTATTCAGTCTCTTGAATAAAAAAAAGCAGCGGTTCCTGGGTTTCAGTAATCCCAGCAAGGAAATCCCACCAATGCTTTGATGAAAGACACAAGCTAAAGGACAGACAATAGCCTTTAAATAAATCCACTGGCATCTACACATATAGACATACTCACTGTCTCACTTCACAGAGCAATGAGGAAACCAGTAAACGCTGGTTTCACTCCATTACCGAGAAAAAGCCCAAAACAGTTGCTCTTTACCTCAGATGCCAGAAGAGGAAGTGGCCGATCTTGCGGTTGGATAACGCCCTGTCCAGCAGGAACTTGGTTAATTCACAGTCTAAGTAGGATTCATACTTGAGCACCTGGACAAGCTGTAGCAGGTACTGGAACAATTCATTATCTCTGTGGACCAAAAGGAAAAATAAAAGACAACCTTATCTTTACTGCACAAGTGTACTTGCAAAAACTGTAAAGACAAGAGTGTCAGCCTTGTTCACAGTCCCCCTCAGCAGCCCTAAACATAAATAGAAAGGGGCTCTGCATATCCCTTGTGGATAACACTTACGTCAGCTTCTTTAATGAGTTGATAGCAAAGGAACCAACATAACGGTCAGGAAAGCTAAAATCCAGCAGCTCCAAAGCATTCAGGACAGGCAACTCTGGCCAGCTCTGAAGCAGAGAAATCATCTGTAAGGGCAAAAGAAAATAACAAAAATGGAACAAGGTTTTTACGACAATGGATATAAATCTAAAATTCTACTGATGGAAGAGCAGCTCCTTTTGTGGGGGGCAAACCCTCTATCTTAGTCATTACTTATAGATGCAAGTTTGCAGGCAGCAGGTCAAAAACCATCCGTCTAACCTTTTCAGAAGGGTGACAGGAGGAGCCATCCAAGTCCCTGGCAGGGTTACCATTAGCTGTACCACAATTAGTGAAATAAACTCTTTGGGAAAAGCACTTTTCTGCAGCGTAACATAATGTAGACTAGCAAGGGACCTTTAGAAGATCCTGTCAAAGCTTTTGAAGTAAGGAAGGATGAGCAGCCTCCCTAACTGACATTCTCAATGGAAGAGATTCACTGACCCCCTGAGGTAGCTTATGCTGGTCTCTCACTGTCAGTTAAGAATATCCAATCCAGATCCCATTTCTGCTGTGAATTATAAAGATTTTTTTCTGGCCTCCCTTTCCAGAGGGAATAAGCAAGACCTTATTGGTCAGTAATGAGTCTGGGACAGTGCAGAGTGCCAAACAGAACCCAGAATAGCCAAACCTCAACTCAGCCGGATAGCACTCAGCATACATTCACAGCAACTGACTGAGAACAGAAAATCCTTCCCAGTTTCAGAAACCTACCTGCATCACAAAACGTCCCCTGCTAAGCTGGCCTCCCAAACACAACACGGGAATGTAGACACTGAAAGATGGCTGAAAAAGGCAGCTGCCCACCCCAGCATCCTCACCTGGGCAACATCTTCATGCTTGTTCCATTTGGTGATGATAAGCAGCTTTGCCAAAGCTTGCGGGTATTGGTCACGGATATCATATCTCATCTTCCACACCAGGTCTTTCTCATGCTCGTATAGTTCAGTGTGGCTCCTCCGCTCCAGTATCTCCTTCAGTTGCAGCTTCTGCTCATGGGAATCACAGGAAAGAGCATACACTGGGCTCAGTCTCAACCCAGGGCTTGCTCAACCCAGAGAGACCCTGTAGAATTGGGCATCGACCCAGTTTGGTGAAAAAAGTGAATTGGGGGTACAAAGGAAATACATAACGTGCTCTATGAAACCAGGCTTACACATAGCTGGAAAACTGATGCCAGGAGACTCACCTCCTCGGGATCTTCTAGTGCAGCACGGGGTTGATCTCCGTTCCTCCCCAACTCCAGCAGCTGGGACACAAATAAAGAGTCTGAGAAAGGTTCCTCATTACCCTCTGTACTTCTAGCTCACCATCACTTCAGGCATTTATGCTCCTTTAGGGATCAGTCACTTGGCACCTCTGGAGAATCCCACCTCTCACAGCCCAGGTGTAGGTAAATGTACCCAGCAAGACCCTCTGCTCAGAGGAATACCCCGACTGCCCACAGAGCCCCTTCCCTGGTAGTAACAAGGATGAAGGGATGAGTCCTTCCCCCCAAACAGTTTGTGAATGGGGGCTCTGGGTCACTGAGCTCCTGGCTAACACGAGCCACTCCAGATTCTTAGAACTGGTGTGTGTTTGCCAGGCAGACAGCGCTGCCCAGGCCATGACGCACACTGGCACAATGTGTTAAAGCTTTTGAGCCAGAACATTCATCATGGGGAAGCATGTGTACATGTCCCTGGCAGAGATGATCTCCTTTCTTTCCTCTAACAGCCACATTTCTTCTTCCATTTTAAACGTTTGGCCAGTTGCAGTGACAGATGGAAAATCCCCATACCACACGGCATGTCGTCACTCTGCTGAAAGGGAGGGAGTTGTCTACTTTCACTCATTTCCCCTTTTATTTCTCTTCCTTCCTATAGAGCCTAATGCTGCCTGCAGTTTAAAGGCAGCTCAGTTAAACCCATTTTTTAAGCAAATGCTCATCAATGAGAGCAGCTTTACCTCAGTAATTCACAGCCTGCAAAAGTATTCACTCAAAGGTCCATTAGTTAAGAGAAAAAGTCAAAATTTTCAATTAACAGTATCTATTCATCAAGTGTGCTTGTACCCGGTCTCTGTTGATGGCTACCCAAGAGACAGTGACACCATATGTTCCTGCACCAGCAAAACTAGGGAATTTCTGTGCCCCCAAAACAGCATTCCCGTCCCCTACCTGCTCAAATGATGGGTAATACACAGGATGCGATGCAACGCTGGGGAAGCAGATGACCAAAGCTGCGGCACTTTCTGTGTTGGGGTTGCATTGCACCGTGCCCATGGGGTTCAGAAGTTCCCCTTTCTCATCTGAAAAGCAAAGTACATAAACCCATGAACCCTGTTCTGCAGAAGCTTTGGGCCCAGAAAGCAGAGCTCTGGCTGCTCCGGCTCTGGCACTGGACATTGCCTGGCCCCAGCAGCTCAAGTGAAGTATATATGAGAACTTTAAGACAGCAGCAACCTCTTATGTCATACACACAATGCCAAGCAAAACAAGGCCTTCATGGCAGGACTCTAGATACCATCATAATCCAGAGCAGTAATTACACTGGGCCTGCTAATCTGAACCGTTGTGGCCCCTCCTGCAGCCTCCAGGACAGCAATGCAGAACTCAGGGCATTGCAGCAGAGACTAAAGATGCAAAACAATACAGTAGCTCTATCTCCAACATACCTGGAAAGGAGGACCACATGTGCAAGCAGCACTCCCCTGTTTTCAGCTGGTCCTTGTAGTCAAAGAGCATGACATTCACCCAGGCGATGGGGCAGTCCTGCCAAGCAAGGAGAGAAGCTCACTTGGGTGCTGTAACTGCACAAGCTGGATGAAGGGAAGAAAAGAACTAACAAGAAAGTGAGATATCCCCATGCAAAGCAAAGCCCTCACAACAGCCAAGACTAAGATGATGTATTATTTTGATCTTTTCCAACTGTGCAAATTGCTACACAGAACACTGCAGGCAGGTAACCTCCCGTTCACAAGCATGTAGGGACCCCCTCACCAAAGAGCTGCTGTAAAGAATACGCCACCCCAGGTAGCCATGACTGTCTCCTTACCTTTCAAATTCTCCTAATATCAGAGTACAAGACAGCATCAAATTCAGATATTTGCCAAAACCTGTGATCTTTTGTGTAGTGCTGAACTGCACCAAACATTCCTCACAAAGCTAAAGGTTCATCACCCAATATTTTGCACAGCTGAAGAACCTCTAAGTTTCTTGTAAGGCCTTGAAACTCTACACTCAGTGATATTTTAAGGAGCTATAACACACATACTTCGTATATTTCACAGTTTGAGGCGAGGGAGAAGAACCTTATTTTTGAAATGGGGAACACAGAGTCAGCGTGACTTCAGAAAACTAGGCAAAGAATGATACATATAGCTGACAATACGGAGAAAAGGCTTGGTGCCTTTCTACTATAATAAACACCATCTATAGAAATCAAACTTTATGCTGCAAATCTCCCCTCCATCCCACAAAACAAAACCCAGAAGCTCGAACCAGTCTCATTTTGGAGGTGGGAGACTCCACAGCAAGGACAGTGACTGCGACACAGCCAAGAAAGCGAGTCCGTCTCCCTGCTCTACCCCAGTTCCCTGCCACCAGGGCAGACAGATGTATTTTCCACAAGTGACCTAAGATTTCCTGCACTAAGGTTCCCCAAGTGGAACAGTTTACTTCATGTAACAGTTTCAGCAACACCAGCATTTCGCTCAGCTTCCCAGAAAACACCAAAGCTTAAACACACACTAGCACAGAAACTGACTTGCAAAGAGGCCAAGAGGCAAAATTCTAGTGAGGCGCACCCACAAACAGTAATATTTGAAGGGAACCACAGTGAGACATCATTTTGTTCCACTGAGACATTCTAGAGAATACATCAGGCTGGCTCTGAAGGTACACCAAAGGACTTTGTGGAGGTAGCAAAGTCAGCATTTTCCCCTAATGCAACAAAATTAATCACTTCCAAGCAGCCTCTGGCAAACCTTTGAGTTGATTTGATTAGACTAAGTATCTTCATTAAGACATCAGCTTCTAGATCATAGGGAAAAGCCAAACAAAACGCCACTAGCAGCAATAACCTTTTCTAACACAGTAAATAACATCAAAACCACAGCACAGAGCCTGCCAAAACACAAGGCAAGATTTTTTGGTGAATAAGGTCCAGCAAAACAACGATTCAGCATTGTAAGGACAGAAATATCTCCTGCATGACCTACAGAAACACTGAAAGCCAGCCCTCTGGGTGACATTAACCCTCTGACTCATGCCAGTCAGTCTGCAAGCACGCCTGTTCTTGCGGTAGCAAATGATTAAATCCCACCTATCTGCTCTGGACAGTCTGCACAGACGAACAACATGCATGTCATTAGCCTCCCAGTACTGTAAGCAAAGCAAGCAAAAAGATCATTAAACCAGGGTGCACTCTGACTGTAACCTTCTCTTACCAATCATTTAAAATCAGATCTGGGCACCTTATTCAGAGTTGCAGCATGTGGTAAAAATCCACTTCTGCAGAGCTCAGCTCCAGCAAATACTGTGATTTCATATCAAAAGCTCCACCTTTCCCCAGTACCTATGAACAAGATCCTCTTACCAACTCAGCCAACCAGGCTGGTTTTGTTTTGCCAATCAGAACAGCAAGATTTCCTCCTGACTGCTTCAAAACTGAAAATTGTTCCAGTGTGACCACAAAAACGCAGCCTGTGGATGAATCAGATATTCTGTTCAGCACAAGCCTCCAGCAGAAGTTGGGAGCTCTGCTATTCTTAAGTAAAAAAAAAAAAAAACACCCCAAAATCCAATAACAAAAAGGTTGGTGCTGGTCTTGGCCTCAAAATGTTTTCAGTCTGGAGTCCCCAACCCAGGAAATGGTTCACAGGTGCAGGACTGGTGGGTTGCCTGTTGTTCCCTAGACATTAATGCAGTGTAACCCTGAGAACCCTACTGATGTCAACACGACAAAGCCCCTGACCCTGACAGCAGCAAAAAGGTGTTAGCATGATGAAGACTAAAATCTTCTGTGATCACATTGCTCAGTTCGTTGTTCCTCTGCACTCTAGTAAAGATGGCATCACTAATCCTCACTTTAAAGCACGGAAACAGTGTTTTTATGGCTGCAGAAACAATAACTTGCAGAGGAACAAATGCATTTGCTGCTCATAAAGAAAACTCTTCGTGTGCAAAGAGCTAGAGGCATCACGCTTAAGTTACAACACTGGGAAACCAGCAGTTCAGTTACAGACTGCATGTAGTTACTGAACTAGAAGATTTGGAAGAGAGGTGAGGGAAGTGAGAAATATCACTACATCTCTGATTCAGAAGCTCAAGAGCTTCCAAAGTGATTTACCACTTTCCATCCACAGTTTGCAGCATCTGCACAGTAACCTTGAAGATTCTGCACTTCAATTCTGCACATTACCTCACCTAATACTTTGCTGTAACCACTGTTTACATTCCTCATTTTCTTTCCCCTTCTTAGCTGTTAATTCGCTCTATGAGGGATTTGCACAAAAGGCTTTACTAGAAAGAAGATGCAACACAGAAGATGGTTCAACCTCAACTACAAACCAAGAACCAGGACAGCAAGACAGAGACACTAGCACACAGGATTCCTCTGTATGTGTGTTCAGATGCTGGGTATGTTTCTTAATGTTTTTTCTGGAGAAGAAATTACATTAAAACAATCTTTCCTATAGGCAGTCACTCCTCAGTTTCCTGTTAAAGAAATTACTGGCCATAACTCTGTAAGCTCTTTCTTTATTAAAGCCTTTTTCTGAAAGCAAAGGGCATTTGGTTCAGAATGCTGTCCTGTGCCCTCCAGCACTGGCAAGCCACGCTCAGTCACACACTGTCTTTACTTACAGCTTTCTTGGACTTCTTCTTGGTGGAACGTGCCTTCTTTGCCTTCTCGATGACAGCATAGAGGGCAAAGCAGAGCCGCGCCATACGGGGAAGATCACAGATGTTAATATCAAAATCCAGCCTCTGCTTCCACACCGGCTCAGAGCATACATTCACTTCAGAGCTGGATACTGTCTTGCACAGCATCTCATTGCCATGAAAAAGACCTGCCTGCACCACCAGCTGAGGGAAAGAGAAATAAGAGAATACCATGAATCCACAGGGACTTGACCTGTTTGCTGAAGACACATAATTAGAAGAGGAATGGGACAGGGTATCCATTCCCCTCAACAGGATATCCCTGCTCCTGTCTCTTTCCCAATTCAACGAGATATTAAGTTCCTTAATCTTCCTATTTACTCAACTTTGGCAAGGGCACCGTTATCTTTTTACTTCATGAGGACTTGCAAGAGCTGCCTAATCATTGCAAAATAGTTGGGTAATCCACTGGTAAGAGAATTACAGTTTTCATCACGTAAAGCCAGGCAATATAAATATTGCTGGGCAGAAGCAAGAACTACTCCATTGCCTGTTTCTTTATAAAGCCTTGCCCTGCAGAATACTTGTATGCGCGATACAGTCTTGCCCTGTTTCCTTCCTTTCCCAAAGCGCAGCCATTCCCGTCCTCTTCAACCACATGCTCCCCTTTCATGGCGAACACCCTTCAAACCCCAGGGTGTTTCTGTCTTAACTTCCCCAGTCACCACCTCTCCCACCATTCTCTCTTCTCTTCCCCTCCTCTGAGTTTTGTTGACTTGCCTGCCCCTCCACACTGATGTCGGGCGATATCGGCACAGGGCAGCAGCTCTGTTCACTACTCAGAAACTGCTGCAGGGGAGTGTTTCTAAGAAGGCATTGCTCATTGCTGGGCTGCTGGCTAGCAACGTGTTCCCTTCCCCTTCCTGTTGTGCTACAGCACAGAAACTACCCAAAGGCTGAATGAAGCGTAATGGGGCACCACACGAGATGGAGCTGTCAGCCCCTGCTTTCCTCACCACACAAACAAGACAGATGCTGCTGGGAAAGCCAAAACACAAAACCAAAACCCCAAAGTGAGTCAGTACCTACCTTCATTCTCTCATCTGCATTGACCTTACTGCCTTGCACCAGCTCAATGTAGAAAGGCTGCTCCAAGGACCAGAGAGAACCATAGTTTGGCTAGAAAGAGAAAAGGGTTCCAATCAGAAATAGATGCAACAAAGACTTCTCAAGCCACAGCCAGACCTCATCTCTCTTCACGTGCTTTTTGCACTGCATTGCTGCTGGGCAGCACGGAGTCTGTGCCAACTGGAGAAGTTATGGAGGGGGCTAGAAGGCTGACTGTAAATTCCCAGCTCTTAGACCCCAGGTAGAAACCTATCCTGAGAGTCAGGGAGACTCAGCTGCTCCTCCCGGGCAAGAGCAGCATCTCTGTCAATGGATGAGTTGAGAGTGATCCCACTGGGCCACTGTCCCTTTTTACCTTTTTCTTAGGGAGTGGGGGGGGCTTGGCAGTCATCTTCGGGGGGCTGGCAATACAGTTGGTTTGCTCATCCCTCATGGCAATGATGGTGGAGCAGTGTACCATGGTCAGGTGGGGCGTCCGGCCTCGGTGCAGGCAGCTGCGAATGTACTGCAAAGAGAGGACAGTCAGGACGGTCGAAACAGAGCTGGGCAGGCAAGAGCTGTCAAGCAAATCAGAACTGGCTGAAGCAGAAACAGGCAGAAGGAGTAAGGAAAGGACACAGCAACAATAAAAATTCAGTTTTAATTTATCTCCTCTTGCTTCATAAACCTGCAACTCACTGGACTCATGTTGCCAGAATGAAGAATATGAAGTGCCTTTTATAGCTGGCATTTCATCAACTGACTCAAACAACTACAGTAAGAGAAAACACTGAGAAGGACTCAGCACTCCCAACAGCATCTTACCCTGCTAGAGGAACACAGGATTAATTGCCCAACTTTTGGGAAAAGAGCCCTCAGCCCACCATACAAGCAAACAGACATTTCCAGAACCATAATCTATAAATGTACACAGCACTTAGTTCCCAGGGAGGGGTTTAGATCACTAGCCCCCAAAACCAAAGTATCCCTTGCCCTGAGTAGCATCTAGGTCCTGCCAATGATGCATTGCATTCTTGTAAACAGCATTTCCTCCTTGCTGGAGGATAACACATCTCAATCCACCCCTCCCAGGGGGAGGAAGACATATGGGAACAGACTCATTGACAAGGCAAGACAAAAAGCTCACCTGGAACTGGTACAGGGGGTAGTTGCCATAGAGGTATTCACATTTCCCATTCACCTGCAGGGTGTAGTCCTCTGGGTTCTCCACTGTCTCGTGGCGGAAGACAGTAGCCTGCTTCTTGATAGCATAGCTCATTAACGTGATGGGGAACTCCTTTGGGGAGATCTGGAAAGTGAAGCTCTCCTGCAATGCCAACAACACAGCATCCACTGTCAAACACCAGCACAGGGCTGAAATCAGCATGAGGTGCAACAGTAGCGCAACAGAGAGTTAACAACATTCCTGTTGCTGACAATAAAGAGAGGACAGGAAGCCAGAATTACCCACACACACATTAGCAAATAAATAGGGACATCTGCCAAACTGGGCAGGAGCATGTTTCAGCAGTGCAAGCGCAAGGCTGGGGATCAGGAACTTCAAGTCCAGCTTAAGCATAATCCACCCGTTTGTGTGGTTGCTAGTGACTAAAAACATTCCCACTGTCATTCCACCAGCAAGGTAGAGGGTGGCTAGGGTGACCATGCTCAAACACACTGCTCTGGAAGGCCTTTCTCCCATTGTAGTGGGGCTTCTGCTTCATGCCCAGGCACAACATGCAGAAAAATCACACTAACTGAGGGTAGCAGGCAAGAACAGGGGCCCATGGGCAACACAGACCAACACCTGCAAGTGTGAGCTGAACATGAGCTGAGCAGATCCTGGGGCTTCAAAAGACACAGCATGTATTGGGTTCTGTGCTCCTCTCCTACCCAACCCCAAAAAGCTTTCCATCACATCTACATGCAGGAACCTTAGCTACCAGCTAACCAGGACACCCAATGCATGTTCAGGAAGGGGAACAGCTCCCTTGGCTGGAGGCTCAGGGTCTCCCTTCCAACCATCTCCACAGGCAAAGGGATCTGGAGAATGACAATGACCACCAAGCACATGGAAACACTGTCCACGCACACATTATTCTGTCTCCAAATGCCCAAAGGTTCCCAAAAGGAAAGCACAAACCAGTTAAACATTGTCACAGGAAAGTTTGTGCTTTACCCCGCCAGACTGAAACTTGACGTTGACAAAAATGTTCTTGGTGGGGGTATGTAGAGAACCAGTCCCCAGGCCTTTGGTCATTGGCTCCAGCTGCAAGGGGAAGTTGTACTCCATCCAAGCTGCCCAGGAGAGCTGCTGCCGCTTTGCTGCTCTCTCCTCACAGAACTGGCACATTTTGGTGCGGAAATCATTCACCTCTGGATCCTGCACAGAGTCAAACTCATGTAAACCTAAGCAGAGAGCAACACAGAAAGACAAAATCAGCATCTAAACCCAATGGGGGAAAATCAGCCTTTGATAATCAAGTGTTTGTGAAAACAGTCTTCCTAAATACATGCTTAGTATTTGGCCAAGAGGAGAAGAGTCAGCCAAGCTTCTAGTAATCACTTATTTACTACGTACAATTGCGCTGACTCAATTGCTATAGCCCTCTGCCAGCAGGAAAGATGACCCTTTTTGGGTCTGCACACACACTGCTCCCTTACCAGATCCACCAGAGACCACACTTAAGACCACACTTGCTCATTTCATCTCCTGCATGAGCAGGGCTCTATCATTATTCTACACACAGCCAGGCTGGATGGGACAGAAGCACATTTTACCTACAGCCCAGACCCCTCCCACCCTCACGTGAGGCCAACCATGGGGGAACTGACCTTTTCCAATGAGCAGGCTGATCTGGGAGTTAATCACCTTCTTGACTCTGTCACCTTCTCGAGCCACGAGCCGCAGTACCGGGAGGAAGGGCTGGATGTCACAAAGCCGCCGTTGCTCATCCTCCAGCTCTTGCTGTTCCGCTGTCTGGTTGATGCACGTGAAGACATAGGCTTCGGGGTCACTGAGCATATGGTACAGTGGCTCATACTGAGCATGTTTCCACACCACCTGGGCCAGACCAACAGCAGGATGAAACTACCGCCGCGCTGCCAGAACCTCATCTTCCCCCTACTGCCACCCCATGACCTCGCTCACCCCTTAGGGATGAGACTGCAGAGCCAAACCTTCTCCCACCACTCCTGGACCTGCAACCACAGGGTGCTTTTCAGCCAGGTCTGGTGGCTCCAACTCGTGCTGAACTGCGGGGTAAATTTATTCGCAAGTGCCTTTGACTTCCTCTTTTCATGCTTGCCTTTGCTTCAGGCAAAGGAAATCTCTCAACCTCAGTTCTGAAATAACCCTCACCTGAATATCTTCCTCGCCTGACCGCTAGCCTTGTGAAAGAGGAATATTACTGCCACTGGAACCAAAATTGGGCTAAGTAACTTGCCCTCAGTAACATGAAATCTGTGACAAGCATCAAGAATTCCTCTGAAGCGTTCTCAGCACTATCCAGTTCCCAAAGATCCTTGGATCCCAGTGGATGGCACTGCCACATGACTTTTCATATTCTGTTTCTGCACTCTCATCCTAAGCACTTACTATAGGAGACAAAACTGTGGAGCAGATGGGCCTCTGCTCTGACCCAGCCTGTCTGCTGGCTGTGAAACACAAACCTGTAACTTCACAGCGGGAACCGATCAGCTCTACTTAGAGGCTTTTTGGTTGGTTTCGGGTATTTTTACCTGAAAACTGCAGCATGAGAAAACCTGGAATTATCTGGCAGTGTGTTCCTGTCCCTTGTGATCTGTGACTCATCTAGGCCAGGTTGCTGCCGCAGAGAAAACCTTTTCCACTGTTCTCCTTCATTTTCCCCTACCCCTGCTTCCCACCCAGGAAAACAAGGAAGCAGCTACATTTTGTTTACGTGGGGTTTCACTGCAGCATTTTATTCCTCAAATGAAGCACTAAGAAAAATCCTCTCTATCATTATCATTCCCAATTTTCAATATTCAGATTCTGTGAGGCAAGAGAATGCTGGGCTGGCATCCTGAATACTTTGAGTCAGTCCAGCATTTGTACTTGACTATTTTGGGGTGAGTTTTCTCGCTTCCCTATGCATAAACAAGAGCTCTCATAAAGAAAAAAAAAAACAGTGTGGGGACTAGTGGGGTCCAGGTGAGCAGTAATGCATGAGCCCTGCACAGCCAACTCAGATCTGCCCTCACTCCATCATTACTCTGATTCTCCTCCCAAGGAGAGACAAGTACCCAGAGAATTGAGCCCAAGCACCACCACTGCCCAAGCACCCATCTGGCAGTCTCAGTGGCTAGACGTGGGTTTAGTGGATCGCAGAGGCTGTCACAAAGAAGAGGGCTCTCACAGTGAGTCATGAGGAACTGCCTCAGAGCAACGTAGAAGAAACCCAACTTACACTGAGTTAAGATCCAACACATTTCCCCAGGTGCTCCCCAAGAACAGACTCCTCATTTCAGGAGACTGCAGATAAAACATTGGAACACGGCTGTTACCTGCTTGATGGTGCCCAAGCTGGCATTGCAGGACACAGAGAGGTTTAAGTATATGCCTGTGGGCAGCAGAAAGTCCACCTGGATGTTTTGGTTTTCCCCCTTGGACCAGAATTCCATAGGGCAGTAAATGCCTGGGGGCATCCTGCTTACTTCTTGGCTACCACCTGCAAGAGAAGGGAAAAAAGTCTGTTGCTGTTGACTATGTGGCATCTCCTCAGATCTGTGCTGGGCTCTGTATAAAGTTAATGTGCAAAAGGACCCAAAGAAAGGAAGTTAACATACCCTCACAGCTCAGGAGAATGTGCACCTTAGCCAAATTTCTAGTCCAGTGTCTTTAAGATGCCACAGAGGCATTCTTGCTATAAAATTCACTTCTATTTCAATACAACCCTTTCTTAATCTCTTTTAGACTGGGATTAACATCTACATCTGTATTTGGCAAAGAAATTAAAGAATTATCTTCACTTGAGAACAAAGGCACTTGTGCCAGTAGCTCATCTATGACCAAGCAGCCAACAGAAACACCGAGTCCCTACCCCTGGCTGTGCACGGCAATCCTCAGGCCACATGCTCCAACCTCCACTTTGTTTCTCCAGAGCTCAGTTCCAGTCTGCAAGAGGGAGAGAGAGGTGTTGCTAGATTTAAGCATGCATGCATTTTTATACACACAAACAAATAATACTCTACTGTATATCCCTCCCCTCTACAAGCATGGGAAAAATTAAATTTAAGGCTGAGGCAACTAAAATGGGTTTGTTAATTCCATCTGCATCCTTTCACTTGGCAGGGCTCTACAATTTATTCTCAGTATGTCCAAAGAACGCAAATAGAAGAAAAAGAATCTGAACCCTACTCAGGTACAAACTGCTGTCTTCAAACACAGGATAATTGCACACGTGAACCACTAAAATAAAAGGTATTCAGCAGAAGCCCATTGTACTGTTTCTTTCTTAAAGACACGTAACACCAAAGTCAGAGAAACCCTCCCAGCTCCATCCATTTGCCCACAAGCAGCAGTACAGAACTCCGGCTTCCTCCACAGACGACAGGCAGCAGCATGGTGTCCCCAAGTGCAAGAAGAGCTTGGAGCTGCTAGCATTAGCTCCTAGCAAGAGACAGGTCAGTGGCTAACTCCCTCCAACCACCTCAGCAGAGAAACCAGCCCACCTAAATTCCCTCTGACTTACCAGAGAGTTTTTCCACCAGGACAGTAGTGCAGCCCAGAGGGTGGCCGCACAGCCGTGTGGAAACCAAGGCTTCAGCCTCCTGACTCTGCTGGTTCTAAATTCAGCCCCACACATGCCCCGAGCAATTCTACCCATATCACTTCACCTCAGAGCCCATGAAACCAGTAAAAAAAAAATTGCTCATTCACAGCTGTCAGAATACAAACTTAGAAAGAAAGCGAGCAATGTGCTACTGGAGATTGGGGTCTCCCAAGTCATGAAGTCCTGAGCCAGCCCTATGCTTCAGCCCAGCATCTTATCTGCCAGGGCCTGGGAGCACAACACTTCCCCATCAGCAGTGAGGTAAGGATTCCCAGAAACACGAGCTATGTTTTATCTGTCCTGCTTCCTCAGCGCACATGCTGTATCATACAGAGACCGGATACAGAGACCACAAAACCACCCATCTGCCTTAAGAGGGAGGGAAGTAAAAAAAGGGGAGGAGACAAGGTTTACAAGTTTGAATAGAGCAAAACAAGCTTGCTTCATCTTTTGCTCATTAACAATAAAACCAGCAAGTTTCTGGAATATCTGCTACCTCAGCCTTTCTCAATGGCAACAAAAGCCACAAACTATGAGGACTCTACTGACCAGAGAGACAGAACTCACATCAGTGGCTGAACTGCTTTCTTCTGCTGAGGATTTCTACCTGATGCCACATCCCATCAGATATGGTGTACCTTAAATAAGCTATTAGCACTACACTGCCAAGTTCAAGTTGCTCAATACCTTGTCTTTCCAAACTCACTGATTTTTCCAACAGAACCTGGAGTGGATATGCCAAAGGAAGAATAACTCTGGACTTGCAGTGTCTCTAATACTTCGTTTACCAAGTCTCTCCCCTTCCCATTGCTAAATTCAAAATGCTGTACTAGTTGGACCTTAGATCTGATCCAGCGTGACAGTTTTTACATGAAGCCAGCTCTGCACAGATTAATTAATACTCCTGCACCACCCCACTTTTCATCTTCCCTTTTGCCTTGGGAAATCGGAACAGGGCTCTCCAGGCTGTAACTGTGTTTGCACTATCTTGACCTCATGAGTAGAAGTAATTACAATTTCCTTTTCTCTGGGTCATTTTGCTGTTTATGAACAGCCAAATGCAGCATCGTTCCTTTTTGTCAGGGTTTACGCTACTGGAGTTCATTGAGATACACTCTTTATCTTTCCCTGCAGCAGTCTTTAAAAAAAAAAAAGGATTCCCCATTGTAGCTGCCAATTTCCAAAAGCCCCAATGTCACCTCAAATTTTCATCCTAGTGGATAGACAGATTATTGGTAAAAATCCCATGTTGTGGTAGGGTTTTGACCTGAAGGTCTGGTAGCCTGAGGTTCAAGTTAAGCAACCCACACTTGACAGAAATTAGTTTATGGCACAGCTTGCACATGTCAAAGCAAGGGCGAGAGAGAGAAGTTTGTATTTTAGTGGGATGCAAACCCACAGAATCAACCTCCATCAGGTACAGGCTATCAAAGATTCCTGCTTATCAACACTGCACTGTAGCCACCCACTCCCTACCATAAGACGCCCCCAGTCCTTGTTCTTCCTACTGCAAAATACCCCAAAACATCTTGCTAGAATACCTCTGCATTCCCCCACCTACATCTTCCTATAATACTACTTCCTCCTCCACCAGCCACATCTCCCACAACCCTCAAACACCCGTTTTGAGTGCAAGGCAGGTACACTGCTGTCTTCTGCCAGGCAGTTCAGCAGTACGGGATGCTTGGGTGGCCAACATAATGACACGTACACCAAAGCTGAAGACCTGGCCCTTGTGCAGGCCAAGTTCCCAAGTTCTGGGAACTTCATGGAGGTATGCACAGAACATCTAAGGAAACCGCAGGACATCCAATACCTCCTCATTCATCTCAGGCAGCAATTTTCCTCCTGGCCCGCTTGGACACAAGCCTGGCCCAAAAACTGCCCCATGGTATGGACTTGCTTGGGCAGGACACTCAAGATCACGTGCTGTAAAGGCTCCCTGTAGGGGAGCCACACAACTGTACTGAATGCAGGAAAGGATACAGCACAGGCTAAATGTTATTCTGTTGTTTCCTAAGATGGACAGGGCCCCAGCTGTCCCAAAGAAAGAACCACATGGAGGCATTAATGGAAGCCCTTTTCCCAAAGGAAGCTAGCATATTTGACAGGAACCTCAGATCTCCATAAAAAGATGTGAGGAGTCACCAGCCCCAACCCAACAGGAGAGCCCAGCAGTGGGACAAGCAGTGTGTGGACTGGCTGGTCCATGGCACGGGCTGTGACTGCCATCTGTGTGGGGCCATCACAGCTGCTTCTTTCAGTCTGCAGATAAACAAGCTCTTGAACAGCAGAGCACAGTGTAGCTTTGGACTTCTCACAGCACGTAAGAGGAAGAGAAATGCATGTTGTGACACCATGCAGGTCCCAAAGCATCAAGCACCAGTCCGACAATAGACTTCCATGGGTCCAAACATGAAGTTATTCCCCACGATTCCCAGCAAATTCAAGTGTACAGCCCTCTTCACATATATTTCTGCTCTGTGGAATATTTTTGTAAAGGGGAAAGTAAAAATCTGTGCAAGACCTTCACAGGAAACTAGGAATAAAAGACACACAGATCCAACTCCACGCTGACCCCTTCCTCTGGTTCAGAACAAACCAGACCAGCAAGCAGCAAAAACTCCACATAGTAGCCAACTGCTCCATAATCCCTCAGTAATTTTGAGATATGGAGTAATTTCCCAGGGGAGCGGCCAGGAAAGACACATCCATTGGTACTGATCCCCTCCTTTCCGAGAGTCATATGGGCAATGAACCCATCTTACAATGCCCAGAGCTCTTCATCACTGGGCAGAGGGAGAAGTGGAGGAAAATAATATTGAGACAAAATTCCAGGTTTCAGATGAAAGCAAATCCTCAACTTCCTCTCCCCGTTTGCCTCAACTCATTACTCTGCAGGAAAGCTGCAGACTGCTTTCCCTCCCTAAGGTTTCCCCTTACATTAATTAGTGTGAGGGTAATAAACGTGTATTTTTCCCAAAGATGGGCAAGGCAAAGCTGATATGCACATGGGACTAGTCCACGCACCACTCTGCCAGGACAGAACATAAAACCCCAGTGTTACTGGATGCCAAATAACCAATACAGGCACAACACTGCTAATAGGAGGGAGCATATGTTTTGAGTTCACACACCCTGAGGAACACATAGTTGCACATAAAGGCAAATTTATGCAGAGTGTAACAGACACATTTGAAATTACCCACTCAGTATTTAACAAGCCCAGCAGTCAACACAAAACACGCTAACACAAATCTCCTCTGATGAAGTTTATCAGCCACAGCTCCGGTGTTTACAACATACAAGTGCTATTGAGAGGGGGAAAAAAAAACAACCAAAAAACAACCAACAAAAAAGAGAGGGAAAAAAAGCAGCAAGTTAGCAAGATCACACATGGAGTAGCGTTCCACA
The DNA here is from genome assembly GCA_026546715.1 of Gallinago undulata. Taxonomy (NCBI): domain Eukaryota; kingdom Metazoa; phylum Chordata; class Aves; order Charadriiformes; family Scolopacidae; genus Gallinago; species Gallinago undulata. The sequence goes on from JAOTQQ010000008.1 coordinate 4,501,235, forward strand.
AACCTCTGTGAGGCTGCAGCATCAGACAGACACGGAAGCTCTAACGCCCACAAACAGATTACAAAATTACTAAACCCCAGGACTACAAAAATACCTTTCAAGTTTATAAGCAGCGAGCGGCGCAGAGCTCACAGGTGATGTGTGCCGCATGGGAGACAGCAGGAAGTCACTTTCATTGCAGGCATCAGCTTAGCTGGGGGAGGACACCACAGGAATTTTTATGTACACATGCGTTTGACATGTCTTTACCACACCATCAATACACTTAGTGGGTTTGAACCAACCCCAAGCTTTCCCAGGCACAGACCCATTTCGGTGAGTGTTCTGGAAGCGTTTCAAACTTGGGCTTGCTTTTTTGGTGGGGGTCACAGAGTAAATAAAACAGGTCCACTGTGCACCGTGGGCAAGTCACTTGAACATTGAGAGACTGTAAAATTAACCCACAAATTCTCCTCCGAGAGCAGACTGGGAAAACTCCCACAGCAGGTAAGTGTGTCTCCACAGATACAGAAGCAAGTCAAACCGTGACCGTATGTGGGGGTTTTGTAGGGGGACTCCCCCCTTGTAGGGGGCGGAAGGTCCCATTCACACCCCGGTGCCAGCCCCTTCACTTAATCACACAGAAAAAAACATGCTGTATCTGCTTCCCTTGTGGCATAACATTAAAAAAAAAAATCCTGATTCAGGCTCTGGTCCTGTGATGTGGATGCAGCCAACAAAAGCTCATAGTAAGACTGGCCTTTGCAGCTCTGCCTGCTGACAAGTACTGACGACCTGGCTCTTTATTCGTCTAAAAATGAACACATGCTGCTGAGAGGTGCTAGAAACAGCCTCAGGGACTGCCGGCCCACAGAGGTGCGAGTGTCTGCTGTGCTGCCCCATCCGCCCCAGCTGAGCAGGGACCTCCAACACAGCAGATCAGACTCGATGCTGGAGCCAGCCTACATGATCCATGGATCATGGATGGAGAACCCACAGCCAACATCTGCAGATGACCAACAGTGACTCTGCGCTTGGACATTCGCCTAGCAGCAGCCTTTTATGCCAGCAGAATGGCTTTGCTGCCTTCTTGATCACCAGCTAATGTAATTAATTTTGCAGGGGACATTAGTAGGATTTTTGTTCTTGTGTCAACAAAAGTGTTTCCTCTACAACTTCCATTAAGCTTCCTGTAAAACATGGGTTGGTGTCCCAACCGTGCTGTTAGGCCATCACTGCTCTCTTTCAGTTCCTGGGATGGTGTTGCACCTTCAGCATGGGCCTGAGTTGCACCAGAGCTCTAATTGTCTCTGGTTCTTCCTTCAACGCATACACACCAGTGTAAGACTTGGCCCATGAGCTAAGTACAAAAAACTAGGATCCCCTGAAAATGCTTGGAGAGGCATTCAAGTACTGAACAGCCCCAAAAACCAATGTTTTATATCTTCAGGGTTCATTTCAAGCCCTAGTTAAGAATATTCTAATCTCCTTTATTTAGCTTACTGTAATAAGGATTTCTACCTCTACCAAACATAAAAATCAAATAAAGGTTTTTGCATATTATCAGCTTCTGTTTCACTCATTGATCTCATATACCCTGCCACACAATTCCCTCCACCCATTCATTCATTCTTTCAACAGCAGCTTGCTGTTCATCCAACCCCACACAGTAGACACATAGTTACATTGGTTCCATAATGTCTTTTATTAGATATTTCAAAGCCCCTAATTAATTGCCTTTATTCCCTACTTTGCTTTGCTACACAAACCATTAGGCTGAGGTAGATGTACAATCATCGCATCTGTCCGGAATGACTGGGGCAAGGGATGAAAATGCACTCACGTAACCTTTCAGGCCTCTAAAACACCACAGAGCATCCCCTTCTCTACCAGAGGGGCTGATAGAAACCAGCATTTAAGTACCAAAGTCAGCATCTTCTATGCATCAAAACATCAGCAGAGAACCAAGGATTTTTTCACCTTCCAAGGAAGTGTTCTAGTTATTTGGAGACTACAAGGACCAGGCTTTGAAAAACCACTGGATCCAAAGCATCCCTTGGCTTGTGCCCTTCCCTCTTTATGAAATAAAAGGCTCCTTTACTTTGAGCATTTATATTGCTCAATACCCGCCTTGCACATGCACACCCCCATAAAACAGGCTCACAGAGAAAAGTAATGGGAAGCAGAACTACACTAATGCAATCTGAACTGGAGCTAACCTCGTTTGTGTGCAGGGCCGATGATGAAAGGGGTTGTCAGCAAGGAAAGAGATAGGAAAGCAGAATGTACACGTGGAGATAAAACCAGGCTGCAGTTCTGTGGGGCTCCCAGCTCCAAAGCAACTACAGAAAGAGCATCAGAGCAATAAACCATCATTTAAGCTCAGCAGGACCTTACATCCAACCACAAGGAATAGCCAGAGGGAGGAAAAGAGGTGCTCAGGTAAAGCAACTGAAAAGAACTGGAAACGTAAAGCCATACCTCAGTCTGGAGGTAAAACAATATCACTAGAGAGAGGCAGAAGAACATCAGGGAGTAAGAAAAGCATCTGACAGTAGGGTCTCGAGAACCTTGCTCTGGTGGAAACTTTCAAGCAGCCTTTTAGGCAAGTTCACAGTCAATCAACTGTGCTTTCAGTGTTGTCTGAGGAAGCATCTAGTGGGAAACAGTATATTTAGTGGTTAAAGTAAGAGCTTGAGAATGGAACTTAGCAAGTTGTTTTCAACCCTGACTATTGTTTGATGCGTGACTTCAAACGACTAAACTGAAACATAGAGTTTCTCATACGCAAAAGTATCTCTCACGAAGGATGTCACAATTATTAAATACTGACAAACTGGTTAGGGATCTTTGTGCTTTTGCTATTACTGCTAACATAGGGATAGCTTGGGAGATGGAGGAAGTTGTGATAAACTAAAAGGTTGCTGAAATTAGTCTTTTTGAACTGCTCCTGTGAGTGGGCAATACCAGAAACCCAAGTGCATCTTGCTGATGAAAACAAAAAAATACGCCATACATCTCTAACGACCCTCTGGCACTACATTCTACTTTCTTTACTTTCAGGCTCCCATCTCCAGCACGTACAGCACGCTCCGCTTAGGTGTTAAGAGCTCTTAGAAGACTTCCTCATGCCCTGCCAAAACACACAACCCGAAGCTAACTCCTAGTAGACACACACCGCTGTTAGTGCCTAACCGCGGCAGCAAAGCTCCGATGCCAAAGGATGCGAAGATGCCAAAGGATGCGCGGATGCCCAGATGTTGCCAAGCGCGCCCCAGTCCCTGGGTGACTTTTCATCACAGTGACAACGTACCAAACCTTCAGGGTAAGGGCCAGGGAGATCTCCCAGTAGGACCAGAGCCTCTTCCAGCACGCTGTGGCACCGGTCAGCTGGGGACACGAGTGGGTGCCGTCCACTTCCCGGCCAAACAAGGACGGCTGCCATCCGCCCGCCTCGGGGACCGGGAGGAACGCTCCCGCCAGCGCATCCCCTGCGGGGGCGTACGGTGTCCGGAGCTGACCCCAAACCCCACCTCCAACCGGCCGATTACCCACTCCTAACACCCCCCCATTGTCATAAACACAGTTGGTTAAAGGACCCCGAGGAGCGAGTGGGATTTGCCGCAAACGGCGCGGAGAGCAGACACGGTGCGAACCCCCATCCCCGGCAGCGGGGAGGGGCAGGAAAGGGCAGGCGCTCGCCCTTCCATCGGAGCCCCGCTCCGGCTCCCCCCCCGCGCCGTCCCCGGTCCCGGTGTCCCTCCCGTCCCGCTCGCTCACCTGCGGTGCCGGCCCGCGGCGGCGGCCGCGCTGGGCTCCCGCGCTGCCGGCCCGGCCCCGCCCAGGCACCGTCTGCAAAAGGGCCGCCCGCGGCCCCGGCGTCGGGCACCGTCTGCAAAGTGCCGCCGCGCCGCGCGCCCCGCCCCGCCCACCGCCCGTCGGTAGCGCCTCGGCCCGGCCCGGCCGAGAAGGGGATTGAGCTCCCCTCCCCGTGATCCTAGCGCCTGGGGAAAACTGCGCTTTTAGAACACTCCAGTGTCTGATGTTGTGAAACATCTTGACTTTACAGCCAGCGCTGGGGTGCGCGTGCCAAGGTCTCCGTGTTTTCCAGCCGGGGATGAGGAGCACTCGACCCAGGCTGGGCAAGGGGGTCATTTCATACCACGAATATGAATTCGCAAGTTTGCTGAGAAGTTCTCTCCCTGCCATCCCAAGAACTCCTTGCCCTGGCGCCGGAGCCATAAGCCCTTCCCTTCCAAAGCTGCAGCGCTAGCCCCATTGGCACATTGCTAGCCACACGGGCTGTCCCTGCCCCATTGGCACATTGCTGACACCCACACTGGCTGTCCCTGCTGGGAGCGCATGGCTTCCTGTGATGGGATGAGTATGGTCCTTCTGTATTTTATATTTGTATTTGGATCAATATTGATTCTTTAGTATTAATTATTTAGTCTTATTCTATCAAATCCATTTATGTTTCAACCCTTAGATTTCTTTAGTTTTTCCCAGCGATTCCACTTCCTGGGTGGGGAGGAGTCACCAGGTGATAGAATAATCGTCTAAACGACAATAAATTTTTGTGGTTTCTTCAAACCGTAACACCGTGCCCACCAGTCACCCCGCACTGGGCACCAGTGGTCCTGCACCCGCCCTTCTGCACTGGGCCCAGTAGCTACAGCTGCAGTTGTGTGTCACGCACCAGTAACGCTGCAGCAGGGACCTTGCGTTGTGCCCCAGTAACCCATCGCTGCCCAGCAGTCCCCCTCTGTCACACACAGGTGGCTCTGGCTGTGCGTAGCACACCAGTAACGCACAGAGCACCCGACGGTGCAGCCCTCGTGCACAATATGATGCACAACAGGGAAGGCAACCCCCCCCCCCCCCCGGGAGAAATCGGTGGCCAAGCACGGAGAATGTCCAAAGCGTCCTGCCACCGTCCTGACGCAGCTGACATGGTACACGGAGCCTGGGTAACACCAGACGACAGACTTGAGGGACTAACTATAGGACCCAATGCTGAAGGTAGGTCCTAAATCCATGTGTGTGTGCAAAACTACCCACACAGGAGATGTAAAATGGTTTGGGATCCACACCTTCCCTGGAAAGGCCAACCTTGGTCATGCAAATGTCCTTTCTTCTTCTGGAAAACTTTTGTGCCATAAGGATGGGGAGGACCCCAGATCCCAAAGGAGAGTCAGGGGACAAAAAGAAGTGTCCCCAGGGCAGATGGGGTGCCCACGGTAGGAACAGGGTATCAAGAGGTGGTAACACACCCGGTGTTTCACTACTAGTGTCTGCTAGTGATGGGGAGAGAGGAACCAAACTCACACCTTTACGTGCTGGATACCCAGGACATACAGGCTATCTACCCTTATTTTTTTCTTCCCTGACCTGTTGGCATAGGGGAACCCATCCAGGCACCGAGCCATTGCACCAGGGCCCATCAATCCCACCAGCACCCCAAGGGCCAGACACCCCGTGGAGCTGCTACCACTCTTTTGCACAGAGCATCGCTCTGACTCGTCACGGGAAATTAGTGGTTCCAAAAAAGCAGCAGATGGGGATAAGAAATGTTTCCAGTGTTCAAAGACAATCGCTCTCCTCTGTCTCATTAAATTTTCAGCAGCAATTAGACACCCAAAGACCATTTGCTCATTTGAAAAACCTGTCTTTTCACACATCTCCTCTTGCACTCGAGAAGTACCCACCACACTGTGGGTGATGAATAATAATGAGAGACTGTAAACCCGGGTCTGCGCTTTTCATTAGTTCACTCCCACACACGGAAACAAACAATCTTGGTGCAGGACCCGGTACCCAACCGCTCCTGCCATTTTACAACTCCCAGAATCACCATTTTTCCTAAAGCTTCTACTGCTGGAGGCATGTGATTAAGGTATAAATTCTCTTTTTTTCCATGTTATAATCCAAGAAAAGCTCATTATTCTTGCAATATGACTTATGGTTTTTTTTTTTCCTGAACATTACTAGTTGGCAACATGGATATCTTGCCATCAGTACAAAATGTGACTGTTGAAACATTTGTTCTTCAACTCCATTTGAATCTACTATCACGTCTTAATGTGACCTTTTAAAGCTCAGAACTGTCTATTTTAAATCATCGGCCCTGACATGTGTTGAAGATATTTTTAACAGATTGTTTACAGGAATTCTGGTTTCTGTTCTGCTATTTTTTTCTTTTTTAACAGCTTTTCTATTCATCATCTCCAAGTTTCACATATAGGACTGTACTGAACACTTACAGGACATTTGCCCACATGGCCTGTGAGAAATTGGACAACAGAAATTGTAGGGAAGGGAAAAAGCAACTGAAAACCAACTGTAGAAAGACAAATGGACAGGAGGAAAGGGATGATGATTTTTCAGGCATTCTGCGTCACGCATGTGCTGGCTCAGGGTACAAGTCTTTGCAGGACAAGGAGTGCCCAGAGCTCACAGGAAAGAAGGGAGACTTCCTGCAGATGGGGATAAAATTCCTGCAGTGCTTGGCTAGGGCTAAGGGCTACCATCTTTTATATATTTACCAAAGCCAAATATAAAGTATGATTATCTTTTCATCTTTTGGCTGTACCTTAGTTACAATGACTGCCCACATGAATATCTCCTTTTTATATCCCTTTTCTTCATTCAACAAAGACACTTTTGGAGCCCTTAATCTTAATTATCAGTCTTTCATAGCTCCGCCTCTTGGTATTTATCCTCACATCTTTATTCAGGTAGTTTCCTCTCTTCACTGCCCCGGCTACACCATTCTTGCACATCCGCTGCTGGGTACCCCTTTACACAATGGACGTGGCTGGAAACACCAGCTGTAGAGCTCCCAACTGCCTTCCTTCCAAATCCCTTCTCTACACCAATTTGCTGCATGAGAAACTTAGCCGATGTTCATAGCCTAGATGAGACTGCTGGTCAGCTTTTGGAGGAAAAAGGAACATAGGGAGAAAGAGGAAGAGGATGAAAACAAGCGAGTAACTTAACCACAGCACCTTACAGGATTATCTGGCAAGAGCACTTTTAACTGCCAGTGGGGCACTGGCCTCCTGGGTTACGAGCCACACGGATGTTGGCAATTTTACTAAATAATAACATTTGTGAAGATGTATTCACCACCTCTACGGACAAGGCTAGAAGTAGCCTCTCTTACCCTCCACTTAGTGGGGCACGGGGTAAACAAACAATTAAAAAAAGCCACCCCCAAACTCACCACATTTAATTACACCACAAAGCAAACAGGAAGCCAGAGCAGTTTTTGGAGAGTTGAGACTATTTGCTCCATGTGGTTAACACTACCCAACAGGCGGGAAACCGCGTTTTTGCCTCAGCTATGCAGTTGGTCTGCAAATACGGCTGGTAGCTCGCTCTTATTTAAAAGTCAAAAGAGGGTTTTTTGGCAACAAGACCTGAAATAGGATTCCTGCCGTGTGAAGTGTACAACTCTGATCCACAGCAGCTATGGCAGAGGTGAGCAGCAGAGCTCTTTTCTAAGTACAGCCCCAGGGTACACCCTTTGCTGAAAAAAGCCTGTGGCCAAACCAAGGAGCATTTCAAGATTTGAAAATCCCTGTTTTTCCTTTTGCATCTTACACGAAGGGTCTCTGTGCTATAGCATAATGCTGCACTGCTACATTTTCATAATTGGTTGGTATTTTTTTAAATGCATAAATATATATATTTGGGACCTACACTCTCTTGCAGGCAATGTGCACACTGAAGGGAAGTTAGGATAAACTGTACTAAGGATTTTAATTGCACCTTACAGCCTCCAACTGCTGTACACACTCATTTTCGTATTTTGAAATTTCCAATTCTCCATCTTCAAACAGCCAGAGCCACCACAGTCCTTACCAATTATGAGGAACTTCATAAACAGCTTAATACTGCTGTATTTTAACAGAGGTTTATTCAAGCAGGACACAATGTAAAAAGAGGAGGGAAAGACTAGACCTTCATGACTTGGAAAATCAGTGCTGGTGTGCTAAGGAAAGCGTCGACCAATCTAAACCAACTGCAGATCCAAAACCTCCTAAACTCTGTCAGGGAAATTCAGATATAAATTCACAATTTTCATGTGAAGTCCCACGCGATTATTCATAGAAGCGGTCAGAGGTATGGCAGGACATTAGAGATAACCTGCACAAACTGCTCAACCAGCCAGAAGCGCTATCAAAGCAAACACTCCTCCCAGGGAAACCAAGCTCTTTTCTAGAACTGGGAGTGCGTCAGCACCAACCTAATTTGACATAAATTCCTGTTTGATAGGAATATAGCACTACTACTACTACTAAATAGTAAATTTTGTTAATATATTCAGAATACACGCACTTTCATTTGTACTGCTTAAAAAACTTAAATAGTACATACTGTAAAAATCTGCATGCCCAAGCGTTTCCTCCTTTTTTCTTGACATGCAAGAAAACCAAGGCACAGAAATGAATTGGCCAAAAGTTTCATAGGGGGATGGTGGAAAAAAATCAGGTTACATCTTTGAAGTCCTCGCAAAAGGACTTGTTTTCTTAGGGTAATGTAAATATCCTTGTAGAGCATCTAGACACAGATTTGCTGCAGCCAGCAATGCAAGGATTGCAGGGCAGTAGCCCTTGACACAGGTCTCAGGAGAGAACAGAAACTAGCAAAAGGCTGTGTTGAATAAAACCGAGAGGAGAAATTCACCACAACACCTTCTTAAAACAAAGACTAAAACTACCACCTTTCTCAAGGGGTCACTCTCACGTGTCTCAGGTTCCACTTTCTCCCTGCTCAAGTCCCACGAAACCGGCACATCCCTTGCTAAGGACAAGGCAAGGACCAAACAGCAGGCAAGGATATTTAGGGGAACAAAACCCAAAGGATCGGGGGCACATTTACCAGCTTTACCCAGCACGGGTTGCATTACCCTGGGGAGACCACAGACACAGGGACTACGAGCACCCAGCTCTGTGCTGCCCACCACCTCACTGCTGCTAACTTGTCACATCCCAAAGCACACGTCCTGAACCAGCTGTTAAGGCTGTTTCAGCGTTGCTTTTGTCCTATTCTTCATCTACACTCAAGCAACCTTCCCAGGAGGAAGATATTTCTCTGAAGAAAAATGTGGCAGTTATTTCATAGCGTGGACTTTGGGACAGCTGAGTGCACAGTGGTTACAACAGGAATTGTTTTTCTTTCAAGAACAAGGCCACAGTTTGCTTGTTGATATTGTCACAAGAGATATTTCAGACAAGAAAACCATGACACAGCCTCAGCACATTTTTCTCTTTGTCTGATGGACATGCATTCAAACAAAAAAAAAAAACCTTGTTAAGTGAAACATTTCCATGTGAATTATTAGGGGGTGAGATTCAAGGACCTAAGCAGCCTTGTGGTTCAAGGAACCTCTGAAATAATGTCAAGCTTGGGACCCCTGCATGACAGAGAGAAGGGAGAATGATGACAAAGATACTCAGTTCTTTTGCTGAAGGCCAGAATTCTGGGCACGGGTGTCCCTGCCCAGGCAAAAATGTTGTTTTATTTATGTGACTATGCATTTAAATGAAGGATATCACAGACTTGAGAACAATACATTTCTCCACAATTTCCCCATAAATGTTTTCAGAGGAAAAATAAGTAACAAGAACTGACTTGAGTTAGCTGCAGCAAGCAGCTGAGATTCTTATTTTGATCAGCAGCAACACCACAGGACTTCTAAAGGAGAAAAATACCTAGAGGCAGTTTTCCTTAGGAGGTTATCAAAATGAACCAGAAACCTTTGTTTGATACCTCCTTGGTTGTTTCTTCATCAGAATTTCAAAGTTACAACCCTTGCCCATGCCAAAGTATTGTGTTAAGGAAAAAAGCAAGTTCTCCTAATTTTTGGTGTTGCAAATGGCACAACATCCCAGAGAACGGAGTGGAAGGTATTAGTCAAATGGTAGATGGGAAAAGATGCTGCTGACCCAGTTCTGCAAGATACGTGAAGCTACAGCTATATCAGGGATATAGGTTGAGTTGCTGACTGCAAAAACACAAGACAAAATGGTTTGGGGAAAAAAAAAACCAAAAAAAAACACAACACAAAAAGCAAACCAGTACCAACAAAATCCCCCACCAAAATTACACACACTGCTCCGAAAACCCTTGATGCTTTCAAGGACAGGACGTGGAGTAAGGTACTCACATTCTATTCTTCATAATGGCACTGTTGCCCTGGCCTTTAATAAATTGTTTCACCTGTTTCTCTGCGTCTGGAATACAGACAATATTACTTCCATGTTTCATGGGGTATTTTGTGAAGCTTTGCTGTCTATACAAGTCATCTGAGGTCTTTAACTGGTGGTGCTACAGAAGTTCAAAGCATCAGTGCTTCAACACAAAATATTGTTTATTTCTTTATCACTTCAAAACATAACTGCAATACATACACACAGCATTTCCACACCCCAAGGATTGCCTCTCAAGAACTCACTTGTGTTGAAGATGGGTTTTTTTTTGATGCAAAACCAAAGCATTTCAAATACAAATGGACAGAAGCTACATCTCCTTTATGACTAACAGTTCTTCAGGAGCGAAAAACAACTTTCCTCTCAATTTTTTCAGTACCATTTCTTGGGAGTATTTTTTGCAGAAAGTGAGTGATCTATAAAACCCTAAACTTCCATTATGAGTTGTAACTGCCTGTTTAACTAAGCCACGCTATTTAATCTTGAAATTACTGTTAGGGGATTCAGAATCCTTTTCTTTGCTACCAGAAGAAAAGCAGTACCAAATCTTCCCACACTCAGAAGTACAGTTTAAGTTCACACAAGCCTTGGGTTCTCAAAAAATCATCCAGTTTGGGAATTTTGGGGGTCCTTATTAATTGTTTCCAGTAAGACCGGATCTTGCAAACTTTTGTGTGGGTGGCTGTCTGCACACTGAAGACAGACAGATGCAGGTGCCTGCCTGCACTAAATATTTTGCACAAACTCATGAGTTTGTTATATTTGGGTGGGTTTTTTTTGCTTAGCTTTATTTGATGTTTAAAGTGTATATTCCAAACTAAGCAACATTCAGAACCCAAACAAATACACTCTCTGCATAAAAACCAGAATATATGTATCATGTTACAAAATGAGGCAGATGCCAATGACAAATGCTTTAAGAATTTTTTAGCAGCCACCTGAAAAATCACTTAAGAGACAGAAATAAGTAGCAAAGGCCATTGCATGAGTCATCAATGACAACAAGGAGAAAAGGAATGTGAAGGGAATTTTTTTTTCTTTTTTTTCTAAAATGAGACATGGCTTCGGCTAAAAGAAAATAATTATTTTTACTTTTACCAGAGTAAAATTTCCATTTGTGAATAGCGGAATTTCCACTTGAGACATATTGGTGAAGAATCATTTACATAGCTGGAGGTAAAACTACAACTTTTACCCTGGGAACAGTGTTGAATGAAAAACAAACTTTTTTCGGTAGCAGGAAAGTGCAAAATTTTTGTCCTCAAATTTTGATCCAGAAATAGATAATGTTTGTTTTCATTAAGTCTTTAAAAATACTTACAAAGAAAAGAAGATGTATTCCACAGAAGCAAACATTCCAGCCAGCCTAAACAGAACTAGGACTGGGAAACTGCACCAGACAAGTATTAACTAGGTTAAGCACTTACACTGTGTGCTACAGGGGTGAGTGTGCCTCTGAAAATAAGATAAAAAGCTTCTCTGTTTATTACTGTATCATCATTTAAAATGTGGCAGCAGCCAGGATTGAGGGTCTCTCCTCACATCAGCAGGATGCACTTCAGCAGCTAAATTTGCTGCCTCTAAAGATTTTTGCGGGTCTCACCCTGTCCCATTCCATGGCACTGGCCACACTACAAACTCGCTGCCTCAGTTTCCCTTTCGGGACAGTGGGAACAGCCGCGTTTGGTATTGGATCACCTAAGAGATTAGTGTTTGCAATGTGATTTGCAAATTACAACTGATACTGTACTAAACTGATTTGTATGATACTTACAGATCTGCTACCCAGTGATGCAGAGACTAATATTATTAACTTGGGTTGGTGAAAAATAGTCACATTAACATTTTATTTCTCCAAGACACCTGGGCAGTCTGTTACAATGAAATTTTATACTCTTCTGCATTTTTTCCTCATAGTACAGTGCTGTTTTTTTTCTTCCTTGATTGCTGAATCAAGGCCCAGAAAGACCAAGCAACTCTCCCTCATGGAGATATGCAGAATCTGGACCAGAGCAGCAAATCTGCTCCCAGATCTGCCCGGCGCAAAGCTAGCATACAAACCACTGTGCTCACCTTCCTCACAATGGACATTCCAGAGCCCTCTGGCTCTTGGGCCCTAAAAGGGAACTTAACAACCTCCTTTATCCTTATTCCTGAAAACAACTTTTTGGGATAAGCTTCCCATAGAAGTTGCACTTATTTAACTGGTGTTTTCACTGACTCTAGCACATTAAAGAAGTCACCTACTCCTAAACAGATAATAAAACTGTCCATATTGGTAAACAAAACTGAATATTAATTCAATTATTAAATCAACTGAATGATGGAAGTTTCCATGTGCAGTCTTAATTGCTTACTAGAAGGGTGTAGAGTCTATCTTCATATCTGTACATTTCACAGCCTTGAGTAATGCTGTGGCTGAGGCTTCACCCAAGTGATTTTTCCATTTTAACAGAAGGACAGCAATATAACACAAGTTACCACAGCTCACACCCCCTTGCGTATACAACTGCTCACTCACTCGGTTGGAAAGTCGTAAAGATCATAGACTGAATGTGATAACGACTTTATTTTCATTAGGTCCTCAATAGCCAGCTTTTGTATTAATGTGACAAGAACACAGGAAAAGCAGGAAAAATTTTGGTCTTATCCAGAGTTCCTGGAAGTCCTTTTTCTAAATGGTCTCTGCTGTAAGCCTGTTCTGCACCATCACAAAGACCTTAAGTCCAGCTTTACCCTCACACTAAGAGGAATAATTCAACAAAGAATAGCAGCCATAAACACCTGCAGCCTTTGGTGCTGGTGGGGGCTCAGCACAATGACAACTTGGCGTTTAATTTCCTAATTTATTTCCTTGTTGTATTTCCTGCAACAGGAAAAACCTCAACCTCTCATTTCCTTCCTCCTACCCACTTTCTGTTTAATGTTTTGAGTGACTGGTGTAAATTAGATACAGTCAGGTGCCAGATTTTCAATTTGCCCTTTTCCCAAAGGCCCCAGGTAGAAAGGCAAAAAGCAAAGTCTCCTGGATAAAATGAGACAATATCAGGGGTAAAGGAGAGGACAGTAACAAACAAATGTAGGTAGCAGAGCTCCTGGGCAGCAAGAGGTGTGATGCTTAGATGCCTATGGGAAGAAAGCAGGGGCACACCACTGTCAAACAGGAGATGGATTGTGCCCCTGAGTTCACGCACAACTTTGGCAGTGAGACTTTGAGAATTAGGCTTGGAAATTTAATGAAAAAATGAGTGAAATCTGTGCAACCTCCTTCCATAAATAAGTACCAGCTTCATAGGTATGTGCTATTGTGTACAGCACAGTAACATTGCCAAAGCACACTGCCGAGCCACGCTACTTTGCATGACTGAGAAGAAATGGTCTGGAGTCTCCACTGGAGATACCAAGAAACACAAAAACCACTTGAAAACATAGACCGAATACAGCCATTTGCTAGAATACCATCAGAATGGATGTAGCTTGTTTCCAATGACCTGACAATAAAATCCTACTTCTAGAAAGTTTTGAAAGAATTAGCAACAAGAAATAAGGCACCAGAAAAGGGAACTATTCCATTTACATTAGTATCAGCAAAACGTCTCTCTTTACCATCCCAAAACGCTACTTTCTCAGCCAAAGAGCAGTGCTCTCATTATGAAGAAGAGCAAGGAAACTTTGCTTGCTTTGCTCTGAGACGTCAAAGATGCCATCAGGTAGATGTTTTGCAGGGAAGTATTGGCTTCAACACTCTCCAAAGAGCTTACGGGCGCTGAACTGCCTGTAGGATGAAGCCTGCTGTGCTTTGCAAGCTGGGCCATCCCAGGATGATCACCACGGTGCTGATGCACGCAGCCTGCAAAATTGCAAGGCATATCAACAACTGTCTTGGGCTATGCAGGCTGGAGAAGTGGGGGGTGAGAGTAAGACATGGCTGGCAATGCCTCTTGCTGTGGTTATCTGCTTGCCAGGTGTGTGGCTCACCAGTTAGATGCCCAACAGGTCACCCAGCTGCCTGCTAACATACAGCCAGTGAACCCCAAATGGCAGCGTTTCCCGTCTGCTTCTCTGGTGACCACACACCACCCACCTGCTCACCCGTCAGGTTCCTTTGGGACACCCTGGGGAGCCCAAGATGCTCGCTCAACTCTCTAAAGAAAAGTTTGCAAAGAAAAGGGGCCTTTAAAGACATTTCCTCCACACTCCAAAAGCCCCCAACACTACACATGTGATTCCTTCGGTGGCAAACACAAAAGAAATTCACAAGCCCTCTGACACTAAAAATACATTCTTCCTTCTCCTTAGACTTCTCCTTTTACAGAAGCATTTCTCTTTCTGTGCTTTTTCCCAGCCTGTCACATTTGTCTCTTACTAGCTCCCACCCTGGAGCCAGACGAATGCCCTCTGAAAAAACAGAGCTCCTGATGATGCCATATGGGCTTTTAATGTCATGCCGTTACAACCCAAGCCACAGCACCCACTTAGAGACCATTCAGCCCTAACAGGTCATGCCCTGACTACTCCTCCACGCACATTATTTATTTACCATTCTTCTCTTCCTTCAATGTATTGATTGCTGCTGCTTACTCCCCTGCACTCTGCTTGTGTTGGGAGGTTGTACGCAGCCGTGGGGGAACAGAAGCTAGCCCTGCTTTCTGTTCCTGAAACACCAGACAGTCTCTTCCCTGTGCTCGCACAAATATCCGCATAGCAAACTTTAAGAATGGAATAGCTCCCTCAGATTAGCAAATGACAAAACCCAAACCAACCAACCCCTCAAAACACACACCTGAGGGTTTTTTTTCACTGCTGAATCAGAACTAGCAAAAGTCCACAGAGATTTGAGATGTATTTTGCCAGGAGGAGAGATGCACAAGTACATGCATCTGATCTCGTTTACCAGAAGGGCTGAGCTCTTGTCCCTCATGGCTCCTGTTTTTACCGAACCTTTGTCTTCCTTTATCTTCAACAACAGACACCACAGCATGTTTGTTGGTAACAGATTACTTGGCACTGGGAATTGCTCAAAACAGAGCATCACGGCATTTTTCCCTACTCCTCTTCCTGAACCCCTGTGAGGTCCAGCTGAGCACAGGAGGGAAAGCAGACGAACGTCTACTCAATTTACAAGTGACAAGAAATATTTTATAAAATCCTCCTATGTTGCAAAAAAAGTAAAGATGAGGACACCTGAGAAACTTGCACAGGAAAGCACGCTCACAGAGCAAAGTCCTCCTCTTCAGGCACTTTAGATAGCAAAATAACAGCTGTGGGACAATCAAACCTTGATTAATTTTTTTTTAATCACCTTCTTGATGATCAGTGTTTCCAGCTCATCATTGTGCCTGCTACCTTGGCTGTACTTTGGAGACCTTGTAGCTACAAGCTGGCATGGGTAAACACACGTCCTGGTGGTTCTGCCCACAGGGGCATTAGCAAAGACTGAACAAGCCCAGTAAGCAGTGCTCCCATCATCTGGCTCCAGGGGAAAGTGGTCTTCCTCCATGCTGCCAGCGTCAGGAGATCACCGAGTGTGATTTGTCCAGCAGTACTCCCCCTTATTCCCTTGGGATCAGTCTTACAGCAGAAAATTGAATCCAGTCACACTGTTTCTCTCATGTTGCAACAAATAGAGGAAGAGGCCATCAGAGATTAAAAAGAAACAAAAAGACAGCGTACCTGATTCTGAAAACAATGTTTTTCTCTGCTCTGAATGAAGAGTCAGCAGCTCTGATTGCACGTGTGCAAATTCCCCCAAAGTTTCCCTGAAAGTTTCCATTACAGAGAGGCAACTGAGCTCTAGTAAGGACAGCCATTAAGTTTATACTGATACTTGGTTTTTTTTTTTACTTCAATTAAGATATCTGTTAGATCTTATCACGGGCGAGTGAATCACCCTCTACTATGCGTGTGTAGTTGACTCTCCCTGAAGGAAAGGAGCACATCAGATTGCAAGTGCTTAGAAGTCCCCTGGCCACAATGGGGCTTCTCCCTGCAGTGCTTTTCTCCTCTTTTCAGCTGGTTGCCTTCAGTGAAGAACAATGTTCTGGTGGGGGGACTGGGAACTGCTAACTGACAGGCTGTTTCCTTTAATGTACAGGACACTTGTAGCTTTTATGCTACCTGCGCACATCACACAGGTTTATAGAAACAAAAATCTGCTTAGGTAATACAGAAAAAGACCTCTGCAAGAAATTGCATAGAGCCAGGTGAGACACCAGTCAGAGACAGCTCTCCAGGAGGAGAGAACATCTGCTAATTTCTGAGGTGCCTGGAAGACTTGTCATGGGAAACAAATCCAGGCAGAAAACAACCCCAGGAACTAATCTGGAAGACATGAAGGGACATCACCATGAAATCACCAATGACAAAGTTACATTGAGCACACAGTAGAGACTCACTATTAAATCTTCTTAACTACATCCTTGCGTCACACTAGACAGCTCTGCCCACAAATCAGAGACCACAGCATTACAGAGCAAAAATCATTCATACGCTTGCTGGTGGCTCTGGAGGGAACAGTAAAAGGAAGGAGAAAACCAAATCCTAATGGATGCCTGTTCCTGTCATTTGGGAACCTGGACTAACCAGCATTCTGGCCGGTTCCTTTACAACCCTAGTACCAATTCCTATGTGGAAAACCCAGGAAATCCTTCTCAACAAACATTTGCACAAGGTGTTCTTGCCTCTCCTTATATCCCTGATCATACCTGGTACCACTGGTAGCATCTGTTGAAGTACCACAAAAATGGCATTTAATCTGCAGGAGCCTTTGGTAGAAAGCCAAGAGAGGGCAACTGAAATGAGGAGATGTTCCCTCCCTCCTTGCCCTGCTCTAATATGCATGCAAAGCTCATACATTAATGTTTCATCTCTCTCCCCAGCCACTGATTAAAGGGGCGCCTTACCCAATTCCCCTTCCCTTTCTATCTCCAGTGAAGTCCTATCTTTCCAAGCTTTGGCAGCTGTTTTTCTCCTCCTCCCTGCCCATTTGCCTGCTGTTGTCTTGCTAATTATTTTTGCAAGGCTCAATAATTGATGCAATCTTTCCCATTTTTCATCTCTGTCCTACAGCCCTGTCTGGTAAGCAAGGAACTCCACAAGCAGCTGTGCTCAGTTGGCCACCCGTCCGCCTCCTGCGGAGAGAAACCATTGCCAAAACAAGACTTTGCAACCTAATCCTCTATTTACCTTTCTCTGGACCCAGCAACTCTTATCCAGAGGAGCAGCTTTTGAAGTCACTTAGCAACATGTCAGCAAACCAAGGCTCTGATGTCACCCGTAAAAATAGCATCTCAGAAACACCAGTTTGTCTCATGCCTTGAATCAAAGTGATCTGTAGCCATCTAGCTCCATTCCTCAAAAATTTCTGCTTCTAGTGAATTTATCTTTGACTCACTGGCATACAAGGCAGCAACACAGCAATTTCAGATTAAAAACAATCTCCCATCCCATTTTGCAACAATCACGCTGACTAGGAGCACAGGACTCGTGCCTCTCTCCAAAGCGCCTGGTATTGAACAAAAGGACAGATCAGATGCTGAAGTGAACACGATACTGGTCCTGTATGGTAGAGCAGCTCCCTCAACCCTACAAGTTATCATCTACCAAAGATGAATTATGGCTTTAACTAGAGACTCATGCGTGTTAAGTCTGTGGAAGACCAGAAAAAAATATGTTTTCAAGTGACATTGTTAACAAGTCCTGTTTGGGAGAGGACTCTACTATAGGCTTGACTCAAGCAGGACACCTCATGGTGCAGCTCCCTCATCCCAGTGTTATCCTAGAAACAGCTTCACATTTTGCCTTCTACTGATGATCAAACAGAACATTTCCCCCTCTCAAAACAGAGGGAAGAAAACATAGTAGTAAATACAGGAATTACCCTGACAGCAGAGTTCCTACTGCAACTTCTTTGTTTTCTATGAATGCTGTCAGGCATCTGAAAAACAGAAGTCATGGTTCTCAAGAATTTTCTGTTCTTTGCAAACTGTTAGCAAGTGCTGTCTGGCTCGCAGTTTGGGAATCACTCCTCTGAGCCGTTCACCATCACCCGAGGTTTGTACATGGTGCCAGCTGCCTGAGGCCAGGGGAAGGTAGGGCAACCCATGGCTGTGGCACTTCAAACTAGATGCCTGCTCCTTTCACACACTGAACAAACGTGGACTCACAGGTTCTTTTTAAAGCACACAATCCCAAATTCTGCAGGAATTTGGTGGTGGTTCATCTTTCAGCTTTATTCTGACACTGACTACACCTGACTGATTATCACAAGATGCCAAAGTAGAGGGCAAATTCTAGTTTTGCCCATTCAAGAGCTGCTGAGGCAGAAAACTGCCAGAGAGGAACATCAATGGACATTTCTTCTGCAATCGCACAGCGCCGAGTAATGCATTTCTGCAGAGAACTGGCATAAACCAGCACCACCTCCTCCGAGAGCCCCTTCTGCGGTGCACAATGGCAGGATCACACCCAGAGGAACACCTAGGCCTTTTCCAGAGCCTGCACCCAAACCTTCTGCAAGTGTCGCCAGAGGCTTCTTCCAGCCTATCAACCTCCACCCCACGTCCTCCTCGCAGCTTGTTGTTTCAAAGAGCAGTGGTGTGAAAAAACAGGAAGCCATGCAGAGAAGAGAGAGAATACAGATTGAAGCACGAAACTGCAGCAGCAACAGCTCCCCCAAGACGCACCCCACCCCCTCTTCCCTTCCCACCCCCTTACCACAGGCCACATTCTGGGTGACGAATACTGCTCTTGCTCTTGACGGGAAATTGGTTACGGAGCTGCATGGCCAGAGAACCACTGAGGGAGGGGAAACCCAGCAGCACGAAGGGGAACACATCTCACTAGACTTCGCCAGCCTTGGTGGGAGAGGTGGGAGTGCAGCTGATATTAAGAGAGCCAGATTAAACCCACAGGTGTCAGAGGTTCCTGGAGCGCCTGCTACACTTCACTATAAGCCCTTAGCACACGCTGTCCACTCCTGTGTGGTGGAAAAGGCAGGACTGAAGGCAAAGAGCTCTCATCTTCAGGAGGCTGTGCTGTTTGGGATGGTTGGGTGCAGCCTCTGACCACGCAGGAGCCCTGCATCTTGCAGCCAAGCTCTGGAAATGCTGCAGGAGCAAGGCAGGCTGAGGACCTGTTCCAGGTCTACGTGGGGTCTGCAGCCTCCCAGCCACACTCAGAGAGATGCCAAACAGACTGCGACCAGCATCAGCCCTCTATTACAAAGAATAATGACCAAGGGACTCTGAAGATGGCACAACAGAACTGCAGAGGGTGCAGCACACCCAGAGCATCTGGGGGCGTGGAAGCTGTGCCTTACCTCCCTCCAGACAACGCATGAAGCATCGTTTCCCAGATGTCTCCCTCTTGGAGCAACCTTCAGAATTGGGATTGCTCCTTACCTCCCCTTCTCTTCTTCCGTGTTACTTATCCCTTGCTAAGGCAGCTGGCCTTTCCACCACCACCATCAGCCAACACTTTGAGCACACTAGGTTCAAGAAGTTCAACAATTTTTGCTGCAATTTTTGTAGGCCAAGGAGGGATTTTTGAAGGGAGACACAAGACTGAATTGTTTTATATTTGTCCCTTTTGCAGCCGCTGCAGTAGGCCATTCGCAGCTCTTAGCTTGCTTTTTAAAGCACTGCTCTCTTGTAGCTTGGATAGGGTGTTCTTGATCCCTTGTGCATAGGAAAGGTCCTAAAGCCAGATGAGATCTGGGAGGTAACACAAACAAATTCCTACTCTGAAGGAGTAAAAGGAACAGGTCAAAACAGACACTACTCCATAGGCAGCTGTATATCCATTTTACGCTCTAAACTTCAAGGGAAAGTATGTAATGCCCTTATCCCCAAGAATTCAGATTTGCAGATTCAAATATCTGAGGACTATTCTACAAACTGTTTATCTATGACCTCTGCATACGAACAGCTCTTAGCACCATTTTCACGCCTGTATATAACCTGTTTAAGGAATAACGATTCCGAGTCATATCTATCTATTGAAGAGGGACAGCGGATCAGCTTGTCTACACCTCTCGGCATTCGCAGCTCTCCCAACTCACCCTCTGTGGGCCACTTCTGACAGAATGTTTTCTATTTTGCAGGAGTTTTCATTGCTCGCGCCCTTATCTTTTCAGTCTTCTACATAAGGCCGAGAGATTAAAAGGGTGGAGATGAGGAAACAACAGTTGGGGGCAAAAACACCAGTAAGGGACAGAAAAGCCAAGCAAACCCCTGGCAAGCAAGCAAACACTCTGACTTCCATTTCATATAAAGTATTTCCAGCTTAATCTCTGCAGGTAACCACATCTATTTTTATGTCAGCCAACTAACTGGATAAAACAAAAAGGAAAAGAAGCAGTGTCACAGGAATCCTGGTGATGTTGAAAGCAAGGGAAAAAGCTAAAAACCACAAAACACAGCTTGGCTACTGTTCTTGGAGACCGAGACTCAACACTTAAAGTGAATGCATGTGGGATAAGAGTGCACAGCTTGAGCCATAGTGGGTAACAGTTCACGACATAAAGCCACAAAATGACCTGGCACATCCCATAGTGAGTGACAGCTCAGGATCACTTATAGGCTGTCACGCGTTAAGCCATCAGCACAGCATCTCCCTATGCTGTACTTAGCTCAGATTTTGTCCATCAAAAGTCTTTTACATCTGTACAAATTCACCACTGTACACAGGAGAAATGTCCTCCTTTTCTACTGCTAATAACACAAAACCCCAATTTTTTTTATTGCTGAAACCAAAAGGGAAAGGAGGGAAGATAGATGTGAGGCAGCACAATGGAAGAGAACTAAACAGTCTGATATCTACTGGTGGGAAAGGGAAATGCAATATTTCCTCAGTCATTTTCAAAGCTTCTGTATTGCTTGCAAAGGGATAAGCTGTGCTGTGGTTTATTTATAAAACCTATAAGAATGCTGACCCAAGGCTATAACTTGAAGAAAAATAAGCAGAGGTCAAGTTTTCTAAACGTAGTCACAAACCCAAGAGAAAGAGGCTTACCAGAAAGACCCTCTGCTGTTAGAGGGATGCAAAACACAGGAGAGGCCCCAGTACTTCTGAGCTGCTAAAAAAGTCATGCAAACCACAAACAATCCCCCTGGTTTAAATGCAGCCAACACTGCAGTTTTCTGTTCCTGCCACAGAAGTAAAGCGGGGAGCAGGGGGTGTGAGAGTGCCTGAATGAGACCGAGGGGGATTCCCAGCACCTCCCTTCGCTGGCAGAGCTGGCCGATAGCCTTCCAGGGCTCTTAAGTTTTCTGGTTTGTTTTTTTAAATAACTGATGAAGAGAGACGCTCCTACATGCAGTGATTCAGAGCAGGGCCTTCATCTAAATGCTCTGAATCATTCTTTGGAAGAGACCATCTCTGCTGACAGTTGAAGGAGCCTCTGGAGAAGGCAGACAGCTAGAAGAGACAATTAACTCTTCTGTGGCATTCACATCAACATAAAAGACCTACCTGTTTGCTATTGGGACTGTGGCTTATTATCCAAACCTGCTCAAAAAAAGGACAAAGCAGGTGCAACGAGGAGCATGAGAGCAGGAAGAAAGGTCCCCTACAATATGGTCTGCAATCCATAGTTGGACCACAGGTAGCTCAGCCATGTGCATCCCTACAAGGAGTACAATGAATTCCACCTACATCGTATTGGACCTTCCTCTATCACCTTAAGAAAAATTAATTGAGCCCAGCATGATGGGGGATGCTCCTGTGAAGGGGCAAGCAGGAGAAACAACTGCAGGTGAAAATGTCAGTACTCATATTCCCATCTCCATTTGCAGACTTTTAGAATATCCCTTTGACATTGACCAATATGTATTTATTGTTTCACTTTCCAGAGAGGATGGAGATGCAGAAGTCTTTCACTAAAGACCCTTTTCCGCCTCGTTAATAACGATCCCTAAGGTTGGCATGCTGGCACAAACGCACCACCTAGTGGCAATCGCAAATGGAAAAGCTGTGCAACCAGTACAGCGCTGGCAAACAAATCATTATTACCAATTTTAATGGGCTGCTAAAAGTAATGAAGGGCCAACAGGACACACGTACCAACTGGAGAGAGAGAAGACAAAGCTCTTTACTCTTCCTTGTGTCCTCAAAAGCTTGATAGACTTGTTTAATTTTTAACAGAGATTAAATTAAATAGCTGTACAACATAAAATTCCTGCATCTATAAATTACTTTTTATAACTTGACAACATTATTAAGTATTTCTTGATGCACAGAACTCCCGAGCCCATTTGTTTGCAACCTTCATCTTAAAATAGGATTTAACTGGCAACTTGAGAAAACTTTCTTATGCTGTGCCTGATGATAGACTCTATTGTGTTTCACAGTGCCAACTGCCTACAAGACATTCAACATTTCAGGTATCTCATACAATATTTTATCCATTGCCCAAAAGCACTAGGCAAAACTGATTTCAGTAGTGTGCTGTGTCATGATCCTGCAGCAGCTCCTGCGCAACCAGAACCTTGCAGATACAATCAAGCTATGCCCCTGGCAACTGCCACTATCCCTTCAGACCTTTGCCACTTAATCCTAAGAACTCCATCTTTTCAACAAGAAGCAGTGCTCAAAGGTCAGGGGAAAAAAGAAAAATATATCTTAGGACTTGCAAGTCCAGTTTCTAATACACAGTATTGTCTTTCAGGATTGAGCCCTATCTATGTCTATTTCCTGTTCTTCAGAAAACTAACATATAAACAGAGCTCTTGCTATGTCTTTGTAATTATATGAAGTGTGAAGTGTCATTTCTAGCGTCTCTACTGCAGTTGTTGAATAAAATAGAGGCTTATGTACGGACCACAATTTCCTTTTCTAGACAGTAAACGTTTTTTGGATAGAAGCACGAGGGGCCTGAATGCTGTAGCTGTGAAGATTATTACACACAAGTCTATTGGTAAGCAACAGTTGTAATTAAACACATTCAGAAAAGTTAAAAACTAGAACTGCTACAGGAAATCCTGAAGACTTAACAAAAAAACTCTAAACAAACAAAACAAAAATACCCCACCCACAAACACCACAAACACATCCCTCCCCCAATCCGTTTAAAAGCCAAGTTAGTTGTGAAGATCATTTATTTACTCTGAGAATCACAAGCAAAGATGAAGGATGAGACAGTCTTTGAAGTTCAGGCATACAAAAGAACTTCCAACTGTAGAGATCAGCAAAGATGGGGATTAATAATAAAATTAGCTGTTCCAAATTTTAAGTGCAACTGAAAAGTCCAAACTGAAACTTTTTTATGTTGAAACATAAATGCTTGATATTCAAAAATTTATGACTATCACATGTCCAGGACCCATTCCAAATTCACTAGTTAGTTTGATGTAGCTAATAATTTCCACTGTGCTCTTCCCTCATCTCTTGTGTGAGAATGAACGCCTCAGACACTAGAGTCACAGAGTCATATGAAAATTAAAACAGGAAATAACAACCCAAAAAAAACCACAAAAACCCAACAATAAAGTCCACTTCTGAGTACAACATGCTTATGTCTTGCTACATGCAGGATTACAGGAGCTGCACAATGCATATACTGAGGCCTTTGCTTAGTTGTAAGCTGTTGCAAACAGTTATAAATATAAATGCTATTTTTTTGTCTCAGCTGGGTCCTGGCCTGCGACAAGCCTGTAGCTGCTACCACAACACAGAACAAGCAGAAATTAGCTAAAAAAAATAAAAAAAAATACCCCACTCCAAACCACACAAGGCCAATGCTGCTGAGTGCCTCATGAGCCATGGGCACACAAACCGCCTGGGCTCTCTTCTTCAGCTTGTAAAATTCGCTTTATGCACTCCTTACAACCTCTCATTTTCCAGTGGAATAATGGGGGTAGGAGTGATCTTTACTTAAGGACACGTAAAAGCAGCTTTATGTGTGGATTTGGTGGGAGCAGACGCAAGAGAGTGCCCACAAAGGGGACGGCAGAGAGCTCCCCTCAGGCGGGCCGCTGTGGGGGAGCCCAGTCAGAAAATCGGCCATTATGGAAGTAAGGAATTGCCACCACTTACCTCAGTCCATCCCCCGCCAGGCATCTTTGATCCAGAAAGGCTAAGCTTCCACACAGAGGTGTACACACACACCTTGCAAAAGCCCAGAGCTGGTAAGGAGCAATGGTCACCCCAAGGCAGGGAGAGCTCCTCAAGCCCACCATGACTCCCTGAGGCCCGTGGTGCCTGAAGAGAAGGTTCTGGCCCTCGTTAGCAGAAACAAGCTGCAGCTGCCTCCACTCCAGGGCACCTGGGCAGGCTGAGAGGAGGGGGCTGCACCCCCCAGCCACCCCCACACCTTTGGGTAACATCAGGTTACCTCAGAAAAAGGACTTAACTGGCCCTTAATAAACAAGCGGCTGTTGCCCCTCTCCAAGAGAGGGTTTTCCACATAAAACACGCCAGAGAAGCCTTCTCAAAAGCCCCCTCTTAGGGCCCAGCTCTGCAGCCCACATGGGGCCTAAATTGCAGCCTGTACTCATTCACTCAGGAAAACACAATTAGCACAATTAAGATGGCCCAGACACTCCCCTGAGAGCCCACAGGTGACAGAAAACCAGTGAGAAGCCCCAAGAGCAGCATACAGAAACTCTTAGACACATAACCAACCTCCTTTGGGGGTCACCTCCCCAGGGGAACTGGGATGGGTTGAGCACAAATCTTGGCCAAAACAAGGGATGATGAGCCTAGGAAAAAGTACAGGTGTTTGCTTAAACTCAGCCTGGGGAAGGGGGAGGAAAGGCATTTCCCCAAGTGTATGCTTGTTTATAGAGCTTTTTCCCAGTACCTAAATCAGTGACCAGAAGTTAACCAGCAATAAATTCAAATAAGGGAAAATTCCCTGAGATGAGAGTGTTTTGCCTGCAAGAGGGCCACACCTGGTACACAGGACCAGGGGCCACCACAGGATTTCTAAGGAGACCCCACACACTGGAGCTTTACCTGAGGAAGAGAAAAATCAGAAAACCCCATTCTTTGTGGGGATGGGGTGTGATGGAGCCGGTGAGTGAGGGTGCCTGTCCCTGCAGCTACAGCTAAGGCCAGAAACAAAACCCCGAGCAAATCTCCAGGACTTGATTCCCTTCTTCTTCCAGCTCTGGAGATCCACGTAGGAAAGCACAAACACACACAAAAGCAGGCACTTTCACTCTTCACACTGTTACCTACACAATAGAGTAGAAAGAGGATATTATCAGAGTCCAGGTCCATCTCACTAACACTGGCTACACCATTCTCTGACAGCACAACGGCACAATTAGTTTGCACACAAGCAATTAATTTACACCTGAAGGTGTAATGAGTCCATGCATGAGCTAAAAATTCAGGCATAAGCCCACAAATGGTTCAGCTGTGAGGTCAAATTTGGTTTATGCATAAGGAAACAATTATTTAATACCTGGGCAAACAATTAGTTAACGTCACTGTGGACGTTTTCACTCTTCACACATTACCTACAATGGAATAGCAAAAAGAAATATCAAAAGAAGAAATACCAGATCTCTTTGTATTAACACCAGCAATACCATGCTCTGAAGGCAATTCTATTTGAACCGAGAAAACAGATTGATTTGCTCTTTGTATGCACACTTCCATATTCATTATTTTATAATAAAATGGGAGTCCTTTAGAAGAGAACTCTTTCAAGCTCCAAAGTGTAAGGTTTGTTTTACAGAAAAGGCAAAAATCATCAGCTCAAACATCATCAGATTCCACAACCTGCGTATGGTGCTGAGCTGATAAAACAACCTGTGAGAAGCACACACAAAGAAAGTCAGACTTTGAGAAAGTCTTCCTGTTTTCATAATTCTGTGCATGGTGGAATTAATGGGAGTGCAGAGATCAAACTTAATATGCAAAATTCAGTACCTGCAGTTTTACATAGATATATTGTTCATATATATTGCGTCCCAAAGCAGGGACTTAAGAGCTTTGCCAAAACTAGAAGAGAACCATATATTATTTAAAACAAAAACCCTAGGAGAATAGATGAATTTGTTTCAAATACACAGACTTACCACCAGCTTCAAAGCACAACCATTCTTATGTACTTGCATTCCACTTTGGGCGCTGAACTGATTTTATAACCAATGCTCAAATACAGGTTTCAAACTATAGCAAGCAGTTTAGTATTCAAGATTAGCAGAAGCGACATGAACAATGAGACCAAAAGAAAACAAAAAGCAACTGAAAAATCATAAAACTGCAGTATCTTTAATATGTTGCCATTCTGCAAGAGCAACTGCAAAGTTGTTGCTCTAGCTAAACCCAATGGTATTTCCAGCACTATTTTATCACATTGCTAGAATTTGAAGATGACATTCAGAATCATTTTGTAAGTGTAACAAAGTATAAAATAACAGCTATAAAACTGGATTTAAGCGGCACCTTCTTTCAAGGATCATCAAGAAAGCATCAAAACAGTATGTACTTTCTGAAGCCACAACTCTTAGGAAGTACTATTTATTAAACAAGTCATAAAATACAACATTCAACAAGTGCTGCTCTTCACCTAAGAGCACTCGAACTCTTCTCTCCCTTAAACTTAAAACATAGAAGCATATTTTGCCTCTGAACCCTTATTCTGAGGGAAAAGCATAGAAACTACTCCCTCTAAACTTGAAAGGGGAAACGATCCTTATATAGTAATTATAGCATCATTTAAAAGAAACATGTTAACAATGAACATATATAAACATATATAACAAGTAACAATATAAAATAGCCCTTTACTGCATGTAAAATCCCATATAGATTCACTTCAAATATAAACCCACGAGATTCCCAGTATTACCCCAAATATCTTTGAGGTGTGTCATTTGTTGTTGGGCTGGTGCTTTTTTTTTTCCCCAAACCAAAAAATACAGACATTGCTTTTTCAGGAGCCTTGAAAGAAAAGCTCCAAAATGAGTTTAAGGACACTTGGAAAAATTAATTTCCCTACACGGACCAAGCTTCACTTTTGGAAGGACCAGCACCTATGCGATGCACTTTCATGCACTTTCAGACTGGAGAAGACAAGATGCTGATGACAGCTCCCTCAAGCTCTGCAGCTCCCTTCAGCCTGAAGGTTCCAACAACAGAATCGTAACCCCTCCAATCCCCAAATCCCAGCGGATGAAGCAGTGCAGGAGCACAAGTCGCACAGAGGAGAGAAACGAGGTGGGACATCTCAGTCACTGCAACGGGAACTTCTCAGATCAGTCTTCCTTCATGCATTTCAGCATAACTGAACGATTTTAAGGCACTTTCTCGGGAATTCAGTGGAGATGCACAAGTCCCCCGAAACCCCCACCACTTCAAGCTCTGCCAAGCAAAGAGCGCTCCTCTTTGGGGCAGCGCATGTCCCCTCGGGGACTTCATTTGAAGGAGGAGGGCATCTTCGTCCCCCCCCACTCGCAGGTCACCAAGGGGTCCCGCTCGCCCGGGCACACCGCCACCCTCGCCCCGCCGGCAAGCGGCCAGGCTGGGGGTCCCAGGAAGGCGTGCGGGCCCCAGCCGGGCAGCTCGAGGCAGCGGCACCCCCGGGACAGCGGCAGCTGCCAGGCACCGTGCGGGGAACCGCCGGGGAGCGGCGGCGGGGGCAGCGGCAGCGGCCAGGGCGCGGGGGCGGCGGCGGGAGCGGGCGGCGGCGGCGGCGGCGGGGAAGGGGGGATCGGTCGGCGCGGTCGGCGGCGTCGGCGATAGTCGCCCCCCGGGAACATGTCCTGGAAAGCGGGGTCCAGCGCCCAGTCTCCGCCGCGGGCGGGGGCGGCGGGGCCGGGGCGGCGGGGCAGGCGGCGGAAGCAGGGGTTGAGGCTGAGGTTGTGGCGGACGCTGTTCTGCCAGCCCTTGGGGCCGGCGCGGTAGTAAGGGAAGCGGCCGGCGATGTAGGCGTAGATGCCGCTGAGGGGCAGCCGCTGCTCGGGGCTGGCCCGGATGGCCATGGCGATCAGCGCCACGTAGGAGTAAGGAGGTTTCTGCAGCGGCTCCACCGCCCCCGGGCTCCCCGCCGCCGCCGCCTCTCCGGTGTCCGCGTCCCCCATGGCCCCGCCGCGCTCCGGGCCCCGCCGCTGCCCCTCTAAACCCTCTCCCCCCCCAACCCCCCCCGCGCCCGTTTGGGGGCTGTTTGGGGTCGCGGGTGGGTCAGGACGTCGCTTTGGGTTGACAAACCCAAATACCGAGGGGTCAAAGGCGGCGGCCCCGGGGGGATGGGGGAAGGAGGGGGTTACGGGAGGGGAGCGGCCCCTTGGACGGCGGGGAGCCCGGGGGCAAGGGCTGAGAGGGCACCCCCGGCGAAGTTCGGCGCTGGACGGTAGGTTAGCTGCGGTAAAACCAGTCGAATATATTGAATCTTACCGTTTCGGTGAGATGGGGTGCTCAGCTGCGCATCTCTTCCAGATGCAAACACATCTGGCCCTTAGGAGCTGCGCAGCATCGTCCCTGTCCCTGCTGG
Source organism: Gallinago undulata (assembly GCA_026546715.1). Classification (NCBI taxonomy): domain Eukaryota; kingdom Metazoa; phylum Chordata; class Aves; order Charadriiformes; family Scolopacidae; genus Gallinago; species Gallinago undulata. The sequence goes on from JAOTQQ010000008.1 coordinate 4,529,876, forward strand.
TACCCCAGCACCCGGCGGGGACCCCGGCACCGCGGCAGCTTGGCGGATGCTTGCAGGTACCGAGGGGGGACGGCAGAGGAGCAGAGAGAGCTGTCTGCTGCAGCAGCCTCGATTTTACCAGTGTCGCATTCGAGCAAGCACCACACTTCACCAAATGCTTCAAAACACGTCCGTATGTAGAGAATTATCAGTGGGATGATGCCAGTAATTTAATTAAAACACATGTCCTCCTTTGAAAAGTGTTCATTTGATCACTATTATTTTAAAACAACAACAACAAAAAAGCCAAACCAAAAAACCACTAAGAGACCTTAATTAAAAAAAAAAAAATCACGACTCACTAGTCTGGAATGAATCAGAAACTTATCCTTTCTGAAAGGAATCAGAAACCCTTATCCAGAAGCTGTACAGAGCTAAGAAGCAAAAGAAAAACAGTGATGACTATCAGGCTGCTGTTCTCACTTTAAAAAACAATCAACAGTAGCTGGATAGCAGTGGGTCAAACAATGCTGTCAGGTCTCCTATTTTAAAAATACTGTACAGGTCTTTCAACAGCAAACCTTTACCAGGCTAGATGGAAATATTTAAATTATTAAGAATGAGACATCCCTACTGGTTATAACAAATCTGCCAACGGCAGGAGAAGGAAGCTCTTTGATGGAGCACAGGAAGACTCACCTGTATTGACCTCGGTTTAGTTGTTTTTCTGCTAGCCCTCTGTAATGGAAAAGAAAGTAAACAGAACACCACTGTTGAAAATAAAAACAGATTGCAGAACCAAATGGGACTCTACCACTGAAAGAAGAGGGGGAGAAAGGAAGAGTGTCTGAGAAGTGCATCCCTTCCTGTACAGCGATACCCAGAACTTCTTCAGGGTTTTAAAGACAAGACCGAATACATTGCTGGGTCTTAAAACAAATTAGCAACACACAAAGTAAAACCTGAGTCATAAAAATATAAGTGGAGGAAAAAGGAAAACTACAGCCTTTGAAGCCTGTGGTTAGAAAACCTATGTCTAAAAGCTTATGCCACCTGTCTCTTAATTAACATTACAATTAAAAACATAAATTAAACACCATAAAATAATACATAAAAGCAAAATGTTTGAAAGATCTCACAGAGGAAGAAAAACTCTTAAGTGCCAAATAAACACAAATGGTAAGGTGTGCATATAACTGGACCACTCTGACACTCTGTGACCGTGCTCTTGGGACAAATTCTGGGGCTTCACTGAACATCATGTACCCCCTCCTTATCCATCTCAACAATCCTCTTGGCTTTCTTGCTGACACATGCACATTTGGAAGATGGCTCAATCAGGGCCAAGGTACCTGCATTCGGTACCTCCCTTACACCCCACCTTCCAAAGTACTGAAAATCTGGACAAAATGAAATAGTCCTGGTGTTACCAGGCCACCCTACAGTCATCAGCTGAGGTCAGGTTTCTCTGGAAGCAAGTATGTAAATGATGGTCCCTATCCTACAGGAGTTCAGCACGGTCCTATGTGGGCGCAGCTCCACCTGGGGAGAAGCTCAGAACATCAGTTAATGGCAGATTGCTTCCCATTTAATTGATGGAAAGCCTTCAAGGCATAACAATGTGCTTCCACTTCCACTTCTAAATCATGGTCACGAGCTGCTTTAGGGAAGCTCACAAAGCTTTGTGCTCTTAGTTCTTGTCAGCTTTAAAACAGTGACGAGATCCAAGTTATTTTGACCAAACACACACAAAGGCACAAATGCCACCTCCCTTTCCCCCCAAAATATTCAGCTCCCCAAGAAACAGTATCACACTGAGGTGAAAACTTATCCGTTTTTATTTTTTAAAGAAAAATATTCCTTTTTAAACACAACACATGAACTAAAAACCTCTGAGGAACAGTTTCTCCTCCCTTGGAGCGCGTTTAACTAAACTGTACAGTGTTAGAGCTCCCCAAACAAGTATACACACATGACATACAGTATTTCTTTCACAGGAAATAAGGTTTAGGACTCAAAATCGTCCTCCTCACCCTCTCGAGATACTCACTCCATCCAAAAGTACTCTGTCCCTTGCTCCCACCACAGGACACAGTGATGATAATTTCTGGATGCAACATATATTTAAAAATAAAAAAAAAGAAAGCATTGGCCAAACTGGCCCTTTCTAGCCTTCTAAGAAATGTCTGTGAGAGAGGTTAAGACCATAGTTATTTCCAGGAATGGTGCTTGGAAGAAAAAATATAGCAGCATCCACAAGCAACACAAGCCCTTGATTCCAGCTGCCCTGTTTGAAGGAACCAGTCAGTTCAGCAGTGTTTTGCAGACGTTCCCACCACCCAAGAAGGAGGAGTGGGAATAAAACATTCACAAGCCAAAATTGTTGCTTGAGCAGACAGCCCCAAAATTCAGTGAATCTGGCCTATGTATGCCAGCAATGAGTTTTTTCCCCACACTGCCACAGTGACCTATTTCATGTCTAAGATTTTAGGTAGAAAGATATGATGACCTTCAGAAATCAGCAACTCCTTCTACCAGTTCTCTCTATACCATCAAATAGATATATGCATAATATTTGTCACATCTGCCAAACCACACACTGCAGAAATGGAACCAGACTCTAAAATCCAAATTCTTTCTAATTCAGAACACCAAAAATCATCAGAAGTCTCTGCAAGGTCTCAGAAATTGCCCAACAAACCCATATCCAAAGAGAAAGTACACAAGCATTTTCAAGGGAAGGTAGGTAATGGAAAAGGTCTGGAAATGAAGCTCATTTATATGCCACCGGATCATTAATTGTTGGTATTATTAAGTAATACTCAAATCTTTATCAGACCTTTTTTAAACATCTTTTCCATTCCATACACTCCGATAGTTTTTACAGTAGGAAAAAGATTAGAAAAATAAAATCTCACCCCTGAACAACACTGTATGAAGATCAACATCATCAGTCACAAAGGTTTTTACAGGGGGACCAGATAATCTTTTGTTTCCTCCAAACCAGCCCGAAATTAGAAAACAGCAGCAAGATAGACACAGTATCTAAGAGCTAGATTAAGGCCGACAAGATGAAGACAAACATGGGCTCAGATCTTTTGAAATGAAGAAACCCTCCAAATGTTTCTATACATATGCATGCACGCACACACGCACACATGTACACTCGTGTGTACTAGTCAAGCGAAGGCTTCACAACCGTGAAAGCACCACTGGAGAGTGTTCTAGCACCAGAATGAAAAAGTTGGTTGTCTTCCCTCTTCAGCAATAAAATCCAAAGTCTTTCTATTGCTTTGGACAAGGTCACCAACCACCCTTCCGAGAACAGTTTCAGTGAGCAGATTCAGAAGTGTGGTGACAGGTTAAAACATTCCTGTTCTGGAATATGGGCAGGAAGAGGTGTGTTGAGAGGCTGCAGCTCCTTGGTTGCTGGGAAGGAGGAGAAAATTTGTATTGCAATCTGGTAGAGACAGAGACCAACTCGGACTCCAGGTGAATGTGATGGTAAAACTCAGCGCAGGCTGGGAGGTGAAAGTGAGAAGTTTGCATACATGAAGTCACAGTGCACATCTGTCGGCATAAATAGACAAGCAAACCCACAGTATTCTCTGGCAAAGCTTGTCTCTGCATAGGAGGCCCCTGGGTACGCTGGAAGTCAGGACAAGGATCCACAAATGGGATGGCACACCCTGCACCAGGACATCATCAAACTCAAACAGCAAAGGTCTAAACAGAACCTTGTAAATTGGTCTGCTAGGCATTTTGCCTATACACGTGCTCAAGCGAGCCTGCAGAAGTCTATAAAAGGGATAAAAATCTCTTAACAGCAAGGTTATGGGTCAGGTTTGGCTACAAGCAACAACTCATGCAAAATAATGAAACATCAACCTGCAGCATCCACATCTTTGTGCTGCGGGTCTCCATCTCCTTTGGATAGGAGGTGCTGGCTGTGCAGCCTTTGCCAACACTCGGAAGAGGCCGAGAGAGTGATGCAGAGTCAGGAATGACACCTCCAGCCTCTCGGGTCACAGGTGTGGGTGCAGCTCTGTCCCCTGCCTGTGAGATGCAGGGCAGGTGAGGAGCAGGCCTTGCTAACCAGGGAGGATGAGGAGCAGCAGCTGGAAGCAAGCTGCTAAGACAGCGCAGGAAAAAATGGAAGAGACTGAATTTTTCAGTGCTTGAATCACCAGCAGTAAAGCCCCGTTTAATCTGCCGTACAGCGTGCTGATTAGAGTCTGGCTATCACCCACAGGATGTATTAAGTGAGGCTGTGGCAGGAACTCAAAACATGCAAGAAAAAAAATAAATGTAGTGAAAGAAAGGGTGATCATCACTCCTAGGTGTGAATTTCAGGTTCAGAGCAGGGGATTATCAGCAGAGATAGGTTTTGTTTCTGGGCACGTGCAAGAGTACAACGGAGGGAACAGCAGCAGAACTGAAACGGAGGAAGAAACACAGTAAGCCTAACACTGTAATTCAAGATGCAAACACAGGACAATGGGATGAGGGGGAGGAAAGAGACAAGTTTGAGGTAAAGGAGCCCAAAGGAAGAGACAATAGAAAAAACTCTTAATAGAGTCAGCCCTGCTTAAGAAAATACATAGCTAATGGCAGTTGGCTCTCTTGTCACCAGGTATCCTTGACACGCTGGTAAATCTTCTCTCTGCACTTGGGATTTAAGAATCAAAACATAAAGATCGAGACTTTTTTTTTTTCTAAGGTGTACTAAATGATTTCACAATACTGGAAATGGCCCCTGAATTCTAAAGCAACGCTGAAGACTCACCCTAAAGCAAAAGTGTCCAAATCATACAATGCTTTTGAAAATCTAGGGCTATTTCCTTTTGGTTAGAAAAGAAGAATCTATCCAGAAGCAGGTTTGACATTTCTCACTGAAAGCACCTTGGCATTTAACTAAGTAAGAAATATCTTAAATGTTTACTTAACAAATCCCAATGCCAGATTGAGGCATCAGGTTTCTGGATAAATGTATACAATCACACAGCTCCTCACCTACCTTCTAACAGAATAGATTTGTGCGATTTACAGCAAGAACAAAGCTATGCCACTCGCTGCCTCAGTGAAAACACCAGCAGAGTTGCGAGCTGAAGCCCTTTGACTATGGTGCAAATCACAGAGAGATCCTTTTTTCATTACAGAATTAATTGTAACAGAATTAATGCCCCCTGGGTAAAGCAAAGCTCAGGCTTCCTCTTTCTAATGCAAACCACAAAAGGATGTCTGTCTGGGGTTAGTGCACACCTACAGCAACTGTACTGGCTGGGGGTATGTACAGACAACAGTTTCTGAGAACCAGCATGACCAGAATGGCAACTGGTGAAAGTGGCCTCAGGGCACAGCCCAGGTGGAAGCACATGGACATATAAGATGCAAGAATATGACAGAACAGCCAAGGTCACCCACACACTTTAGGCAAGCTTAAGGCAACTAAAGAAAATCCACTGATAATTTAGAGGAGAGTATCAAAGGGAAAAGAGAAGAGGAACCACTGGGCAAAGAGGCTGGGAATGCCAGCACCAGCTACTAAGCCATCCCTTTTCTCCATCTTATTTGTTCTAAGTCTCCTCATTTTATCAGCACCATCAGCATGAGGTTAATATGTCAGAAAGAAGAGTTGGGGATAGGTTCCTAAAACCATAGCTTACACATTTTCAGACTTGTGTCTCGGGTCAGTTCCTTTGGAAGAAAGTGCACAGGCCATTTGACTGGCCTCTTTTTTGAACTGGAGCTTTCTAGGGATTCTGCCTGCCACCTCCAGGGACAATCGTGTATGATATGTTAGCTATCTAGGTTCCTTGTCATGACAGGTTGAGCATACAGTATTTTTTTTAAAAAAACAGCATGCACCAATGGCACAGCCATTAGATGTGAAGCCATGGTTGAATTCTTCTTGTCTCCTCAGAAGCAGGTGGAACCAGAAAGAAAGGGAGTGTTGGCACAGATCAGCGCAGGCTCCGGTAGACATATGCCGATGTGAAGATAGCATTGAGAGTCAGGCTCACGGCCAGCAGACCTCGGAGAGCGGAGTTACCAAAATGACCTTGGTAGAAGAGGACAACACAAAGAAAAAAAGGGAATAGTAGAAAGAGATATTAAAGAATTGATGAGATAAATAACAGTGAACATACACTGTGCTCTTCCTCTCTCTTTGCCCAGTATTTTCACTATAAGCAAAAGCTGCTGAAGCATTTTTCCTATCAGGAAAGATTCCACTGCTCCCTTTGGTTCTGTTTTCATCTCATTGCTCTACTCAGCACCTGCATCCCCACCCTTTTCCTTCTGCTTCAGTTTAGCACTCTCTCAGTATTCTCCGGATAGCCCAAAGAACAATAATAGCCTTATTAAAGTCCTAGAATAGCAGCCAGAAGAACCACTTTGCTACCACTTCTACTACAGCACAGGAAGGATCTCAGTGACCCTCACAGAAATGCTCACACACACATGAAGCACTCACATGACTTGCACCTACCTCTCCAGCCTGCCAAATCTTCCCCTTTGGTAGTTGTGTCCACCACACAGGTAGATGAGTGTGATGAGCGATCCTCCTTTCTGATGGAATTATCACTGCAAATACTCCCTCCTTCCATCGCAGATCTCATATCTGCAAGGAGAAAAAGATAGGAAAATTCGCAGCTACCAGACTAAAGCTAGACATGAGTAATGAATGGTTGCCTTGTTAAATCATGAAAGGATTGAGGACAGGATCTGGAAACAAAAGGCAAATTTCACTGCTGTGCTGAGGAAGTTGCCTGCATGTTTGTCTCAAATGCTGTCCATATCAGCATCACCACATCCATAGTTAAAGAACTTATCCAAACACGGGTGAGGAGTGGCATTAGTATCCCTGGGGCACCACTAAGTGAGAAAAGGACATCTAGTTTGGCAGACAAAAGGCTCTCCAGGCCAGTGAATTCTTAAGGGAGCTTTGGTAGCCTAACTGACATGACCACCTGGGTGTTTCCTGAAGGTTTCCCATCTATTGTGTGGCCTAGATGACACATGGCTTGGTTTGCAAGCCAACTCCTTCCTACAAATGCATTTTCAGTTGCGCAGCAGGGTGCCAGCGTACCATGCATTCCCCGCTCGCTGAGGTTCTTCTTTGGAAAGGAGGACAACTCAGTGGCAAAGATGTTGCTGTCTGAGTGGGTGTGCTCTTCTGAGCTGGTTGGGGTGAGCAGACCCTCATTCTGAGAAGGGAAAAGCAGCAGCTTCTGTCCTTTCAGGTTCAGGCGGGCAGGGCTGATGAGCGGCCGGCGGTACCGCAGGGAACCTGAGCTGGAAGTCACGGAGCCAGCCACCGACGGTGCTGGAGAGGGGATGCGGGAGGGAGCACAGCTCCCTGACAGCAGGGAGAAGTGGTCTGAAATGGAAACATCCCCAAAGAGAAAATCATGAGATTATAATCCCAACACAATAGGCACAGTCTTCTTTAACAATTCTACAAGAAACGGGAATACCAACTGTCCAACATATCTTGTACTAAAATTCTTTAGTGATCACAGTTCCTACACTGCAAAACATGGAGAAACTCCACATGCGCTTTGGTACACTCAAGAATGACTTAGACTAGAGATGGGTTTCTCAGGAGCCAGGTGAGCTTTCTCTCTGCTCAGTTGTGTCCATCCAGGAGAGCCTGTTTTGCAGGTAAGTTAACCTTTCTGGCATGTCCTTTAGATGCTGCTGGGAAAGCGTTATCAGGATGCGAGGAGGTTTGCACAATGGGAGTAGCTGAGGCTGTGTCCACATTCCAACAGCAAACACTCAAACAGCACCAAGCAGCCAAAGGATCCATTTGGGGTCAGGAGGGCAACAGACAGGTCACACAGGAGCAGACAGGGCAGCGAAATTAGCAGTTCCTTGGGCTGGGGAACAAAAGAGAAACAGAAGAGCTGCCCTAAGAACAGTCTAAACTCTCCTGTCAAAGCTACCTCAACTCAGCTTTAGAGCAGAGAAGGGATCCTTGCTTTGTCTCACTGGTTTCACTGTGAGGTCTCCCATGGAAAAGGGGATCCAACACATGCAGCACCTTATTTTAAGGGACTCCCACTCTTAGTTGGAACTCTCTCTGCAGCATTTCTAACAGTAAAACTGGTATTTTCACTGGGACATGAGCAGGGAGGAAAGAATTAAACTTGGATCACGTGTTTCAACCCACTCACTGCAAATCCTGCAAAGACAGCTCTCTGGAAGGCCCAGCACATTACCTGATGTAGGAGATTCCTTGGACTGAGACGCCTGTGAGGCCGGTCGACTTCCACTGAACAAGTAGCCAGAATCTAAAAAGCAAAAATGAAACAGTTTGAACCCAACTGGCTCAGCTACTGGAGGCTTACCCTTTAGAAATGTAACTGCATCATCAGGGGATGGGTGTAAATGCAGGCAGGAAAAGTGTCCCAATTTCCTGGGCAGGCAATATGCCAGCATCAGAATAACCCACTTTTCCCAGCTGCAGCAGAACAGATCTGCCCAGCAGGCTCCAAAAAACAACCCTGTGACTGTATCACAGGCTGGCTTGCCTCTACTTTAGAAGGAAAAGAAGTGATGATATGGTTGTAACCTTTTCTCATTGAAATAGCCTTAACTATAGATCATAGAGTGAAACGAATTCCCATCTAGCTGGCAGGCGCAGCAGCCATAATAATGAGGCAGGAAAAAAAACCCAATCAATTAAAAGTACCAAAGTCAGAAAAACGAAGCGATACAAATGAAACCTCAGAGCTTAAACGGAAAAATCCCCACAAGACTGCTGTCTCTGCTGCAGTGTTATCCTAGAAACTGCCACATTTTGGCCTCTGACCTTCTGCTAATCAGTTAGTGACACAGGAAAGCTTAGCTTTCCTTGGATGGAGAAGAGCATTTGAACAGTATTTCCCATCTGTTCCTTTCAAGCACAGCAAAACCAAGGGCTTGAGTTACTGGGAGCGAGTCTTTCCTTAGGCCTATAAATCTTGCCTAGATGACACAGAGCCCTTAGAAACAAGAGGAAATGGGGTCTCTGAAACAGCTTCAATAGTTGTGCTAATGCATATCAAATCCACACTGAGGGAAGAGCTTGCTCTTCAGCTCACCTGTAGCAAGAAAAGCAAAGGAAACTACACCAAGCAGGTAGAAGGAAGATCTTGCCAGATCAGTAATCCTAATGCTCCCAATCACTTCCAAAAGCTGCTCTTCTCCATCCCCATGTCTAACTGCTCCTTATTTCTTTCTCTCACACACAGCCTTGGAGCTCATGCCATGCTGCCACAAACACCTGGAGAAGCCCCTGGATTTCAGTAAACCCACAGCAGGCAAGCACTCACTAAGACTTCTTGTTTCTCCAAGATGGCAACAGTGTGCTGCATAATTTCAGGGCTACAAAGATGATTAGGGGACTAGAACATCTCTCTTAGGAAGAACAGCTGAGGGACTTGGGTCTTTTTAGTCTGTAGAAGAGAAGACTGAGGGGGGATCTGATCAACACCTATAAATACTTAAAGGGTGGGTGTCAGGAGGATGGGATGTCTTTTTTTCAGTGGTGCCCAGTGTCAGGACAAGAGGAAATGGGCACAAACTGGAACATAAGGAGTTCCATCTAAACACCAGGAGAAACTTCTTTACTTTGAGGGTGGCAGAGCAGTGGAACAGGCTGCCCAGGGAGGTGGTGGAGTCTCCTTCTCTGGAGACATTCAAAAACCTGCCTGGACACATTGCTGTGCAACCTTCTCTGGGTGGACCTGCTTTGGCAGGGGGTTGGTCTAGATGACCTCCAGAGGCCCCTTCCAACCCCATATCATTCTGTGATTCTTAATGCCAAAAACCAAATTACTAATGCTGGATACTCCTCTGTGTCACGGGAGCAGCAATCCCTAAACAGGAATACAACATGTGGATACCTCACAGCCCATTTCCTTCTGGAGCACTGTGCCCCTCCAAGTGTCATTTCCACTGGGCCAGAAAGTTTCACGCATACTTACCTGCTCTGGCCAAGGAGGGGATGGTACCCAGCGAGAGCGCCCTGTTGAGACGACCAGGAAGAGAGGAAGAAGAAGTTCTGCATGGGGATCTGAAGAGCTGTTGGTTTGTCAGCTGGAGAATACTGGGTGGTGTTGGGACAAAGAGAGACGTAGCAGAGGAAGGGAAGCCAGTCCCGGTGCCACCAGGAAAGAGAGTAATCGAATCCCCAGACAGGTACCTGCAAATGACACCACAACAGACATTGAGCAATAGCTTCATTCCAGTAACTCCCTCTCTCAGCTGTACTTCTTGCATGAACACTTGCTTTGTTCCCAGGTTTGTACTCATTTTTCAGTGCGGGACCTCAAGTTGAAGAATGTTTAAGTGTTTATGGGAATGTTCCTACACCTTTGAAACTGGGGAAGGAAGAACTGCTCAACAATACTTAAATTATCGTGCACCAACCTGTCCCACAATACAGGGTGGAAAAAATGGTGGGCCGGTGTAGGAACTCAAGTACAAATAGACATAACACCTTGGTTCTCTCCCTGGATGAGAAAATTACCCAGAGACCACCAGAACGATTTACAAAGCCCAGATACACAAAGGACCAACCACAAAATACATCGTATGTTTGTTATGTGCACATGCAAGCAACATGCTTACAAATGTCATGACTGTGGGAAGGAAGTAATTGACTAGTTGTTTTGTCTTTAGAAACCAGAATCAACAGCTTACCTCTGATGCCAGTAGAGAGAAAAGCATTTTTATGGGTAGATAAAGATTTAGGCACAAGAGTTCTGTTTTAAAATTAACATTTAAACTTCATTAATACATTTGCCTTCCTCATACTTCTGTGAGGTAATGAAGACTCACTACCCTCATGTTACAGTTGGGAAAGAGAAGTAAAAAGAAGCTGAGTGACTTGTTGAAGGTCGCATAAAAATCCTGACAGAACAGAGACACAAACCTGGGTTTTCCAGTCCTAAATCGAGGTCTAAATCATTACATTTTCCTTTCCTTGCATATTATAATTAGCCACAAATATGTGCCAGCATAGCCACTCAGAGGGAACTGTGCTCCTGTAGCGTTCCTTCCAGCAACTGTCTTGCTTCTAGTACTTAAAAAAACCCCAATCTCTGTTATAGTGCCTGAAAAAGTGTGAATAATGGCAATTGTGTTTCCAGGCCTGTGAGTTGTTTTCAATGGGTTCTTTCCAAGTGAAAGAGGGGAGCTGAAAACAGCATGTCCAGCTTGAGAACACGCGAGGAGAGATAACAGACGAAACATATTACTGGCACCTGTACTAATTAGCTTGATTTTTAAGTACTAAAGACATAAGCTGATTTCTGTTCCACTGGTAAAATAACAGTATGAGACTACCTTAGAATTCAAAAACTTTTTGCAGCGAGCACTGCCACAGTATTTCACACTCAAATACTATATGCAAATAAACTATGCAATTGATTTCTGATACCCCCATTTAATCACCTATCTTTGCAGTGGTTTAGAATTTTTAAATTTTAACCTAAGCTGAACAACTTGTCAAAAATTTCCTCCGCTTTTTACCTTCTTTCTATCCCTCCTTGCAATCACAAACTCATCTTAGCTTGTGTGTACAGTAGAATTGACTACATTGCATCAGAAATGAGTAGTCAGCTTTGGAGTCCTCACACCACCAAAATGAGCGTTCTAAGAAGGTTGCAACAATAAAAGTATAGGAATTATGTAATATTTTAAACAATAAAGTGTTAAATTTGAATAAATGTTGAATAAAACACATGGAAGAAAGTCTAGAATATGAACAAGATCTCCCAAGGATCTCTTGTAAGATTTTTGTTTAGTTAGAAACAGGTAATAGTCTTGTCAAGTAAGTCATGACGAAGTACTAACAAAGAATGAAGTGTATACATTTTAAAATGGAGATATTAGACTTTGCAGCAAGTAATCAAGCTGTGATATTTGAAGGTTTAATCTCACTTATGATAAAAACAGAGACAGGTGAGAGCAGCAATGTGACTTTTTGTTTGTCAGAGGAAAGGCAGTAGTAAATCAAAGAGCGAAGGAATACACGGATCTCAGTCTTGCACCGAGGGTGCTTTATGCACGTGCCCTTCTCTCTTGGAGATTAAAGAGGTGATGCAGCAATATTATGCAGTGCTAGCATGTCCTGAAGAAGCAGCCTAGAGTTAAGATTACAATTTAAAATATCTTATAAAACTACTTATCTGCTAGTACGAGGCAGACATCAACAATCCCGACCAGCTTAATCAGGCTGAACAACATCTGAGGCAACCAGGTTCCTGGTGCGTGCCAGCGGGACATGCCTTCAACAGCGGCAAGGAACTCCTCAGTCTTGCAGCAGAAACTGCCCAACCTCTTCAGGTTCCAGAGGACCTGGGAAGGGTGTCACGCTTCGCAAACGTGCAGAGTCCTTGAGTGCACAGACAGATACACATTTGCCCCACCACACATACAGATGTAAACAGCAGATGTGCATGGTCATCTCAGCTTTGTAAGAGAAAACGGATGGGAAAGGAAATTAAAAGTGCAGCTCAGGACTATGGTATGAATTGTACCGAAAGAGTGATACCTACCACCCACCGTGACATGTCTGTGAAGGGCCAAGTCAGAGCACCACCTGTGAACAACACAGCTCTTTTTTCCTAACTTTGCATCTTTTGTATCTTTGGGCTAAAGTATCCAACTTGATGCAGCTCCTTGCTGCACTGGGAAACAGCTTATCTAGCTTATTGACTTCTGGCAGTTTTTCCCTTAATGGGCTGGAAGATATTAGAATTGTTTATCACTTATAACCACAGTCTTTTCCCCGGGATTGTAACTGTTTTAGATTGGATTCCCATGGGCTCTGCTGCTCAACAGCCCCACTTCTTCTCAACCTCATCAAGTTAGTGCAGGCAGATCCTCGGAGCAGCTGAGGAACCACTTGTCTTGCACCATCCAGAAAAGGAATTTTTCTGATTAGCAAAGAAGAGCTGAAGAATTTGAAGCATATTAAAAAGCATACTAATGCCTTAGGATTGACTGCTGACCAAAGAATGGCTTAAATATCATTCTGCTCTTAAAGACAAGGTAAATTCCTGCAACATGTGAAAACTCCTGTTCCTTTTCTATGTGCTTTTCTGTTTAGTGTTTGCCGCTGTCACATCAAGAGGGCTAGGAACTGCTAAAAAGCAGGGGTGCTGTCATGGGAACGTGCTTCATGCCTGAGAATGGTTAGCTGAACTAAAACTTCTTTCAGAAGCAGATGAAAAAAGGTGAGGAGATAAGAGGATCATAAAGCAGGAAGCAGTCACAGCCACGTCACAGCCTGGAAGGGAGCACTGCAGCTGTGTCTGTGCTCTCAGACTGCCTCATTGCTCCAAGCCACGTGATAATAGTGGGTCTGGTAACAGCGAAAAAGTAACCAAAAAAAAAACAAAGGAGGGAAAAAAAGAAAAAAAAAAAAAGGCTCTGGAGTCAGACAGTTTGTGGAAATAGTCAGGGCCCGTAAGCCGTTTATTTCAGAACTTGGTTGTGAACATCAAAAACTGTGTATCTTAATTAGTGTTTACAATGATCACAGCGTTACTAGACAGTTGGGCACAACTCTGCTACACAGATACTCTAAAAATAAATAAATAGAAGGTTAAAGAAGAGCATTACATGGTATGGGACTGTACACTGTCCTGAAGAAACACCTCCTGCCAGCAGAGCCTCCCCTCCTCCGTCCCAACACCTCCCTCTTATTCAGAGGGATATGTGTGTAGGCCTTTCTAATTCACATTTTAACAGAGATGCTGCACCACCCCTGGGTGAGACATCTCTAGAGAGCGATGTGGGAGTGCCTGGGTCAGGTCAGGTCAGACTCCAGGGCTGCAGATGGAAGCACTCCTACTATCAGATAATTCAGTACATGAAGTAAGAACGTAACATGCAGTCACTGCCAGGCAGTTTGTATGTGCCCAGGTTCATCTCCTGGGAACCACATCTCAGTCACGGGGTAAAATGGTTCCTCTGGACTTAAGGTCCCATCATAATTTAGCTCTAAATTATCCATGTATAACTGCAGCATTTCCCCCAGGCAGCGTGGGTGCTGCTGCCCCGACCGCGGTAACAGCTCACTCTTGCCTTACTGCTGGCTGTGAGATAAAACAAGTTTCTGGGAGCTGACCTGCAGTCACTTGCCTGGTCTGATGCATCCCATCGGTCAGCGCCACAACCTGTGCCTCCAGTCAGAATCAGGAGTAAAGAGCAATACAGTGAATAAAAAAAGGGCAAGGGGAGAATGGAGAATAATGCTAAAAAAGGGCACAGGTCTCAGACACATTAAGATTTTGACATGCGACTTGAGAGCTAGAAACTTTAGCTGCCAAGACTAGGAATTCTTTTCTCCTGTGTGTTGCCCTGCTTTGGATAAAAAAGGAGGGTTGAGCTATAGCTGAAAATGCTCCAGCTGCCAGGTCCTGCACTAATACCTTGCAGAGTTCAGCCAGATGTTTGGCATGAACTTGCCTTGCCTCCTAGCTGCTGGCACAAAGGCAGGGGGGTCTATATACACACATCCCATGTCTACAGAAATCCAGATATGCTGGCATGACAAAAATGTTCAGAGTACCTTCTCCCTGCCCAGCTTTGGTCCCAAAATAAGCTTTCCAGGGGATGACTCAAGGTACACTTCAGGACTGAGTACTGCCCCTTTTCACATGAGAGAGTCTGCCACAGCTGAAAGAGGCCCCCAGTGTACTTGCAGGTGACGGCACACCTGGAACGAACCGGCAGGTTATATGTGACAGCACACAATTCCAACAGCATCTCTTTAAAAACCAAAGCAAAGCCATATACCACAGCTCCCTGCTTTCACGAGCAGAGTCTGTCTGGAGCAATCACCTAGCCATTAATGATATTAATTTTTATAAGAGTATAAATAATTTGTCCACAATACATCGATACATACTTTCTATAGTATCTAAGCATGATTATTAGCTTCACATTAATTTCAGCATACTTGAAAAATATTCATAAAGCCAAAATAAAACATCACTACACCATTTTAATATTCCCCTTGTGTCCTCACCCTTTGACACACCCAAGCTCAGTTCACTAGGGCATGCAAAGCACAGATGTAGGAAAGGAGAAGTTAATAGGAAGGAAAGAATGGGATATAAATGTAGCGTACTTAGAATTGTCAAGGGCCACAAAGGCTTCAGTTAGCATGCACTGATGTCAGTCAGGGCTTCAGGAAGACCAGAAGTAGCAGCAGAGATGCTTACTTGATTGCTAGCTCTGGGTTCTCCCTCGGCCCTCCTATAGTTTGCAGAGTTGCTCAGAAATTTAGGAGTGCGGCCCAAGTATCCTCTTATTCCCAGCCACACTCACTGGTGGCCAATGAAGGAGAAAACCACTGGCCTGGCAGACATACTGCTGTCCCAAGCCGCAGCTGCGTCAGTTCCACTGAAGCAGAGCAAGACAGTGTTGTCAAAAATCTCATCCAGGGAAAGGCACTTAAAGAAACCAAATCAGCCCCTTTGTACACCCAGCTCTGCGGGGCAGGGCACAAGATGCTTTCGAGTCGGCAGAACAGCCACGGCCGCTGTGAGAGCCAGAGCTGGCCGCTTTGGGC
>JAOTQQ010000008.1:4546871-4561254 GCA_026546715.1 Gallinago undulata
TTTTCAATTATGAGTCCAAAAGTTCTTCAATGATAAGTTGTGGACAAAGCACCACAGAGACCAGGGCTTCAGCTGTAGAGCTTGGCCATAAAAGAAAGTAGCTTTCTGATGTTCCGACATATAATGTTAGTGCAACTTGTAAATATACTTCATTTGCATTAATCTGCATAAAGCCAAGACAAACAGATTTCTTGCTTGCAGCTAATGTATAGTTCAGAATGTATAGTTCAGTATAGCTTTGCACTGGCTGTGCAAACAGAGCTAAAATGTTTCTTAACAGTATTGTTCAGGCTTCACAGTGTTAACCCCGCTCCTTCCCACAGTTCTACCAGCTGCCTGTTCCTGCCAACTAGCGCGCATCCTCCCCATCCCACCACACTACTGCACAGGAAGAAAGAAAGAGAATAAAAGAAGAGATCAAGTACAGGAAAAATAAAACGTTAACAATTAACAGCAAAACATCCTAAAAGGCGCCAGATCCCAGCAGGCTCAAAGATAAGGCATGTCTGAATTAAAAGAAAAAAGAAAGAGCTGCTATAAAGAAGGGGGGAAAACAGCTGCTCCAAAGGTACAGGAGGCCACATGAAATAGGACAAAGCAAAACTTCATGCAGCCTTGACTTTCAGCTCCTTAAAGGAAAACACCTGAAGAGGCTGCAAGCACCTTAGGAGGCTGCCACTTAGAGTTTCCTTGCTACTGGGCAAGAAAATTTGGACAGATTAATTTTATTCTTATTTGAAAAAGACAGGATATTGCCATTAGAAATCAGGCATGACACCACCAGGACCATCCCCACACATAACAGTTTGTCAGCTGCTCACACCCCTCCCTCCTTCTAGCAGTCTCAATATAGCCTTCTAAACAGGAGATTCCTCCCATCACTTGGACATACATGACAGCAGAGTGGCAAGAGGAACCCCTCACCTCTGCCACAGCAGGCCGTTCCAAGTTCATGCGCTAGAAGCTCACAGGAACTTTCAATCCAACTTTTATAGGAAGACAATCACAGCTGAAGTGAAACATCAGTCTTTTCCTACATTTAACTTTATGGGGAAAACTCGAAAGTACTGAAGCAGGAAGGGGAAAAAGAAGAAGGCTAGGTGTCTTATTTCACTGAATGGACATAACAACTTGAGGTTTCTTGGGTCTTCTGTGCAGCTGGTTCAGGGAATGGCAGAGCTGGCACTGGATTTGCTTTCCCTCCCCATTTGTTTTTCCCCTGATGATTCCTGCCCTTTCAGCAGTTCACTGCTGTCTGGCTGAGCACTGCTCCCTGCTCCAGCAGGCTGACAGGTACAGAAAAAAGACTGGATGTTTAAGGAACTTAAACAGGTTAGGCAGGAAAGAGGTGCAGAGCAATTGTCAAAGTCCAAACCAGCACTGATGACCCTGCACCCTCCTGTTGGCTTTTTTTACTGTTCTGATAAAGTCCTGTACTTTGAGACAATTCTCTACATTCAATAAAGTGTCCTAGTGGAAAATGGGACATAATGGTTACTGTTTAGCATTTTGAAAGTCTGAAAGTGGAACAGGAAACAACCTGGGACTGTGAGCTGGAAGACAAACCTTTTGGGTCAAAATTGGTAAATGATGGGAACACGGAAGAGTGGAACCAGACTTTGCAGATGCTGGATTCCTTTTGTGGACAAGTAAAAGAGCCCTCAAAACAGCATCATTCACAAGCACCAGAATGGAGAAAGGTGTTCTGTTTGCTTGGAGGTGGATATTGCGGTTATCTGAAGGCACTGGAAAAAAGTTCCAAAGGAGAGCCCCAAACGGGAAGCAGGTTTGTGTGCCCCCTTCCCATGTTGGTTGTTAAGTTATAGGCACATGGTCCTTCAGCCAGGAGTTATCTACCTTCCCATGACACACTCAGCTTGGCTTATTGTTAACAATATCAGAGCCTTTGTTAGTGCTATCTTGATGCTTTTGCAGTTAATACTGGTTTGAAGAAAAATAACCATGAAAAGCTATGAAATGCCTTTTATTTCCTTTTAAAAAGCTTCTAAAAGCTTAATAATATTATATTATAATATAAGCTTAATAATATTATATTAATATAATAATTATATTAATATAATTATTATATTAATAATTTCTCCAGCATCTGCAGTAGCCAATAGTGTCTGAATCTTTCAGTAGGAACTGCAAATAATTTATAGTGAGAGTTCCATTCTGATTATTTTAGACTTCATACATAGGAAGATCAAGACACCCAATTAAGTTATATCAGAGTCTTAGTGTGGCGAGTTCCATTGCACTATTCTGAACAGGAGAAAATAGCAGATCTTCTGTAACAATGCTATTTCCTCTTGAAAAGACCCAAATCGGGATGAGAAACGCAGTGGAGTGCCTTGCAAAAACCTGTGCAGGATAATCAGAATGCTTATCCGTAGGGGCCCCAGCAAGTTAATCCGACAAAAACCCAAGCAGCTGAAAGCTCCTTCCTCCCCCCAGTAATATCCAGTTATCCCAGCTTTCAGCGGAGGACTGCCAGGCACTCAGCTCAAAGTCGCCATTTCCAGACCCCTTCCCTCAGCAGCACTAGCGCTGATGTCAGACTTTGAAAAAGAATCTCTCCAAGTGACAAGAGAAATGAATCTCTATTGCCATGTGGTCCCATGGCAGAGGCTCCCACCCCTTCCTACAGCACATCCTCCTCAGCTGCGTTCTCAATGATAAGGATAAACTGTGACTGAATTAAGTAGTGATGTACAATGAAAGCTGTCCACACACCAAAAAGCATGTGGTTGTTCTTCCCACATTTCTTCTCTTTCTAAGGCTACAAGAGTAGAGGAACATAGGTATTTTTATCTACTTGTGCTTTTACACAGATGCTCTTGGAGGGGTTGGTGGGTGGGTAAGAACCTGAAGAAAACCAGCATAGAAAGCAACAGCCACCAGTAGATTTGAAAATTTAGCCTAAAACAGCTGAATACTTTCAGATATTGAAATTAAGACAACCTGAGCTACATGACCTTTTAAAGCACCCTTTTAAATAAATTACTGAAGTTCCAGTCAAAAGCACTTAAGGACATGTCTCCATTTAAAACGGGAGTCACAGGAGAACGGCAGAGCAAGAGAGCATGCAGTTAAGTGATGCCACACAGTGAAAGGAAAGAAGAACCAGGTTATTATGGACTACACGCATCCCCTCCTCGCATGCCTGTACACCATGCAGTGTTTCTACAGCACACGGTACGAGGACTCGGAATCCAGAGGCAAGTTCCCATCAGTTCGAAATTAAAATGACCAGCACCATTAGAAAACTGAAGGTGGCCTGGGCCCCATGGAGGATCAAGGCAGAGGATTCCTCTGTGACCGGCTAAGGATGGACAGGAGAAGCCAGAACCTCTTTGGCTGGAGGAGCAGAATGGGGAGAAGATGGCTGCATTTATGGAGCAGTTTGTGAAGCAGCTGCTGGAAGAAGTGGCTTTGGGGAAGTTGGATATTTGCACTGCTGACGTAGGATTCAGGAGGAAGGGAGAATGGAGGCAGCAGGAGTAGCTTCCTTTGCTAGCCAGTGGAAAGGCTCCAAGCAGCTAGCACAGTGGGAAGCAAGGATGGGGAAAAAAACAAAAAGGAAAAAATATGCATATAAAGGAAGAAGAGATCTTCACTGCTTATCTAATTGAAAAAAGAAAAGAAAAAAAAGAGGAAGGGAAAACAAAAAGAGGAGAGAGAAGCACCAGTCGCAAAGAGTTCACAAGGCTTTTTTTTTTTTTCTCCTTCCCCCAGCGTCACTGCTCTGGCTCTGACCTTCGGGGCCGGTATCTCCGATGGCCCGTTGATTTCCGCGTGGCCACTGCTGCGGTGAAGCCCACCAAGCAGCACAAGGACGTGGTGCCAAATTTGGCTGTGTCTAGCCAGTTGGGTGTTTCCATCTTCAGGTACCTCTCAGCTAAATGCAGACTCATCACTACGAACCACAAGACCGAAGCAAACGCATCAATTCTGCGGAGCCTGCAATGCCAAAAAGAAACCCAACAAAACACAAGGTAAGAGTTTAAACATCAATGAAGCCCCTTGGTCCTGAGGAATACGAGGGGATGTGGGGAAAAGGCAGGGAGGGTACAGAGATGGAGCAGGTTATATAGTATATCTTACTACAGTTATATCATCTGCAGCCCTTGCCACTGCTGTGGTAAGTATCTCAATCAATGAGTTTCACTCTCTACAACGTTACAGAGCTGCAGGGGGAGCTTTTCATTCACAGTAATTCAAACTTAAATTGAATGAATCAAGGCAGAGACCCAAAGCAAGCTCTGCTGTCTCCATCCAGCCAGCTGGCAACCCAAAAGACAGGGAGAACTGTACCACCCAGTACCACCTTTGCCATTCTGGCAAATGTTTACCCGCCCAGCCACCGAGTTAAGAGAGAGCAAAAGATCTCCAACATTATGCAGTTTTCAGTTAAGTGAGACAGGAGAAAAAAGCACACCCACCTGATCCGCCCAGCTAGGAACATGGCCAACAGGCAGGTGAACAGTCCAAGGACAGCAACTGCCATCTGGTGATTCTTCCCGTAAGCCCATGCGGCACTCAGGTTCTCCACCATCTGTTCTGGGAGCAGGCGGAGCAGCTCCTGCCAGCCTGCCACAGTCACAGAAGTGTCATTTTCCAAGTCTGCACGTGAGCTCGTGCCAGTCCTGTTCCGAACGGATGCTGGACCAGAGGAGACGGGAGCAGGGACTGCTGCGCTGAGCGAGAAGGGGTCACCTGACCCATACAAGGCCATCACAACCAGGAACGCACAGCTGATGAAGGCCAAGAACCGCAGAAATATCACCTGAGCTGGTGTGGTTATGGAAGCAGAAGAGGAGGATGAACATAAATTCTGTAGAGGAAGGGAGAAAACACCTTGTCAGAAGCTGATTGAACTGTAGTAAGGTTTTGAAATGGTGCTTTATGAAATACTTCCAGACTCTATGGTTTACTGCTCAAATCCTTTAAGTCTCTGTACTGGGCTGACACCACAGGGGATGCTGTAGACTAGCAAAGAGCAACAGCAGAGCTATGAGCAGAAGCCAAGGTCAGGCAGGGCAGTGAGACAGAGAGAAGGTCATAAATCACTTCCCATCATTTTTCTTCTCCTCCCCCCTGTATTTTGTAGACTGTTGCACTGTACTTATAAATGAGTTTCCTCACTATATTCAAAACTCTATCTCCCATTTTCTGCCAGTTCCATTCTGTTCTTATTACTACATCAGCCTTACCTTCTGGCAATGGCACTGAATGACATCAGCAAGAGGAAAACCTCAAACATCAGGAGCATCTGTGGCAACTACCCTGTGCTCTTCTAAACTTCTGCCGTACACCCAACCTCCCAGTTAGAGATCCCCAAGGTCGCTGCCTGCCTTTCCCAGCAGCAAACCCAGGTGCAGAGGTACCTTGTTCTCTGCACTTCCCCCTAAATTCCCTCGTGGCCTCTCCCCACGTACCTGAGTATAGGTCTTGTCTGTCTCACGGCGTTTGAAATGGTGGCTGAGCAGCAGCGCCCGCAGCTGCCGGTTCTGATGTTTGATGTAATACTCCACTGCAGCCTGGCATGGACGGCACAGCTTGTAGGTCTGCTCCAGGTGGTGTTTATACACCTCAATCTCCTCATCATACTTGCCCTGGTGAGAGAAGAGGAAAAATAGGTGAGAACTGAAGGTCCCTCATCAGTTATTGTGCTGTCTACTGAGATGTGACCAAGGCATGCTACCTGTCTCCAGAAGAACAGCCCCCTGAAACCAGGCCTCAACAGTGACCAAGCTGGAGGCCAGCCATACCCAACTTTGCACGCAGCTGACCCAGCCTCCCTGTCCCAGAAGAGACAAAACAGCCATTGGAGAAGGCTGCTGTGGCCCAATTTCAGGATGTTGGATTTCTGGCATCCAATTTTGCTGTCTTAGTTGAGACCTTATGAATTCAACACAGAAGATGAGACAAAAGAAATAGAATTGCTCTTCCCCTCCTCAAATGAGGGGACACAAAAGACCTATTGTCCCTTCACACCACGTGATGGCTCCTTCCAAAACTCAGCCCCAGCCTCGAAGGATGTCACTGTTTGAAGGCCCCTGGTGAGATGAGCTCCATAAATCATCAACAGCACTTGTAAAAACAAACAGTGAGTATGGCCAAAGGAAAGCTTTTCAGCATCACTATAGTGGATACACCACTTATCACAGAGGCTTCTGAGGCTCTTCCATCTCCACTCCCAGTCTCTATCAAGATCGTTGTACCAAAAACATACAGCTGAAAGCCTGCAGCTTCTTTGGGAGAGAGGAGCAGAAAGATGACTTGTAGCTGCCTGAGGACTTGCTGGAGCAGCTTCATAGGCTCCATCTGCTGGAATTGAGAAGGAATCACATGGGAGAGACTAGCAGCAGGGTCACTCCTTAGTGGACAAGCCAGCAATACTGAGAGAGGCCACTGCTGTCACTGACACCCGTATCTAACCATGCTGGATACCACAGTCCTATGTTTCTTAACTGGCACAGGCACTGCAGTTCACTGAATGCCTAAAAAGGGGCCAAAGGCTGGCATTACTTGAGCAAGGGGATAGGTCTGGCAAGAGGCAGGGACTAGAAATAAAGCTGAGAAAAGGGAATTAGCCAAAGATGCTCTCATTAAGCACGATCAAATTTAAATCCGCTCCCTGGGAGTCATCCTGATTAAACTCATTACAATTACACAAAGCAACTCAGAAGATGAACACATCCCACTATAGCGCAGTCTTATGACCCCGAGGCTTGACCATGGCTAAAAGCTAACGAGTGCAGCAGTAAGTTCTCTGCATGGAACTTTGGGGAGCGATAGAACTGTGAAGGAGACCCCCCACTATTCTATCCTCTGTCCATATGAAGTAATAAGAAGGCCAAGAATTCGCTCAGTGGGAAATCCTGCCGCTGTAACTGTAAAATCCCTTTGCCCCCCTAGGCACAAATGCCTGACCAGGGAGATGATGTGACTGCATAAGATTCCTCTCCCACTCCTCTACAGCAGCACAGCCAAGGCCTCAGGAAAAAACAAAATCTATTAAGGCTTCAGGGTGACTAGTGGGTTTTTGTGCCTACCAGATCCTGTAAGCTCAGCTGGGTCAATGCTAAGTACTGGAGCTATAGCTGATCTCAGCAATGTGCACATTTGGTTTTAGGCTCAAGCTTCAACTTCCAGCATCCATCTAGAAGAGATCATTACATTCTGGCTTTGGCGTAGGATTAGGTAAATTTGGAAGGCTAATCAGCAACCTCCTCTGCACTGGACTGCCACACAGTGCTTCTGAAGAAGGCTACAGGAGCATCATTCCACAGCACACTGAACGTTTCCTATCTTTCCTGCTTATTAGGCTGCAGCACGGTACCATATGCAAAGCCAGACAAATATATTATTATAGAGCAAATTAATCAGAGCAGGAATAACAAATACATGCATGGGAATGCCCTGGACAAACGTTCTCCTATGATGCCAGTCCCCAACGAACGCTTACCTCCTCCCTCGGTGAGAATGAAGCCAGCTGTTTGATCTTCATGGTTTGATGGTTGTTGCATTTCTTGCAAAGCAGAATTTGGCTGCTCACCCACTGCTGCGGTTTGGTGGGATCACAGAAAGTCGTAGCACCCGACACAACATGGTTGAGGTGTTCCATGTACTGAGCAGGGATGGGCTTGTTGTAGTCTCCATTCTGACAAGAAGCAAAAGGGAGGCAGGAGGGAAAGCAAACATGAGATCACAGAATCAAAGCTGAGTATCCTCTGGTTGATAACAAGATTCCCTAAGCTCTGCCAGGAGCTCTGCACTCCACGCATTCACCTATGTAACAAAATAAGTCAGTAAAGAAGAGACAAAATGCTTCAAACTTTCTTCCCCACCCACTTCTCTACATTTATTGCAAGCAGTTGTTCATGGTGGATTTGGGCTAAAGACTGGCTTTATTTAATACCCTAAATAAAGCACTTCAGCTGTTCCAAAATACAGAGAATTAAAAAAAGATTCTTAAGAGATACTGGTGAAAATGTCAAGGCCCTTTTTTGCCCTATGAAGCAAGAAAGGAAAATCTGCCTCTATCATTTTATGCCAGCACATCCCAGTACACATGGATTCTTTCTCCAATTTGATCAAGTGATCAGCTGCTGATTTCACGGGTGCTCAGCATGAGCTGTCGTATGTCAAATCACTGGATATTCCTCTGCACTTGGCGTGTACCATCTGAAATGAGGAGCAGGGTTTTCCCTGCAAGCACTGTTCCACGGGGCACGCACCTTCCCAGCCACCCTTCAAGCCATTTGTCACCGTACCTCTTGGAACCCATTGTACTGCTCACAGTTGGGGCAATCCCAGCAGTTGCGATTCCCATACGGCACCACCGTGTCCTGATTGCAGAACCAGCAGTTCACGGTCACATGTGTGGGCTTCTTCCTGTAAGGAAAGGAAACATGTCAGGCATGAACGCTGAATTCAGCTGGCGTAGAGGAAAGAAATGGCTTTCAAACAGGGAAATGCAAGAGAGGCTGGAACAACAATCAATCTTCCCATTTAATGGTATGACTCATAGTAGGCATTTTAGCAATGAAAAGATGGGCTTTTAAAGTAGAAATAAATTCTGCGTGATGCTTGTATCTCTTTGTGCCAGTAGCATGGACATGCCAGAACTTTAATATCAACCTTGTGAATAACTCACTGCTTTTCACAGGCATATTTGGGCGTGCAAGTCCTCCCCATAATCAGCAGTGTTAATATATGCAAAGGGTGCAGCAGAGTTGCTGCTTAATACACAAGACGGAAAACAGCCATCAGGACCCACAAGAACTGCATGTGATGGTACTCGGAACCTAGGAAATGGGCTCACGCGTAAACTTCTGTCTGCCCTGCTTTCCACAATTTTTTTTCCAAGGACAAGGTCATATCAAATTATCCCAAGTTTCAGGCACAGTAAATAGCTGTTTCTTCACAGCTTTAGGATACATCAGAAGGAACTGAGGAATCAACATGTCTTCCCTAGTTTTTATGCACTGGAGACAAAGTCTAATGACCTGGATCTATGAGTCCCTTGTTTTTTAAAACAATCCTGTTAAAATAACAGTCATCAGAAGAGAAACAGCTGAGAGGTTGCCCTACTGCAACAGGCTGTGACAGGTGTTTGAGCAAAGAACTTCAGCGACCTGGCCTTTGATCCTGCCTGCTAAAGGAGGTCTGCATTTGTCTTGAAACTTGGTGGAATACCCATAAGAAAGCTTCCTGGCAGGTCAAGGCGACACAGTCCAGCTGCCTGGGTTTATCAGAACCAGTCCCAGCTCTGAGGGCAGACAGCTGTTTAGGCAAAGCCAGGCAGGGACTGGCTATGGCAAATATGCCAACAGATGGGCCCAGCTGCCACCAGCCCTGCTTGCTCCCAAAATCCACCAAGCAATCAGCTTCCCGCTGGACAACTTCTAAAGCAGCAGCTGAGCAGGGAGGCTCAGGGAGGTCCTGGGAAGCAAATAACAGTAGCCCAAGTGCTCACCAGTTGAGAGCAACTTCTCTTCCTCCTGCTCTAGGAAAAGTTCCCTGCTGCTACAATATTCTATAGCAAAACATCTTCTGAATGCTGCAGAAATGCAGTCTGGCACCCTGCAAGCAAATGGGTGGTTCTCCCCCTTAGTTAAGCTGGTTTCTCTCTCAGCCATCACCTTTGCAGCAGGATGCCTACAATTAAGATTCTTCCCCATTTCCACAGACCATGTCTTGAAACTTGGTTGATAAATATCAAACTCTCAAGTGATGCTTGAAGAGGATAAGCTTGAAATGCAGCACTAGAAAGAAGCCTGAAAAACCTGAGTGCACAGAGGATTTCCTGCCAGATGCTGAAAGAAAATGGCTGGAGCTTCTAGAGTGACAGATTCTCATCTCAAAATAGATGCATACACCCACACCCCTCTTAACATGAATATTCACTGCTCAACTTTCTTCATTGCCAAGGGGGCTCAAAACAGTAAGTGAGCCGAGCTAAAAATACCACCTTTGAAAAAAAAAAAAAAGTTTAATCCAGACACAAATAACTAGGTCCCTGGCTCAAGTTATCCATGAGCTACCCCTGTCCAAAAGCCACATAAACAACAGGTCAAAACAGCCATAGGAAGGATGGACAGCAACACCTGTGCTAGTTTCATCTCACTATCAGGGTGTAAGAGCTATGAAAATGTAATACATACGCTTCAGCATGTTAACCACCAAAATACAAATGCTACTCTACCTTGAGCAGACTTTGATAGTGAGCACAACCAGAACTCCATCCTCTGATGCAGGTTATTGCACAGGCCCCAGGTACTGTGGAAAGTGTTACAATCCCACCTTCGTGCCACCATGTTCAGGCACCCACGGAAATAAGAAACGCCACACTTCAGTCTCTACCTACTGCCAGTTTCTTTACTTCCACGTCATGACACAGTATGTAGAAGCACCACTTTCAAGCATAACACAGAAGTCAAAAACATAGGCCAAAAAGCTAGCTATAATTTGTATAAAGCAAAAAAAGAACCAATACCAAAAGCTATTTGAGAACTTGCTAATATCAGAAACCAAATACTCAAGACCTTTCCATCTTTTCCAAACAGGATTCCAGTTCTCGCTCTTGAGGCTGAAGAAGTGCTACCAAGGGTTAAACAGCAGCCCTTCATTCTCACAACATATGCAAAAGTAATGGATTATTTAGGATAAAAAGCAATAATCCTTCCCTTTGTGAACCTATAATCTGTTGCCATAGGAATAGGTGTAAAAAAATCGTAAATTCACAACCTGCTGGTTGAAAAAGAAGAAGCAAAAACTAAGGTCACTTGAGGCAAGAGCATGTATGTAGGATGCTAATTTTCTAGTAATTGGTCAGGACTTTAAAAACAGAAAACAAGTACTGGATTCAGAAAGACTCTCAAATACAGTTTTGATGACTTTGGAGCTACATATACCCTGACTGAATTCAGGTAGCAGTCAGGTTCCATTAGGAGCTGATTTGCTCTGCTCACTCAGGACGGAGCCTGCACACCCAAACTAGCCAGGAAAAATCCCAAGTTTGGAGATATTGTTTTGCAGGTAGAAGACCTGTGTTTAAGACAACGCTCTGGGGATATACCTGGAGTAACCTCAGTTATGAGATCAACACCTAAATGTCTGATACTGCTCAGACAATACGACAAAATGTTCCTTTGTGAGAAATTATTGGGACCCCTTTATTTTCCTAACTATGTTTCTGTCCTGTACACAGTGCTTTCAAAAATCAGGCTGCAGGTACACGCATTGACAAAACTGGTTAGTAACTAGTTTGTGCCTCTCATGTAACATAAGCAGGAACTTATGCTCCTTCCAACTACCAACTCTCTCTGCTATTCCCCATTTATACATAGATTTAAATCCACACTTTTAATGGATTGCCAGAACAGTCTCCCTGATAAATGCAGATCAAATCATTACCTAATAATAACAAACTGGATTTCTAAATATTTTTATTTACATCTATTCCCTCCCTCCTTTACTGCTAGGTCAGAAGATGAAGATGTGTGGTTCTTTTCTGGGTTTCCCCCACCCTCTGCCAAGGATCGAAAGAAAAGACAATTCTCCATTAAGAGTATTTAAAGCAACACTCTTCATCCTAGTGCAATGGGATTTACGAAGCAATTATACAAATGGCTACGCCAGCAAATCTAAAGAAAAAAATACACCAGGAAGAAGAGCTCGTCTGCAGAGTGACCAGGACCGCATCTGATGGCAGTTTGACATAACCAAGCTGCCAAAGCTCCCAACTATAGAGCGAGCCCCTGGGACAGCACGGTCAGCATGCCCGAGTTCAGACTCACTGAACCCAGTAACCTGCTCAGCTCACAGTTGGGGAAGCTCCTGCAGCTCATAGTTCCAAGCTGTGCCCATGTCCATCCCCTGTCAATGAAGGGGTCTGCCAGGGAAGACCCAATGCTAAACCCCATTTTCCAATGTGAGAAAGACACATTACAGCTGTATAGATTCCAGCAGGCAAACTAAATCATAGATGCATTTGCTCTGAGCTAGCAGTTGTAAGTGGGGTTGAAAATTCAGCCACAAGGCTGGATTTCTAGTACAGCGTGACGTGCAGCCTATCCTTTCCCAAGAGCCAGTCTTTAAAGAGTTCTATTAACAGAGAAAAAGATGAGCAGTGAACCTCAGCACAGACCCACACTCATAACCACCTCCTGTGCTGTCCCCATCAAAGCCTGTCTTCTATCAAACGGGAGGTAGCAGCTTTTAGTACTCCAGAGAATGCTGACCATAAGGACAGGATCCTCCAAAAAAAGTGCCTGTTTTTGCTATCTCAGTACCTGTGACAGTCTTCTCAACTAAATTAACTGGCTGCATGGCAGTTCCCAAATTCCTACCAGCCTCTTTTAGAGTGATGGCTTATTTTGACTTGACTTGTATAAGAAGGAGCAGCCTCTGTCATCACCTGCCCAAAGAGTCCCGAGGAAGATCCCCGTGGGATACCCTGTATTAGTACTGACAAGTCAGCAGCCAACAATCAGGAGGGACACAGAGGATGAAGGAAATGTGGCTACAAGCTGCTGGTCTGAGCTCAGCAACCTGACTTCCAACTACATATAAAAATCAAGCAGCCAAGCTGTGATCTAAAGGAAAGATCACAAAATACCAGTTTTCCTATCTGGCCCATACTCGTAACATTTAAGGAGTTCCTGTGCATATCTGGCCATCAAATCTTTTTTCTCCCTGATAAAAAACGCACAGTCTTAAATGCTGGCACAGTCACAGCAGCATAATCCCATATACTGACAGTTATTCCAGAGCTAATTTTCCACTAGGTTGTTCTACTTTATTTCCTTTTCTATAGGTGGTGGTGAAGGCATCTTGCTAGATAGGTAAGTGCACTCATGCTGAAAAAGGAGCAAAGCAGAGCTTTACGATAACATTAATGGCAAAGGCAGTATCATGTCTGTGCTTGGATCAGTCCCTTAAAAAGCTGACTTTGGAGGAAGATTCATTTAACTACGGCAAAACAAGAAATCAGGTAATTACAGAATACTATTGAGAAACACAAAATATGTAGCCCCAAAGAATTATCAAGGTCACGTCCTGAAAATACGAACAGCCCACCAGCACTTTTCAAGGACTTGGGAAGAAATGCTTTCCATTCCAGAGACCTCTCGATGAACTCGAGCAAAACAATTCCAATCCCTTCCCTCAAAAGACACGTCATTGTCAAGTGGGTCAAAGAAATGCCGCCTGCTTCACCGGGGATTGCTTCAGGCCACTAGTATTTCTCAGCTGCCCTAAATATGCCACAGAAACGCCAGGTCTCATACATATGGGCTCATACTCCACAGCCCATTCATATGGCTTGATAAACAGCAAATGCTTTAGAGCAAACCTTAAGCATTTTGCTGTGGATGCAGAAACACGCTTCTGTTTCAATCTGTACACTTGAAAGGAACCTTAACGCACCGAGCCCTCGGGACTGCCTTTTTCTGCAACAGAAGCATCAATAGATGAGCAGACTCATCAAGTCTGTTCTGGTTTACAGTCTAAAGCACCTCTTGTTCCGTGTATTCTTACATTCACTTCAAGCTACAGTAGATTAAAATCTGACAAATTAAGCTTTGCTCCTTTTATGAAATCTGTATCCTGACCTCCCTCCCGATGCTTTCCAAACCTTGTTTCCACCTGATCTGTTCAAATTTGTTCTGAGGTCAGAAATGTTCTGTGCCATTAAGAAACAAACGACCACAGGATTTTGGTGGCCGGTAACTCCGACTCCGATGCCATCTCCCCGAGCCCCAGCACTGACAGGGGCGTTATTCCTACGGCACTCTCCCACCGCCCACCCTGCCACCTCCAAACCAACCCACACCCTCCCTCCCTGCCCCAAAGAGGGCAGAAAAAAACCCGAGGAACCCCCCCCCCCCCTCGAATTTTCTGTAATACCGCCAGTAACAATGCCGGCCTCCAGCCGGCGGGCGGGCGGGAAGCCTCTCCCGTCCCCTCAGCAGAGCTCCCGCCATCTCCCCTCACACAAAGAGCCGGAGCGACTCGGGGGAGGACCCCCTTTCCCACACACACGCCTCACCGACACCACCCCGCAGCCGAGAAGCCCGTGTCTTTCCCGCCGCCCTCCCCGTTCTCTCCCACAGCCCGCCCAGGCCCTTCCCTCAGGAGCCCTCCCCGCCGCGGCCATTGTCCGGCCCTCCCCGGCCCTCACCTCCGCGCCATGCGGTACAGCAGCAGCCCGGCGGCGGCGGCGCAGACGGTGACGCCCAGCCCGCCGGCGGGGCAGCGGGCCAGCAGCGCCCCGGCTCCCTCCATGCCGCTTCCCCCACAAAAGGCGGGCCGCCGCCGTCGCTGTGACCTCGGCGGCGGCGCTTTGTACGCGACGAGGCCGGTGGGGGGG
>JAOTQQ010000008.1:4561264-4643368 GCA_026546715.1 Gallinago undulata
CCCCCCCCCCCCCCTTCCCCCCGTCCCCTTCCTCCTCCCACGCCCCCCCCCCTCCTCCCCGTCCCGCTCTCCGCCGCTCCGCCCCTCCGCCGCGGCGGGGGCGGGCGGGCTGAGTCACGGCGCCGACGAACACGGCGTGAAAGGCCGGAGTCGTGCGGCGGAGCCGTGAGTCAGCGCCGCGAAAAGGCCGAGATCGTGGCCGCGGGGGCGGCCCGCCGGGCTCCCGGCCCTTCCGGGGAGGGAGGGAGGCAGGCCCAGTCGTGCCTGGCCCGGCGCCGAGTTCAACCAGCTTTTTAAATTTATTTTGTTCTTTCTCTTACTAAATTTAGAGGCGAGATTCTGCGTGTTACGAAAGCGGAGAAGACCCGAGAAGCCCCGGCGGAGGGCGGGCCGCAGCAGCCGGGGAGGCGCACGGCGACGGGCCCAGGCCTGGGGAAGGCCAGGCTTCTGAAACGGCAGCCCAGGGGGTTTCCCCCTCCATGGGCCGCTTGCAGGAATGAAATGGGAAACAAGGGGGTCTGCAACAAGACAATTAAGTTTCATTTTAGGTTTCATTTAGATTTTTGAGCAAAAAAGGAGAGCTATTGGTAGAATTACAGGCACAAAATGGGCAGAGAAGGAAGAGGCAGGTTCAAGAGAACAGGTTCTCTAGCAGCAGAATGTACTTTTCCACCCAAACCACCTAACTGGGGAGAATGGAAGATCCTTCCAATTACATGTCTGTACCCTCGCTGCTGATTTTAAAGAGCAGATTATTTCCCATTTGTGGTCCCCCATCAACTTTCCCCAGTAAGCCCATGTGCTGCAAGTCAGACCTAGAATCACACGGGGTTGGAAGGGACCTCTGGAGATCATCTAGTCCAGCCCCTCCACAGGAGCAGGCCTAGCTATAGCAGGTTGCACAGGAACGTGCCCAGGTGGGTTCTGAATGTCTCCAGAAACGGAGACTCCACCACCTCTCTGGCAAGCCTGTTCCAGGGCTCTGCCACCCTCACAGGAAAGAAGTTCCTCCTCATGTTTAGGTGGAACTTATACTCAAGTTTGTACCCATTTCCTCTTGTCCTCTCCCTGGGCACCACTGAGAAAAGACCAGCCTCACCTGGCTTTAGCCAAGAGGAAGCATGGCAAGGGAGCAGGAATTGGAAGTGCAGGGCTTTGTGGGGAGTTTTTTACCTGAACCACAAGCTGAAGACTGCTGCTCTAGAGTTTCCCTCTCTCTGATCAGACTGACAAACAATACAATTTTGCAGAAAGCCCTTAGGGGGTCCACCCCAGGTCAGACTTGTTCAGAAGCTGTCCCCTGGAAAGCAAAGTGACACCCATTTTGTGCTCTGCCCCTCTCAGCACTCAAGGGTGGGATTTACTGCTCTTACACAACTGGAAGCAGTTGGTGGTTTGACAGTCCTGCCCTGCTTTTACATGAAGGTAAGACCTCTCCAAAATATGAGTGTGACCCTACTGCAAATTGCAAAGCTGCTTTCCTGGTTAAATCCAAAAAACCCCTCTCAGCACAATAGACAGAACTGCACAAGAAGTCAACATAATGTTTTTAAAGAGCCACAAATGGAAAAAGTCTTCATATACAAGTATTTGTACTGGAAATAAGATGTATTTCTAAACTTGTCTGAACTGTGGTTTGGGTCTTAACTGTTCCATTTGTATCTCCACAGATTTAACCATGGAAATTAATTCTACGGAATAGCAGTGACTATTTCCTCTTGATAAATGTGAGGGGGACATAATTTTTCCATCTCTCTTCCATTGTTTAGTTCAATTATTTAGGGATTGTTTTATGAGACTTACTGATAGGGAAATGAGGAAGAACAACCCAGTCATTTGGCACATCAAGCCCTTCTGCAAGTCCTCCAAGACTTCTTACTGGAGTCTTTGTCTACTTTTGCTACAGAAGTCCCTCCCTTCCTGTCAACTGTATCAGTAGCATCAGTCCAACCATAGATGCATTGTTTACCAAAAGTTTCCTTCTTTAAGGAGCTAATGAGGAACTTGTGCAAAACAAGGTGGTGAGAGGCACAATCACTGTCAGTAAATGCAGATATTTTTGAGGGATATCAAGGCAACCATAGATACCTAAAGAGAGGCAGCAAGTTTTATAGCATAAGGACTTGAGAAGATTAATGTCTCCATTTTCAAATGCCTAAGGAACACTTCCAAAGCTAAATTAACCAACATGAGTATCTCATACTATTGTAGCAACAGAGCGTAATTTGAATTTAACTGCTAACTTATGAATGGGAACAGATTCAGTGATGGTAAAGTTAATGGAAACCTCATGGTCACTTCAGGTAAGACTATCGTTTCATCACCTTACCAATAATTAAGCTACAAAAGGTCAAAGTAATGAAGCCTAAACCTGGAGGGAAACTGCTCAGGAACTTCTAACGAGTAAGGAATTTACCTACCTTCCATGAAACTGACTTTCTGTGGAAGTTGAAGAAGTGGAATGAACAGTCATTGTTCTTTCACAGCCAGAGAAAGGTTGGTTATTTTTAAATTCAGATATCCCTTTGGAAAAAGACTACTTCAAATTCTTCCCTCTGGTAATAGGCTTATTCCATCAACAGTGACATCAATGGGATGGCTCACAGAGCATCACCTAAAAATGTTAACTCCTTCCAGGGTTAAGGAATCAAGGGTTATTGAATTTAAAAAATTCTAGTAGAGGAAGGAAAAAGGAATAAATTATACTAATTCAGAAATTCTATTAGCTCCCAATATTGCTTATTAACTTCCCTATCAAATTAAGACTAATTCTGTCAGGGTTGGTAGCAAAGCTTAAAGAACAAAATCAAAAATCCATCAGAATTCCTGATTTCCCATCAGGTTTAGGCAGCACAAAAACTTGTTCACTTCCTCTTGCTTTTTCTCTTACCAAGTCCCAGACTCTTCAACGGGTTGAGTTCCCTCCCCTCATTCTCAAAAGATCAGCAGTCTACACATTTGACTAACATTTTAAAAGTGAGCCAGGATACTTTAAGTACTGAGGACTACTAATTTAAGAAAGCAAACATCAGAAAATGTTTCAAAGTAGCAGCCCAACTGTCCTAGTTCTCAAAAATAGAAACAGTCCAGTATGACAGTTTTGACTCCTATAGAGACTAAAGCTTTTGCTGCATATCGTCTCTGTAAAAAAAAAAAATGCCATGACAGTTTTTAGTTACTCAACTGTTTCCTATTTTAGCTTAGGGGTAATATGATATGTTCTTTTCAGTGAGACATAATAGAAAACAGTTATTTTTGCAGTTTTGCCTCATAATGAGGTAAACACACGTTTTACCCTATTTGCACTATGCTCTTCCATCACATTGATGTCAAATATGACCTCAAGTACCAGTCATCAGCTAGGTTCGAATGAGAAAAAGCATGAATGTCTGAATCCAGTTATAAGCCCATTGTATTTCTGCAACAAAACACTACCCTGAAAACTTGATCTTTTACATAAAAGACAGCCCTACTCACTAGGAGGCTGTTTCTTAATGCTTTGCATGATCCTTCCAAGTCCGAACCTCCACTGTATATGGTCCCTGAAGTCAAAGATGTCCATAAACACTTGGTTATGCTCAAGAACTCAACACCTGCTCAAATCATGAGAAGCTCATTGTTCAGTTCAACAGCAGGGAAGACTGAAGCTGCGCTCAAGTGCTGTAGTCTCTGTCTCAGCTGTCAAAGCAAATGACACTAATGAATAGCAGAGCATAGTATGGCCAAAGCAAAACACAAATCTACCTATCTAAAATATTTTATCCTGCACTATCAGTAATTATTCATATACAATACTTTAATTGCAAGGTATTGCTGCTATAGGTGGTAAGGAATATTAAAAGAATATTCTAATATTTGTGAAAGGAGTAATCTCAAGTATGCAAGATATTTGATTTACAACTGAAGGATAAGTACTGTACCATGACTGCTGTTAAAGAAACCCTTTGATAATCTGTCTTTGAAAGGGAAGGCAGATACCATATCTGTATGAAATCTTAGAACTGTTCAACAGGCTGCACTAAGCTGGTTAATCCTTATTTCCTTCAATAAGAAATCAAATAATGACATAAAGAAGCTATTTACATAGGGTATGGATTTTTTTGGTGGTAACTCCAGTGACATGTTCATGAGATAACAGAGTATCTCATTCCCGTTGGAAGCACTGCTCAACAAGGACATCAAATCAAGAGGGACATATTCCTGCGTATCATATTGTAAAGCAGAATCCAGGACTGCAGTTATAGTCTAGAGTGTTTGGGACCCATTTCATTCTCTCTTCTACTCTCCAGACCCCTAGCATTGAAGCATAAGGAAAACGAAACACAAAAAAGCTTGGTAACAGCAAAAGACTGAGGTTGGGGTCCATGACCAAGTTACTGCATCTCCTGGAATTTCCGCCAGGCAGCCAGGCTGCAGTCACCGACTGTCCTTATGCTCCCAGGCCTAAAAGCCAGGTCATGACAGATCTGCTTACACACACTAACATAAGCACCTATCCCAAATAGATAGGTGCACATAGTACTTGCAGTAAATTTTTACTAAAAGCCTCCCATAATCATATTCCACCAATACTGCCAGTGTGAGAGGCTTCTCTAAGAGATTCTGGTGTGCATATTTCATACCATCACCTACTACCAGGTTGTCCTACTTGAACACTCCAGGATGTTCACACAGCAATGGATGATGTGCCCCAAATAAACCAGAACTCTTAAAGTTACTTGGGCATTTGGGCAGTGCTAAAAAGTGACCCGACTCCAGTTGTAATAAGACAGTTTCAAATTTCCAAACAAGTTCTCCTGTTTTAATACAGTTTTAATGAACATCAGTCCAAGAGATCATTTGATAGTATGAGGTACATTCCTTGACCACATATGGCTGTGCTTAAGGAAAAGGACAAACATATACTTAAATTAAATAGTGTAATTTAATTTAGTAGCAGTTTAATTATCATTAAGTTAAAAAAAGTTATAATTAACTATTAACGTTAATGACTCAAGACCTTTCAGAAAGCATGAATCCAAAAGGAAATATCCAGCAGGTGGTCACAGACTTGTAGTTTTTCCACCAGCATTTCCACCTGCATCAGTCTCTTAAAGAACTATTTGTTCAACGAAGAAATTGGTCTACAGTTCTGTAACAAGAGTTTCGGCTCTGCTACTTTGCATGGTCTTCTAACAGATACACAATTAACTCATAGGTGGACAACACAATGGCTGTGTTTGGTATCTGCCGGATGAGTTGGGCAAAGAGTCCTCTATAGAAGGCAAGGTAGCCTTCTTCACGGGCTACCAGACGTGCTGTCTGAATGAAAGCCTTGTATTTAGTGCCTTCTTCTCGCAGCCGTGTCCGTATGACCTCTGCAGAAAAGGAAAACAGAACCCCAAATTAACAAGACTCAAACTCTTCCATTGAGAAACATGCCATTACCAGGAAAGAGTATGCAAAACCCAGGGACATGAAAGCCTTCCTGTACTAATTGCCTGCCAGTATTTTCAGCCATGGAATCCTGCACACGTTGCCCTTCAGGCACGGAGCAAAGTTAAAGATGAGTTCTCTCTCATGTGGAATAAATGGGTTATTTGCTCATTCAAGCTACTAGAGAACTAAGTGCTTCACTGATGCTCACAATCAATATTGCTCTTCCTATAGAACCATGAGAACATTCACGTCAATCCAGAAAGAGTAACACCGCTCAGCCCACAAGCGTTTCCCACCACTGGATCACAGAATCCCAGAAGCTGTGGGTACTCAGCTACATGAGGCTCCTGGTGAGAGCAGAAGCATTAGGCATTCAATTTCTTTTTGGCATTTTTTGAGTTGTTTTTAAACTAGGAAGTCCCAGTCACCAACTGCATGGCTACCTAGGAATGGTTGGACTAGCACTGAAAATGCCAATGCATACGTACATGCCACAGTAACATGCATTTGGCCATTCAAACAGCTAAAAATTTTACAGCCCTAAGCCCCATCATTTGTCTTGGATTACAGGCAACAGCTGTTCTACTGCAATGATAAATGAAAAAGTTAACATACCATGTGGATAAGCAATACAAGAGGCACAGCCCTTGGAAACAGCAGCAGCAAACATCAGTCCAAAGAAGTTTGTGGAGTTCCTTTCGGTCCCGTTAGGAGAGGAAGGGGGCAGCTGGACTTCCTTTAAGTGCTTTTTTAGACTTTCATAAATAGCAAAGCAGATAATGGTCTCAGAAATCCCAGCATAGGAGGCAGTGAGGCCCCTATAAAAGCCGCGGATACCTTCTGTCTGGTAAACGTATCTAGCACACTGCAAAGCATTCATTGGTTTTGAACCCCTGACTCTAAAAAACAAAGAGAACAAAGCATATAATGAGCCCCTCATGGCTTTCAATAGCTTTTTTAACTACAGAAATGGTTCTCTGCTACGTTTTACTCCAAAATTTTTCTAGGAAAGCTGCACAGAGCAGGACTATCAGGCTAGGAACGCAAACCTGGCTTTGCTAATTCACCAATACATACTCATAATAATTCTTTCAGCTGTCAATTCTTTCACACCAATGCTTTGAGACAATAAGCACTGTAGAGCCACTGCTTTGTGTTAAACTAGTAATTCCTTTTACAGCCATCTTCAGCAGGCCAAGAGACAGAGATTTGCTACATGAGAAATGATTCTTCATTTTAAGAGGCAGCACTCAGTTCAAAGGTGCCACACTGTGAAGTGCTGGAATTAAGTCTTATAAATTATTTATAAATTGTGGTGCCTTAAAGGATCCTTCTTATCTGACCTAACACATCCTTGCAGGAAAGAATTTCCATTCTAAGCAGTCACATTACTAGCAGAGTGCCTTATTGCTTTGATATTCACCAGTGACTGTGAATCACTCAACTAAAAGATATTACTGTCAAATTCCCTCTCTGTCTTCAGGAGGTTGGGCTGTCAGTAATACAATGCTGAAGGAACCAAACGAACATTGAATCACTGCAACAGATTCTTATTGCCTCTAGAATGTTTTATGAAATTAAACTAATGTGGCTTCATTACAATTTAAAACCATCACCTCTGGTCAGTACCTGGGTTGGTAACTCAGTAACTTGGGTTTGGTGCAGTAACACGCACCTCTCAGTGTGTGTTACCCAGTGTGTGATATCAGGTCACTACCAGTGATGTCACCCAACGGGCCACAGCACAGGCTGCAATCTCACGCTCAGCCTCCCACAGGAGCTCTTCTGAGCTTTGCATAGCCTCTATTATTGCTGTACCAAAGCATTTCAGTCCTTAATATATTTATCCTCAACATCAACCCCGAAGCACAGAAGATTCTGTAAGCAGGAATCTGAGAGAAAATTAATGCTGTGCCCAACTTTACTTAAGATTTACAGGGAAACCAGAAACTGAACTGAACTCGGCACTCAAGGCAACTTCCACATCCTTGTGAGTAGTAACTGTGCATCAAAGTCAAGTAGGACACACAGAACTTTAACCTTTAGTCAGAGCAGGCAGAAGCATGGTGGCTTGAAAGGTGGAATTGACAGTCAGGGAAGCAACTGGGCAAGATCTATCAAAGTACAGCAGAGCCACGAGTGAAAATGTCAAAGTCCAGTTTCCCAGGGGCTCCCTTAATCAGCGGCATCCAGTCTCCCCAGTCAGTTACTCACTTCCGTTCCAGTTGCATTCTGGTTTTCACCATCCATATAGGATTCATCAGGGAATTTGTGATAAAGGCTGAAAAAGAGAAAAGAAAACCAGAAGTAGAGCTGATTCCAGGCCGGTCTATTAGCATGGCAAACACAAACTTCATACACTGGGCAGTGAGGCAGCTCCAGTTACCAGCTCTAGCTAGAGGTTTCAGAAGACATGCAGGTGCTTAGCTTACAATCTCTCTTGCCAGAGAACCATCTCATGTTAAACTTCAGGAAGTGGCAACAAATAGCCTTGGAATTTTTTTAAAGGTTTTTTCCTTTTTCCACCTATTTTAATATGTACTTCATGTTCCTAAAGACTGCTGTAGACAAGATACCTTTACTTACTGATGGGGTTTTAGAATAACAGATAAA
Source organism: Gallinago undulata (assembly GCA_026546715.1). Taxonomy (NCBI): domain Eukaryota; kingdom Metazoa; phylum Chordata; class Aves; order Charadriiformes; family Scolopacidae; genus Gallinago; species Gallinago undulata. Next base: position 4,569,296 of record JAOTQQ010000008.1, read on the forward strand.
AGGAAACCTGTGGGGAAAACACATGTGTATTAGTCTTTCGTTTTCCCCAAGGCTCTAGGTGGTGCCATTGAGCCACCTCATTAACAGAATAGACCCATAACTAAGGCGTTAGTTTGGGAAAGGTTGTATTTCACGATCACTCTGGTTACTGATGCTTGAACTAATGGAGCTCTTCTGCAGTATTCTTCCTCCAACACCACACTATTTTACCCATCCTGGTAGGAGAAATACCATCCTAAAACAATTTGGCTAAGACATTATCAAAAGTTTGCTGGTGTCTACTAAAATTTTTTCTTCAATTCAGAGACATTACTGTAGCATTACAGTTGGAAAAAAGTTCATATCAAGTTGGTAAACAACAATCTACAAAAAAAAAGGTACTCAAGGTTTCCTATAAGCAAATTATATAACAGACATGTGCAATACCTTTATTGTAAACAGTCTGGATGGCACAGATACTTGGCTGTTGAAGCTAAAAGCAACCTTGCTAAGTACTTTTCTGTTTGTTTCTGAGAGAACAAGATGTTTCCAGCCTCACAGATTTTATAGTCTCTGAACTTTGGCTCATTAGGAGCGCCTTTTAACAACAGCATTGTTTCATGGACTCAGTCACCTCTCATGACCTCACCCTTTTCCAGAGATCATGCCTAGATACATTTCTTAGAAAGAATATCTTTCTATCCCTCGCAATAGGTTCTGATGTTTTCTGGCACACACAGCTTCAAACTAAGTATACATTTTCAGAATGCACCCCATACTGGCCTCTGTACTCACTCAATTACCCAGAGCTGTCAGCCAAGACTGGTCTATTAGCCTAGGTCCTGCACAGACAGACTGGAAGTCCAGTCCCCACTTTATGATTCAATCTATTCGTTTCCTAACTATTGAGAGGGACAGAAGAAGTCTTGTAGCAACAAAAGCTTGGAATAAATACTTTAAAGAATGAAGGTGCACCTCAGAGCCACGTGGAAAGCAATGCATGTATTGCCTGCTATTGGTGAGGGACTGGGCACTGGGGTATTGCTGCAGACCATATGGAAGATGAATTGCAACGACATACCTGCAGAACCTGCAGAACAGATGTGCACAATGTTGCTGTTGGGCACAAAAATGCCATTAAATCGCTCTTTGGCTTTGGAGTAGCATGCAAAATAGACAGCTCTGTGGGGAAAAAAATAGAAAGAGGAAGAAAAGCATTGTAATATACATGTCAAACTAAACACATTACTATTCCCCCTCCTCTGCCCCAAAAACCAAGACTTTCTCTCCAAAGAGGCCTCCACACAACAGCTTCCATCTACAAGGACATAGGGCTGGTTTGGATTTTTTTCTCCTTACTCTACAGTGCCACTCTCTGAATTGACATCCCCAAGGCTAGAAATATTTTACTTCCACACCAAATCTGAGATGGGAGACAACATGGTCTTGCAGACAAAGCAAGTTAGACTGAACACCTACACCAGCTCTGGCATTAAACACTCTTTGTAAACTTGGGAATGTCACTGTCCCCCCCAGAGCCTCCATTTTCTATAAATTTGTTCAGCACCATAACCGCATTAGAAGCTCAGATGATCTGCAACAGTCAATCTGATGAGTAAGAAGCTGCCCAAACCAAGTATGTTCAGGTCACAGCTCCTTGAAGTGAGCTACTAGAAAAAACTGGATTTTGGTGGCTACAATTCAAAAATTTCCATAAAGTACCTTATTCCAACTTTATGGAAGAATAGGAAGGTAAACAGAAGACAGCATGAGGGAGTTACATGAAAGAGCAGGCAGTCCTGGATTCAGATCCCTGCTGCAAAGATTAGTTCTATAGAAACAGGATTCCCTACTTGCAGGGGGAACATCTACCTACTAGGCAAGAGGCCAGAGAGTACAGCATTTTTCACGTTCCTTTTTAACTGGTTCCATTTTAGGCAGACAACATCTGCCAATTTCCCAATTTCTAACGTGTTTTAACATTTGCTAGGCCCTGCCAAAAAACGAACAGTCATAGGTACATGTGGAAACCATTCAGGTGCCTGTAAGATTTCCAAACACAAACTTTGTAGTTACTTTTGTTGTTGCTGGTTTGGGCTTTTTTTTTTTAAAAAAAACCACCACGGGATACCCACTCACCCACTTTCAGGGCTATGTGGCAGTAATGTAAGTCTTTCCCCCTCAGGTGCAGTTCTTTATTTAAGAATTTAGGCAATCAAGGACAAGACAGGTACTCCTCTCCCCTGGCATCTAGCTCCTACTTGGTGTTTGACAAGCACTTTGATGTATTCACATGGAAGCAGCAAATCATATTAGAAAAATACAAATATTAATCCCATAGATTTTTTCTGCACTGCTTTCTCTTGTTTTCTCAAGCAAATGATAAGTGGGTCTTGCAACGACTTGGAATTTAAGTGCTTTATTTAATTTGCAACTTCCAGTGTTACACAAGTGTAAAGCAGATTTTCAGAGTTATTCCTTGGTATGTATACTGTGCGTGTATACACTCACAATCTCAGTTTACAGATGGGATAACTTAATGACCTATTCTTTTGAATCACAAATGCACCACAACATTTGCTTTGTTGCCTTAAACGTGTCTTTTAGCAATAGTTTAACTATTTACCTTGATGGTGCAACTCCAACCAAGTTTGGACCCAGCCCTCGGAAGAGCGACCTTGGTCCTTCTTTTTCCAGAATTGACCTTAAAATAAAAACACACAGGGGGGAGGGGGGAGAAAAGGTGGTATTTGGGTTAAAAGTTATACTTCATGTTCTGTCAGACAGTCAAAAGAACTGTACAAGGCAGTAAGTATGAATTGTGAAGCTGATAGCTTTTAAGCTTCATAATAGTTCAAATTTAGCAGAATTATACACTACTGAATAAAAGCCACAATACCATAAAACTTTGGTACACTACAAGCAAATGTGTGTCACATGGCACAAGGTTATAATTTCCACTCTTTGAGAGCTGTCAGGAATTGAATTAAAGTTCCATGGAGAATCGAGTGATAGTTGGCTCTGATGAATAAAGAGTATTCTTGGCATTCTCTGTATCTAAGCAATTCAGGAGTTTGCTTCCTGTACAGAGACAAGAAAAAAAGAAATCCTTTTCCCTTTCACAATTACCGGAGTCATTTGTTTTTTCCCCAGAGTGAAAGCTGAATGTGGCAACCATACTATAGGCTATGCCTCTCCAGGTAGTTGAGGGATACCTGGTTTTGAGGGCATCCAAAAGAGTTCACATCATCTTTCCCAAGTAAATTCCAACTACAGAGGTACTTCTGTGAGTCACTGTCAGGACTGGACTTCACAAGCAGACCTAAAGCCAGAAGATCACCAAATGTTGCTTTCCTGCAGTTCTGCAATTGCTACAGCCAGGTTTCCAAAGCCATTTCCACCCATCTTCCCTCACACCTTAGAAGACACACTGGGCTGGGACTTCTCTGAAGATCAACTGTCTGGACGGCTTCCCCAGCAGCTGCTAAGTTCTATACAATACCTTGCTGAAAGGCCTTATTAAAAAAGACTTGTCTTACAACTGCACCACTAACAGCAGACATATTTACAAGGACTAAAACAACAGCCAAACACTAGTAAACAGCCACGTGTTTACCAGTGAAGGTGAGGTACAGTCCAGTACCAGATAACACTGGGCTCCATGGGTACTTCACGTGCACCCATTGGAACTGCCGGTTTTTCACAATTTGCTCTCTAGGTCGTTAGCACTACTGAGAACGTTCCCCACAGATTCCAAAACCAAGCTCATTAGAAGATGACACAGGAGCTTCTGAAACACTTTTTCTGCAGCAGAGTTATACTTTCTGTGTAAACTCCAGGGCTGAGTGTCTCCAAGGAGACAGATCCACCAACTACTTGTTCTTTGTCACTTAACAGTCACGACTGCAGATTCCAGCTGGGGTGACTCATCAGAATCTTAAATGGATTAGACAAAAACAGCATGTCCTTCTGGAGCGCTTTCTATTCAGCTGCAGGCTTAACCTGCCCTCCTGAGTACCTACTTACTTTCTATTTACAGCAGTTAAGGGGCTTTCATACCCAACACCTTTTAATCTCACAGAGCAAGTTTATATGTAGGGCTTTAATGGCTGCTTCTTTAACCATACAATTTTCCCAAACCAGAAAGCCCAAGTCATACACAGTTTGGCACTGCATGACCGGGATTGAGAAAGGGATGGAAGAGTAAAAGCAAGAGATCTAACTTCAATTTTTTTCTTCGGCCATTTGTATTTTATCAGAAGGATCATAATCAATAGCATTATCTGTTGTTCACAGATGCTGCCTGCAAGGGAACGGCAACATAAATATTCTGCTCTCACTTCTCAATCTTCTGAAGCAAGCAGGTTGAAAACCCGTTAATACATGCAGCTGAGCAATTCCTGGAGTGAAATGAAATCAAGATGATACAAATTTAATGAGCTTAATAAATATATTAAAAGGTTGACCCAATTTTAAACCATTTTCCCTCTCCCTAAAAAAAAAAAAAAGACAACCCCAGAAAAAGATGGGCCAAGAGGATGAATTAAGAAACTCATGCCTAAAAGTTTTCATTTCCTTTAGCTACAGCTGCCTGAAGTCCCATGCTGCAAGGTGAAGAGATAGCAAGGCAAAGGAGATGAAAATCAAAGGCAACTGGCGCTCCCTCACATTCTTCAGTCACGAATTGCTCGACTCACCTCTGAATAGACAAAGAAATGCTTGACAGGGGAAAGCAGCACTGTTTACAGCACAGAAACTCCTGTCCCAGAATGACTCCAGGCAGACAGCTCTGCAGAGAATCGGAATTAGCAGCATACTGTTACATAAACCAGTGCCTCCCAGCTGCCTGCCAAGCACAGAACCATTCAGCATGCTCTCCTCCTCAAGCTTTTCCTTGGCACCCCGGCCAGCTGATCTAAACAGGACCTCTCTGCATCACCCCACAGTGCCCAACGATCCGAATAAACTCAAGCCATTTGCATGAGATCTGAACCATAAGTTTATGGTGCTTTGATATAAAACGTAGTAGTAGAGATTTAGACTTCAGAGTTGCTGGTAAATCAATTCAGCAGTTGTGAGCTAGATGATTTCACAATTCCTCCTCTTTATGAATACACATCTGAAAAGGGAACAGCTGGAACATCAACTGCTGCAGTCTGAACCACACAGAAGGCTTTTAACAGAGATCGTAAGTAATACAGGCGTAGATAGGATTGACGCATAATAATAATTGGCAAAGACAAGATTCAAGAGCAAACAGAGAGCTCATTAAGTGAGCTATAGCTGAGGAAAAGATAAAATCTTCCAAGGCCCCTATTACACATTACCTTTTACTGATACTGCTTTTGCAAAAAGCATCCTTTCCCCCACTCCCTTAAATTTCAGTTACAGATCATCCACATGAGAGTGCAGACATCCATAACTTAAAATATATAGGCACACAGAATTCTGGAGGTCATCTCATTCAAACTCATGCTCCAAACAGGGCCAGCTTTGAAGATAGGTCAGGGGCTGACATGCAGCACTAAGTGCAGAGAATCAGAAAACCTGTTACAGTGCTGGTCCATTAAGGTGAGGGAAAGGCTACAGGCTCTCGCTGTTGTATGATGCTCCTAAGAGAATGCTTCAAGAGAGGAATTAAAAACTTCCCTCTACCAAGCAGGTAAATAGCACAGGCAGCAACAGCAATAAATCTCTACTGGCTACTCAAAGCCAACTGGGAATGGCTCCAAGAAAAGAGACAGCATATATGGCTTATCAGTTGTTCAATCATTTGCCAAGAATTGGCCCCAGCTAGAAAGGATTACCTGTTCCAACGCTCAAAGGAGACAGTAAACATGATTATTCCCAATAAGAGGCAAAGGCGACACTTCTCAGTCTTAAAAAAGAAAAAAAAAGCCCTTTCATCCAGAATACTTTTTGTGATAGTTCCCATAAGCTAAGGCACATCAAGAGTCTGCAGTATGTCCTGTGTATTGATCCCTAGGAAGCTGTAACTACCAAAAAGCCTAAACGGGAGGAGGCAGTTTAAAAATAACACCTCTGGACACTTACTCTAATCAATTCACTTTGGAAAGTTTCTAAGTGGTAGAAACAAATTTCTGTGGAAGTTTAAAAGAATGCTCACGAGTCACAAATATGTATGTGTTTTTAAAAGAACAATTCATGTTTCTACTGTTGAAGGCAGAAGTCAAACTGACAGAATTCTTCCTGTGCAAGTCTGGAGCAAAATTTGCATTCTGCATTCGCACAGAGGAATTCAAACACAGATCACTAGTGTCAAGCAACACTGAATGACAGGAAGAGCAGTACTCACTTGAGAACACTAAAGAGCCCAGGTGATACAGATGTTGGCCTGACCATTCCTTCACCACTGATGGTCCCCAGCTGGACTTGTGGGTAGTAGACAGCCCGGAAGGCCAACTTTGAAGACTGGAGCCTAGTCTTTATTACCTCTAAGGGACAGGTAAAGATAGCACCAACTGTTCCGCCGCATCTGAAAAATACAATTTAAACAGAAAACAGGGTTAGGAAAATGCAGTCGCACAGATGTGTCAAATCACAGCATGGCATATAAATTAAACCTGAAGATTTGTCTCCAGTTGCTCTACGCTGTGGACATGTTCTTAGAAAGCAAGGCCGTTCTAGCATTAGGCAAAGATGACTGCTCCCAAGCCCTGTGGAAGAGGAGGGAAAGTTGAGAAACTCTTACAGTGATCATGTGTAGTGATGAGATTAGTAAACACAAAGATGATACCCAGTACTAACAAAAAAAACCAAACCCTGACTGACCATCTGCTTGTCCCATGTTCTGCCAGGACTTGGAATTCTGCCTGTAAAAACTTCAGAGGCATCCATGTTTCAGAGGTTGTAGTCCTAAAATGGACATACTCTTGAATGGATTTTTCTTATGGGAAGCAGGATGCTGGCAGATGAGAACAAGCCACTGGGGGTTAGGACACTATGGAATGAAAACACAGCAATACAATTCTTCACCATTTCAGTACTTGTGATTAAAACAGCTCTCTACAGAAGTAGTAAATATCAAAATTAGACTAAGTTAGGCCCTCCTAGAAACAATGGATATCAACTACTTTTTGGAGGTGGGGGAAAGGCAGCTGTAAGGATAAGAGAGATTAAGGTGGGAAAAGAGAATAACAGGACAGAAAGGCTACTAAAGAAGAGGATTCCCATGCTCTGATAAGAGAAGTGTAGTCAGACTGAGCCTCAGAAAAAGTACACTGGGCCAAGAATATAAGGTGTACAAGTTCTAACTTCCATTTTAATCAGCTATCTGGAAAGTAACTGATCAAACTATTTCTCTCTCTGCTGCTGTTCCTCTTTGGTAATTGAGCATCCCTTCTGTCAAACTTTACAATTAAACATAATGTTGATATTGGTTAAAAGGCACCATATCTAAATTTTATTCATCAAACACATTGAGATTTAGGATTCACTACAACTGAACATATTGACTAGAAAACATACAGATGCATCCAACAGAAGAAACTTGTTTTCACTGAGACTGGCAATGGGATTTAACAGTGTGTATCATGAGTTTCTCCTTTATGGTCTTGCTTCTTTCTCTTCCCTGCTGAAAGGGGAAAAACTTAAACTAGAAACAATCCACACATCCCAAGTGGCAGACGCTAAAAGAAAGAGCTTTGCCTTCATCCCTTTTAAACCACTTACACTTTGACTGTTGAATAAAGCCACATAGTTGTTCACAGAACTAGGTACACAGCAGCTCAAGTTGTGTCATTTGGCTCAAAAATGACAGCGTTCATAGAGACCTTATCAGGCCCTTGCTTATTTTGTGTATTGAACCGGGGCTTGGACACAAGCCTTCTGTTGTGTCAACAGTGCTCTGGAGGACATCACTTCTGTTTATCCTTCTCTGTTTTGTCAGATGCATCTCACATTGCTCACATTTCTCTGAAATTAGGTCTTGGGGGAAAAGGAGAGGTCAGGAATGGCTTCTCCAGCAAAACCTTTCCTGTTCCCACAGCTCACACAACTGGGAGCTGGAAGTGTTTTGAGGATCCCTCTTGCACTGTCACCTTCCCTACCATTTATATCCAACACAGACACGAGCATGTATAATTAACACTTGATTAATCAACATACTCAAGAGAAATTGTAAGTCTGTAGGAACTTGGTGAAGAGAATTTGATTGCCTTAATTCCCAATTCATTTATCTACCAACGCTCCACTACTGTGTACTCTGTCTTCAGCTCTCATTTATTTCACATTTATGAACACTAAAACACTTTCACAGTAACAATTCATAAATTCAGAACACTGAAACTCCATTTGCTGTGACATCTTGCCATACAATTTTTAGCCTCTCTGGCACATTCCCTCCTGCATCAGCTGTCTTCCTGCCTTCCCAGCCCACTCCTTGCCTTTCATCCTTTTAGTTTGATAATCCAATTAATTTATTCAGCCTTCAATATTTAAGTACTTCTGGTAATGCATATGCAAATCCTCTGATATTCAATACAATGAGTTAATATCTGCATCATTGGTTTTAACAGCTCAGAGTTTATGTTGTCAGTGTGACATTTCAGAAAAAAAAACAGTACCTAACAGAGCAATTCTCAGAATGTCACCAGGGTGCATACATTATGTCCCAAATATAAATACACAGCAGATAGTTCAAGTAAGGGCTTTGATGTATTGGGCAGCTTTTTCAAACGAGCTGATTTTCCTCCACATGTGAATTCCATGCATCATATCCTGGTGTTGCTCTATTCCCTGGAAAGATCACTGAAAAATAACACACTGAGCATAAAAGAAACACTTTGTATTCCTAGGGTGTCCCAAATGCCTACATCTGGGAAGAAAGGAAAAACAACCAGCCTTCCTCAGCTACATAAACAGCCATTAACCCTGAACGATTCAGATTATGGATATAGAGCCAGATAAATTTCATTAGGGAAAATTTTCTGCTGCAATCAAGGCAAAACAGTCTTCATACTGGTTTGAGTCAGGGGCTTTTTTGATACATCAGCGCAGAACTACAGTTTCAGAGATGTTAAGGAATGTTTACTGCACTAACCTCTTGGAAAGATCCCAAAACATTGTCTAAATCTGTCCTTAGTCAAAAGATAGAAACCTCCCCTGAAACTAAACACTATAGTAGGGTACCTTAAACAGGTCCCAAGGCAAGCTCATAACTGTGGAACAGGAAGCTCCCAGTGATGCTCTACACATCACAGATACACAATCTCTTCAGTGATGGACACCCAACACTTCATCAGCTTTGGCCTCTCAACTCCTGGCAGAAAAGTAGTATTTGCACTTCAGGCTTTGAATAGCCCCTGAAGTCACATGATGGGCCAGGCATATATTGCCACTCGAGCAGTAAAATACAGTTCTCTGCTTTGTGATGTCCAGACAAAGGAACTAAGGAAACTCTTGGTCTGAGAATACAAAACGTACTTTGTGTTTATGGAGATACATAATGTACTACATATTAAGAGCTGCAGAAAAATTATTTTCTTCCAAAAAAAGAAAACACTGTTTAAAAAAAAAAAAAAACATGCCAAGGATGTAATTCTCAAAATCCAGTTCCAATTTTGCTCTTGCTGCCAGCTTTCTATCTTTATGAAGTCCACCCCCAATATACAAATGACTTGCATTTGAAAGAAACTCTCAGCACCCACTAGCACAATTGATATAGATGCCAAGAATCTTAATTAAGAGTAGAGCTTACTTCATCTCTCCTAGATTTAATCAATGAGCAATATTTTTAATACTAATAACAACACAATGCTGAATGTTGAAAGAAGATCTGCAAAACAAACGAAACAAAGCATCTGAACCTTTAATGATCTTTCAGCAGAGTGCCACTGGCTTTTGCAACATCATGAGCAAAGAAGATGAGCTGCTTGGTTAGAAAATCATAACTTATAACCCAGCCAGTCACATTTTGCTGTGTGAGCATTTGAAATTACCTTTTCCTCCTCAAAGGACAGCAACTACTCTCAACATCTAACAGTGAACTTTTGACAGACAGGAGTCACTTGAAACACTTGCAAGAGAAGCATTAGCACAAATAGTCTGGCAACCATACTTACCGGGCCACTTCAAGAACCAGGTTGACAAGTAGGTGTCAATTCATGCTTCATGGATAGTGCCACATATGGCTCTAAATGTCAAAACACACCTTGGGAAATCATTTAGTATTACTGACTAGACCCCTCTGGTGGCCTCAGAGGCCTGTAGAGCTCCCCAAACAGAGCTGCAAAACTGAATTCAGGAGACAGCCAGGAACAGCCAAACCATGGCACTAACAGTGCAGAGAATTATCTGCTTTCCTGGTTGCTGCCAAAGGATCATGCCCATGAAGGGAGATAAGAAAATCCCACAGTGAGCAGTATATTCACAGCAAGTGTGACAGGTTTTAAATGAGATTATATTTGCAATAGGAATTTCATTCTAACATGTGCTACATGCTCTAGCATGACATCCACGGCATAAACAGCAAAGCAGCTTATATCTTTGATATTTCATTACTGCATTGTCAAGACTGTAAACAAAACAAGCTGCTGCATTCTCAGATGCTGTAAGAAATGGAGTCTCAAACAACACAGACTCTTCCTAATGCCTTTATTTTGAGGTATTAAGCATTCAATACATGTCTAGCTAATAATGTTATCATTGAGTATAGATATTCCTGTAAGTGCTTACTGTGTTCCTCGAGCTGATATACTGTTAATGAATTACATTAAGCACATGAGAATCTAACCTTGGTAGAGGGCTGAAGACAGCAAATCTCATCATCAACTGTAGCTGTCCTGGACCCCGCACAGTATAGCAGACACATACACTTCAGGTAAGGTGCATCAAACATCTCTCAATTATGTCTCATCATCTCTGAGACAGTCAACCTATGTCCATGGAGAGAGATGTCACTATGCCTTCTTTTCAAAGCAGCTTCATGTCATCAACATCCCCCAAGTACGCTTTCAGCTCTCTTCCAGGTGGCTTAAGCAAGCTTTGGTATCTAAGGTTGCTTTTCAGAGCCATAGGAGCGAGGGAGTTATGGACTTAGGCCTCAATACCAAGAGAGAAAAATGTCCCAAACATGGTTTTATTCAAGCAGTCCCCCCAGATTGAACCAAACCACTACAGAATACGTATCACACGGTACCTATATGAAACCAAGACAAAAAGGTTGCCCCCAGTTTTTGTTCCTTGCCAGTTCCATGAAGGGCACTGTATCTCTAAATACCACTTCTTAGGAAATCCCTGCAGTAAACAGTACCAGCCCTGCTGGAAAGACAACATGGAGTAATCTCTGCTGCAGCCTGCTCCAGTTTTTCCCAAACAAAAACAAGGAACAACTACACTGACTTAATCAGGGAAGCAGGAACCCAGACTCATAAACATGCTTAGGTCTGTTGTGCAACTCAGGCATCATTCCCTTTGCTGCTTCTGAAATCTTCCCTGCCCTCAGAGTCATCTTCCCACCAAAACGCTGAGACCCTTTGGTTTGCTGTCATTAGTGTCAGCCTTAAAAGGAATTAACAGAAAGAAAACAAAGCCAGTAAGTCTGTCTGCCTATAATAAATTGGCTAATGGGAAGCTGTCTATTTCAACAACTTGGGAACATTTCTAATCATAGAATGGTCAGAGTTGGGGAGGGACATTAAAGGTCATCCAGTTCCAACCCGCTGCCCTAGGCAGGGAAACCTCCCACCAGACCAGGTTGCTCAAAACCCCATCCAACCTGGCCTTGAACCCCTCCAGGGATGGGGCAGCCACAGCTTCTCTGGGAAACCTGGGCCAGGGTCTCACCACCCTCACAGCAAAGAATTTTTTCCCAATATCTAATCTAGATCTCCCCTCTTCCAGTTTGAAGCCATTACCTCTCATCCTATCACTCCACTCCCTGACAAAGAGTCCCTCTCCACCTTTTCTCTAGGCCCCCTTTAAGTACTAGAAGGGGCTACAGGGTCTCCCCAAAGACCTTCTTCAAGTGCATTTCATCACTCCTAGTCTCTGAAGTATTAAACACTTCTATTCTGGCCATTAAGATTTTCTGAGGCTGGTCTGCCTTTTTTGTGCACACACAAGGATCATGCATTACATCTTCTAAGCTGACACTGCACCCCACCTTCACCTTCACTGGAAGCTATCATATCATTTCCAGTAAATTGGCTGCTCTTGCTTTATCTGCAAAAAAGACTTTACAACTGAACAAAGGTTAGCATCGTACACAATTTATAAAGTATTCTGAACTTCCAACACTTTCTTCTGCTGGAGGAGTGATTTTGTCCAAGGTCCTGCTTCTGCAAACAGCTTTACGTCACAGTAAAATCCATTTGTTATAATAAGATTCTCCAAAAGAATTTGAAGGACTGAGGAAGGACCTCGACAGACTGGGGTATATGGTGTAGGGGAGAACTTTGTAGAGTAGGGTAGATGGTTGGACTCGATGACCCCAAGGGTCTTTTCCAACCAAGATGATTCTATGATTTTATTTGTCAAGCACTAACACACTAACAATTCTTTCTAAAATTCCTTTGATGATGTATTAGATGTAGCAAATTATTATCACAGCTGAGCTCCTTTAATCAGTTTTTATTGAGCTGGCTACCTTTACCATTACTGCTGCTAAACCCCGCAATGCGTAAGGCAGACATGGCACAGAGCCTCAATTCTAATATAATTTGTGTTTCTATCTTGCCTATCGGCTGCCTGGTCCAGCACCCATCACCCACCACATTCCTTACATGTAGAGAAAGGTGTTCTAACAGCCTGGCCAACAGCTCCAAACTGATGTTCCATTTCTTGTTCTATCCAGCAAGCCCTAAGAAGTCTGCATTTCCCACTTGAAAAGCAGAGATAATAGCATTAGTAGATATGTACACATTCAGGATATGGAAGTTCAAGCCTTGAAAAGGAACCACTCTGAAATAAACTGTTTGGATGGTGGGTGGGTGTGCTGGACCAAATACTCTAGCATTGGCTGGTGAACCAGAAGACTAAATTTCCTGTCTCATTTTCCATTCTGTAACATCACAGCAAGATAAATGATGGTATACTCTTCCACGTCTCTGTCAATAACAAGATATACAGAACAAGAATCAGGTCCAGCAATAATCATTTAAAGGCCTGTATACCCTAGAAGACCATCTCTTTCCTCCCTGCTGTATTTTCATCATTCTTTTAGAAATAGATCAATCTTACTATCCCAGAGTGGTGAGGGGGATATTCCCTGCTGTGTTTCCATTCTTTCCTCCCATGCTCTCTCAAAAACAGGTTGTCCCCAGTGCCTTCCTGGGCCTGCTGCAGAAAATGGCTGTTTACTAGGATCCTTAGAGAAGGTAAAGGGTACATTAAATGAGTAAGGAAGATGCTGATCATACTGTACTAGATTAAAACACTGATGAGTTTAAAATTCTTATTTCTTTATAGTCTGATGAGTTATGGGAGGACACCTAGAGTTCTGGATAGGCATTGTTACTATCCAAACAAGCTGCAAATGCACATTCAGGTCCAGTTTCTGTCACAGGCTCCAGGTACTGTTTTAATGCAAGTGGGGGAGGAGACAGAAAGAGAGGACTCAAAGCAACCTTTATTATCCAAGTCAGCAGAAGGGCGCCAGCGTCTCTGAAAAAAAACCTTAGCTTTGTCAGGTTTAATATTATCTTAAATGAACTTACTGCTCCAGGGACGCATCGGAGGAGACTGTAGTCTCCTACTTAGCAACAGAAGAAACAATGGTCTACTATTAAACAGATTTAAACTAACAACAGATTTCATGTTGGCTTCCTAGCTATTATCAGCTGACAAGCACTACGGAATATTCTACTGCTTAGATAGTTTATTAAAAAAAGATTAAAACAAAAGATGATTTCTGGTATGTACAGAATTGCGTACAACAGCACTTGCTATCTGCATAAGAGGTGATTTTTTAAAATTTAATTTCAATTTCCACCATAAAGTCATCTTACCGGACTGCTATTAAAATTACTCTAATAATTTAATTAACAAGGCTTTTAGGGAGGGGTTTTGGTTGGTGGTTTGTGGGTTGGAGTGGGTAGCGTTGCTACTTTAAGCTTTTAACACAACAAAAATAAGAGGTTTACAACTCCTTGCAAGAACTTAAAAGAAGTGGCCTGGCAAGGCAGGTCACTTACTCAGAAGTACCAGGACCTTCTCTAACTCTCTTCCCCCTTCATTCCTTTTCCCTTTTTGGAGTACTTGCTTTTCAGTATAATTATATGGATCAGGCAGTTATGCAGCCTCCACTATTAACCATCACCTATGCAGAGCTTATTAAGGTGTTGTGCAGATATGTTGCTTTGCAAAATCAAGCCATGGTACACCAAAAGTCATAAAGCCTGCTGCCTGGACAGTGCCTTTTGGATAACATCCCTCAGTCCCTCCTTGATTCAGGGCACGATTTAGAGTAAAGCGTTTCATTTAACAGAGCTGGATGCCGCAGCCATGTAAGATTTTGAAATTATATATAGCTAAATGTCACAGCACCACAAGTAACTCTGCCCGGCGCTGACCTCAAGCCGCACTGTGATCCTTTCTTACCCTTCCTGCCAGGCTTGCTAAGGGTGTAATTGCTAATTCTGGCAATTCTGGGCTAATTCTGGGCCTCCCTCACAGAGACACAGAGGAGGTGAACGCCGCCGCGGCCGCCGCTGCTCAGAGGGGCGCAGCGTTGTGAGGGAGAGGGTGGAAGGGCCTCGGGCCGCGCTCGGCGCCCACAGCCTGTCCCCCTGTTCCAGGCCGGGGGAGAGCAGGCTGAGGTGGGGGGGGAGCAGGCTGAGGTGGGGGGGGAGCAGGCTGAGGTGGGGGGGGAGCAGGCTACAGCCCCCCGCCGCCCCTCAGCCGCGCCCGGGCGGGGAGTCCCCCTCAGCGGGGCCCACCCCGCTCCCCCCCCCCCGGCTCAGACCTCCGCCGCGGCGGCCGCACTCACCCCCCGGCGAAGAGGTGCAGCAGCGTGTTCTCCTGCGGGCCGCCCGCCATCCTGCTCCTGCCACCGGCACTGCCACCGGCTCCGGCTCCGCCAGCCGCAGGCGGAGGCCGGGCCGCGGCGCGCGCACGTGACGCCAGCGGACGGCGCGGGCGGTGTCAAACGGCCGAGCGTGACGTCACGGCAAGTAGCCCCGCCCCTTCCCTCACCCACCCCCGGCCGTCTCCCCTCGGGGCGCGCAATGGCGGGGCGGGCAGCGGGGTTCGAGCCCAAGCGGCAACCGGCCCCTCGCTCGCCCGCCGACCCGACCGGGAAAAGAAAAAAAAAGAGAGGAAAAACTCCTGGGTTGAGTTAAAAGCGAGTAGAATCGGTAACAAAAGGCGCCCACGCTGGAGCGTGTCCAGAGGAGAGGCACGAAGCTGGGGAGGGGTCTGGAGAACAAGTGACAGGAGAGGCTGAGGGAACTGGGCACGTTGAGTTTGGAGGAGAGGAGGCTGAGGGGAGACCTCCTTGCCTTCTACAACTCCCTGAAAGAAGGCTGCAGAGAGGTGGGGATTGGCCTCTTCTCCCAAGGGAATAATGACAGGAGCAGAGGAAATGGTCTGAAGCTGGGGCAGGGGAGGTTTAGATTAGATATCTGGAAGAATGACTTTACTGAGAGGGTGGTCAGGCACTGGAACGGCTTGCCCAGGGAGGTGGTGGAGTTGCCATCCCTGGAGGGATTTAAGAAACGTGTAGACATGGCTCTTCAGGGCATGCTCTAGTGCCTGACATTGTTGGGTTGTGTCTGTTTGTGGGGTTTTTTTGTTGTTTTTTCTTTGGGTTTTTGTTTTGGTTTGGTTTTTGTGGTTGGACTCGATGATCTCAAAGGTCCCTTCCGACCATGAAGATTCTGTGAAAGCAAAAGGGACTCATTCCCAGCTCCCCACAGGCAGGTGGGTGTTCAGCCATTGCCAGGACAGCAGGGCTCCATCACACCTATCGGTGACGTGGGGAGAAAAATGCCATCGCTCTGAATGCACTCTGTACAGTGAGCATGATGTCCCATGGCATGGAATGTCCCTTTGGCCAGTTGGGGTCAGCTGTCCTGGCCATGTCCCCTCCCAACCCCTCGTGCCCCCCAGTCCATCACTGGTGGGGCGGCCTGAGGAGCAGCACAGCCCTTGAGAGCTCAGCAACAACCACAACTGTCACCACAAACCAGCAGATAAAACTTTCTAAGACTCAATCTAAAGTTTAGAAAGCAGGCATTCGTTATTGCGGCACCGGGTGCGCGGGGGATAGCTCCTCCTATTGTGCACACCGAATACTGTTGTCAAATTAAATTTATACACAACAGGTATGCATATTCAATGTCATTCCAAGAAAATATTAGCATATTCATTATATTTCCAAGAATTAATGTACATATACATAATTGTCCCTTCTGGTGGTCCTCATTTTGAGTGAGGGTTATTTCTTCCTCAATCCTCATCTTCTTCACCTGTCCTTTGGCTCACTTTTCATGTTGGCAAAGCGTTCTAACTGCTTAATTGCTCATTAAAACTAATGATCTCCCTGTGACCACCTGTTTGTCAGACAACGTCCGTATTTATTGCATCCCTGTCATAGGTCACCATGTTCTCAGGGCCACATACATCCTTTCTTATCTTACTAAGTCCTTGAAACCATTTGGGATGGTTACTAAAATAGCTACTTTTCGTCTCTAAAAGAAGATTCTCTACAGTTTAACCATTTATAAACTACATAAAATCTGCCTTAGGTATCATAGCCACCCATGCCCTGTCACACTGTTCCCATCCCAAACCCAAACCCAGCACGACACCAGCTGCCATCACCAAAGTCAACCATCCCAGCTAAAAACAGCTAAAGCTCAGGTTTGCTTTGGGCCCACGTTTTTAGATGTAAACCTGCTCTCAGGAACAGGTGTAAACTAAACTGGCACAGAGAGAAGGAAGCTCAGGCTGGGTCCTTGGTGGTGTGAGCCACAGGCGTGCACAGCTCCAGTGCTGTAAATCCCATCCACTCTGGCAGTGACATCTCCTTGCAGATAAATTGGCCTTTCACCATGTGTTCTTGAACCGCAAGAATGGATGGGGTGGGCAGCTTATTTAAGATGAGACCCTGCAGCAAAGGCACAGTTGTGCGTGGACACACAGAAACACGAAAATCACACTCTGCTGTAACCTCAGCTCTGGCACGTCCAAATGGCAGCATCCCGTGAGCAGTATGGAAATAGTCCTCCTCCCTCCCTACTCCCCAGGGATTCCAGAAACGTCAAGCTCTTGTTTATGCGAATGGCTCTTCTGTTTTTATATTAAGATTAAGAACAGAGGAAATATCTCAGTTATTTAACGAATCCAACAAAAAAGTCAAAAGTGCTGTTTACATATTCAAAGCCTGCAGCTTTCCTCCGGCCCTTTGAATGCCCCGGGGGAAAGCTGAGACATCTGCACTGCTGGGTAAGTGACCCGCTGGGTATTTCTGAGAGGTAGATCAACAATGGTCTTTAGAAGTATTTGTATTTAAGGGGCACATGACAGGAGGTTTTTGAAATGTACACTCCCCTAAAGTCAGTGGCAGAACTTTGGCCCAGAGCAGTGATTTACACTCATCTGTAGGATAAATGCCATCAATTTATATGCTGTGGGTTAATTTCACAGCCAGGACATTTAGGAATGTCTGGCTTTTAACGTTAAAGTTAAAATCCTGAGGAAAACATTAACATCTTCAAAAAGACCCTAGGTCTGCATATTTTCCATATACACGAGTTTTCTATTATACTTGACTTGAACAAACAGCCTCCGAGCTTAAATTCAGATCCAGACATGAGCTTCACTCCTGCCTTATGGCTCAAACCAAACTTCCCAGTCCTAACACCACTAGGCACTGGAGTTTGAAATTTAGGTGTGCACATTCCCAGCATTTAGACTTCAGCCTCTTCAGAGAAAAAAAAAAAATAAAATGGCTTAAGGGTTAAAATCAAGAGATGAAGGGCCCACAGTGGGGTCAGTGCTGTTTGGGTGTGCCTGTCCTGAAGGCTCACTCTCCAAAGAACAGCCCTTCTAGACCTTTCTGTTTCTTTTTGAGGTGATGAACCCTAGGATGCTAGACAGAACTATTGCCTCTAAGTGATCTTGTGTGGTGGCTGAAGAGTAAGGATTTACTGAAGCAGAATCAGTTTAGTGGACAAGGGTGATGGCATCCCTTGTCTACAGAGTTTGCTGAAATTAAGGAATGAATGCAGCATTAGGTGCAAATAGGATCTGAGGCAAAGGTACAGCACTGACCACCTGGTCCCCACACATCCTGGGATCCTGAGGACCCCAAGTCATCATTGAGATTCTATAAAGTTACGCTTTGTAATGACCTAGAATATATATCAACGATATATACCAAGAAGCAATATGGATTTCCTAGTTGTAAGTCTATCAAGGATGCTGGGGGGCCTGTCGAACAGCGAGATAAATGAAGTTTTCTCTAAAGTGTAATCCCAATGGATCATGCAAATGAATCTAACAATAAAAAAATCTGGAGAGGAGGTGACTCAGAAGAGAGCTGGTAACCATTGTGAGTTTATCAGAATGCAGATGACTCTATTAACATATCTCCTTTGTTTGCTCAAGGTATTGATTCAACCACCTTGTGATCTTCGGAGGCACACCTCATTTATAGTGCCTCTCACCAGCCAGAAAAAGCCACTGACCTTATCACAATGACAAAAGCTTCCAGGTAGGCATAAGCATTGAGAAAACACATCTGTGGCACCTGGTAACATCAACACAAACAGAACTGCCTGTTAAGGACTCCTTTGCTGAGACTTCCAGCTCAACACAGCAGTGGTACTCACACACACTGCAAACAGCTGAGGAGTCACATGAGCACACACATACCCACAGTGAAAGCTGGGCCAAATATTCTCATTTACACGCACATATAAACTACAAATGCCCAAAGGCTACTAGCCCCTTTGCATTCACACACACGGGGCCCTATTACACATACATAGCTCGACAAAGCTTTTTCTCACACATCCTAACAAAAAAAGCTCTCCCCACACATCAAAACCAGTTTTGACCCTTAGTCTTGTGCTCCCAGTCCCACAAAGGCGAAGCAGCCCTTTCTCACAGTGTGCAAATGTGCACAAACACAACAGTTTGGGGAAAGATACGCAGTGGCAGGAGGTTATTTCCAGCCCCCCAGCAAACTTAGGAAACCAGCTCCCAGCTCAAATGGGTCTGTGGAGGCTGGGGAGGTGCCAGGCAGTCCTTCACATGGGGAGATGGAGACCCGAGTGACAGAAGAAAGCCTGCTTCAAGCAGGGGGCAGAGGAAAGGAAGGAGAAATCGCCCTCCCTGGACAACAGTGGATGGGGTGACTGTGACATGGGAGGGAGAAGAAGAAGGTGAGAAATTCAAGTAGGCAAGGTATTGGTCAGCTGTTTTAGGGACACAAAGACTTGGGAAAGCCAATCCTGGCAGGATCTGACAGGGCAGAGCGCTGCAAGCTGTATGAGGAAGGGTGGGAAGTTGCTATGGCGAGGGCAGTTGAGGAGAGAAGAAGCTGTGCCTTCTGGGCACAAAGGAGGAGAGAAAATTCAGTTTAAGTAATCAGAGCATGTAGGGTCCTTCAGAATGTGCACGTGGGTTGGGTGTCCTTTCCCTCGGTTTGTTTTACTCCATTGCTATTCCTTTGCTCTTTCCCTGCCCTTATGCTGTGCACTTTGAAGAATCTCTCGCAGCTGTCGGTTGGTAACTGGGCTTTTCTGTAAGGAGAAGGACCGGGCAGGAGCAGGAGCAGCTGCTGGGCAGGAGGGAAGGGCCAGGGCCCTTGTCTTGGGTGGCAGCCCATGCAGGGGGGGTGTGCGGGAGGCGTAGGCTCAAGACAGCCACTCATCAAGCAGCTTCCCAGAAAACCCTCTGGACAAGGGTTTCTCGCAGGAACTGCCAGTGATCTGAAACCCCGGGGAAGGATGTGTCCGGAGCCGTGTTGTTTTTGAACACGGCCATTTGGAGTCGGTTCACTGCCTGGCGTGGCAGGGTTATGTACGCAGGAGGGAGGTCACATTACAGTTCTCAACGTTAAAGCTGTAGGGCCTGATTGCCAGTTTCTGTATTCCCATGCGGGCTAGGCTGAGGTAGGACAGATGAAGGTCAGCAAACTTTATGCTGTTTATAACTTTGGTCTCACGTATGCTCTGCATCCTGTGGCCCCATACAGAAGCAAAGATGTGCAGCAACAGAAAATAATCATAAGGGGAGATTGCATCCCTGTCTGTCCCCTGTGTGAGATTTACCAGGCCTTTGATGACTTCTTTAAATACTCAACTCTTACAGAAGCATTTGCACTTGCTTTATGTCCCTCAGCACTGCCAGAGAGACATGCAGCAGCCATTGAAGTTTGATACCTGAACTCTTGTAATTAATGTGCAAGCAATTTAGGAGATGTCTACTGTGGGCTGCAGAACTGATAGAGCTGACTCCTCCTCAGTAATCGAAGCATAGCAATTTACATGTAGATTTCAGTTAAATTTAATACATTGCAGCAGATAATGCAGGTTTCTTAGGCAATTACCAAGACTGTCTACCTATGAACACTTTTCTGCTTAGTTCTTTATTTGCTGTAGGATATGAGACCACATATCCCAATTTATCCCCACTAAGAACATTTAGGAACAAGTTGCAAGATATTGAGAGTTTATATAATGTCAGTAAAGTAGTGACAGGCTATTTATGGAAAGCACTGCTTCTAAAGAATACTAATTAAAGGGGAGGACTCTATCGTAAGGTAACACCATATGGCTGAAATCAATATTTTGATTAAAACTGTACCTTTTCACCTGATTGCTCATCTACACTAGAGGCCCTTCTGCAAGCGAAGATCTGTCCGCAGAGCCATCTGGTGGAAGTACCAGCCGTGAGCACAGAAACGTGGTGGTTCTTTCACCACGATCAGCTTCTGAAAATGACTTATGTTAAGTGACAAAAATGCTCTTCCATCACTAAATCCAAGGTTAGCAGGGCCTTTGCTAGCTAGGTGATCAACAGCTTATGGCTTTCCAGGTGATCAATTACCCTAGTGAAATTTACTGTTTACCCTATTTACCATGGCCAGCAGCATAGTGGAAGCAGTAAAAGACACTAATTGTCTTGCTAAACTCATTAAGGAGTCTGATACACGATTCCATCTCGGTGTCTTGACTGGGAAGCCTGAATGTGCTCCAAGCTGCACGAGAAGCCTGGGGACCACTGTCACCCCAACAGAAGAGCAACAGGTTACTGGCTCCAGACATTTACGCCACCTGCTTCTGCGTTGGCTGGAAACTTATTCCTGGAGCACAGGTTCAGCCTAGTTTGTACGCGTGGGCCAGAGGATGTTGTATACATTCACTTGAGCAATGCATAAGCTAAATTTGTACGTCTCTCCTCAGCCTGTGAGGGTTGTCTACCTGCCAGGCTGAAGAATACTCGCAGCCACACTTGCCTCTGCCTCTCATTCTCCAGCAGAGAGCACTGTAGGAGCAATGTTCGAAGCAGAGCTGCCTTAGAGCAGTGAGGAGTTAGGCGTGTAAAGTTTGATCTTTCACAGATCCCGCTCTTGTTCTCTGACTGCACCTCCAGTTTTGCCTATATATGCCTATCATCTGCCCTGGACACTCTGAAGATACTCTGCCTTCTTGCTTCTGTTCCTCTTCATGAAACACATCTCAAAGGGGAGATCAGTTCTAAAAAGCTCAGTTATCGATGACTTTTTCTGAAGCCCTGGAAAACAAAGCCACTAGTACTGTTTGAGCACCTCACTTGTTTGAGCCAGACAGCAAAGTATCACCTGCTTCACGGCTGTCATCACCTTCACTTTCATTTTTCTCAGCCAGGTGGAACAAAGAGATATGCTTGCTAGCACCTACTCGTCTCAACAGCTGTACAGATGATCTATACATTGGGCTGCCTCCTCTTCCCCATCATCGTTTTCCAGTATTGATCTCAAATTGGGAAAAATATCGACTGTCTAATCTCCTACACTGCTTCACGTGCCCAGCGGAACGTTGTTAGAATGTTAATCTCTTCCTTGCTTCAGCCATCCTTTGAATTTGAGCTCTTGGGGTACCCCACGTGATGATGTGTCTGCTCTTCTGTCACACAGCACACCTCACCTACAGGAGCTGAAAGACAGCGCTGCAGGGTGCGGGTATTCAGTCCAGGCAGGGAAATCAAAGCAGAAGATGGGTTTTGTGGTTATGCTATAAGCGTATCAAAGCACCAGGAGAGTGGGCCGGATCTGGGAAAGCACTATGTTTCAGGCAGTTTTTTTATAGCATGTTGAGTATTTCTAGGGAATTTCATGAGGATAAATGTCCACAAAAGCATTGTGGTGTCCACAGATCAGACACCACAGGAGCCACATCAGGGGAAGTTCCTAAATTACTCCCTTGCCAGTACATCGTGAACCCAACCGGGAAGGGGTTGAGCTGGCTGTTCTTGGGACTTGTTTTGTCTGGTGGCTTCCTACAAACTGGAGCAAGGACTCACCAACTTGTTCCACATCATTAGCAGCTGGCAGCTTCCCAACCATTACCAGTGTAGTCTGGATTTCACCCAGCAACTTGGGGATGAAAGACACTGCAGCACCACTGCACTCACTGTTTTAGGTCCCAATCCAGCTCCCACTGAAGTCAGTTACTCTTTTTTCCAGAGCGCAGCTGGAGCTGGGTCTGACATTTCTGTAACAGTTCTGTCTCAAGTCCTCAGCAAGCTGAAATATGGGTAAAATAGTCCAACGCAACTGATAGATGCCTGCAATTCAGCTGGCATTCAAATTAAAACCAGCACCACAGTCAAATAAGAGCATGAGAAGTTATGTTTCTTTCCTGAAAACACTGAAGGTCTGAATTCAGAGCAGCCAAAGCACCTGGTGGAAGGAATCTAGAAGCCTGTGGGAGTCTGTCAGGAGACTGATAAGTATGTGAAGCTCTGTTCTCTTCTCCAAAGTGCATCCCTGCCAGGAGCACCATCAGAGAAATCTCCCTGGTGGTGATGAAGATACTGAGAGCACTCAGTTGCCCTAAGAAAGGCTGAGGTCATTGTTCTTATTTTGGGAGGAGCCTTGGGAAAAGCGTATGTCTAAAAGAGTATCCAAAGTCCAGGGGTGTAGGAGCATGCAGGGCATATATATATATTTACAGACATAGTGAGACACCTCACCTGGCTATTCTGTCAGCAAAATTCCGTTGAGAGTACTTTGAGTGATTTAATGAACATTCTAAAGGCTGTATATATAACACCTTCTGCCTCCCAGTCAGCTGTGCTCAGATGCTAGAGATGGAGGGCCTGGTTTGTTACAAGACTTGGCGGCTGTTACTAAGCATCTCGTCATTGCTGAAATGGGCTTAGTTCCACTTTCAGGGCCAAGACACCAAGAAACAGCTACCATTTTAAATACTGTGTCATGCCACCACTGCAGGGCTGACCCAGCACCAAGGGCAGCAGGCTGTCTGCACAGGAACAAGAAGGGCATTCAGGCAATGAAAAAGTGGGTAAAATTAAAACTGGCAAAAGAAAATTATTTTTTTCCACACTGACATGGATTCAAGAGCTTGTGGTGAGAGAATGCCACTGAGACCAAGAATTTACAGTCTAGTTTTTTTTTTTTTTATCCAGAAGAATAGGAGACGCAATCGATTGGAATGAGAGACTGAGCACCCATGGTTATTGAGAGATTGTTAAAAGACTGCCTAAGCAGAAAGAATCCTGATTTCTGGAGAAAGAAAAGGGAAGCAACAGGAAAAAGTAGCAGCATCCCTCTCCGAGAACCCACTTTGCTCCATCCCCACAGCCAGCTTCTCCCTAGGCAAAACTAGGATTAATGGGAAACATATGGGGGGAGAATCTGTGATCCAGGGCTCCAGGACGAGCAACTGAAGCACTAAGGAGCTACCTGGACCCCATTCAGGAGTGAGCTCAGGGATCAAACATCTCACGAATGGGGAGTGGGCTGGGTGGGGAATTTAAAAGGTACAGGCTCCAGTTTGGTGCTTCCCTCCCTCCCAAGGCAACACGCCAGTTTGAGAGGAACATCCCAGCTCCAGCACAACAAAGCGTGAGTGTCACTAACCATACCCTGCATCTTCCACACAACATCTCTTTCATTCTCTACCCAAACAAAATTGATAGAACTGGACTCATAATAAGCCATTAGGATTCCAGTGAACCCTGAAGCTCTGAAGCCTTATGGTGCTTTCACGAAGCTACACCTGCAAGCAATGGACTGATAGCAAGAAAGCTCTTCAACTTTGGTGGAGCTAAAGATTGAATTCAGAGGCTGTAGCTCAACCCCCATATGGAATTTGTTGGAGGCAGATTCCCCAGCATCACTGAGAGCACAGCCAGGGCTCTCCACTATTTTACAGCCTGCGTGTACAAATAAACCCTTATCCTCCTTTCTGCTCCATCTTTCTTTCAACTCTCCTTTCTTCTCTTTGGATTTTCTTCCTTTTGGCCATCCCAAAATCAAAGCCCATAACTCTACACTTAAATAAAACCCAGCTAAATATCTGACTTAACAGGCAAGGGACAGCTGTACATCAGCAAGTGAACAGAGTGAAGGGGTCTGTCCTGGATAACAAGGAACTGGTCCAAAGTATCAAGGACAGACCCTTAGATGATACAAACAGACATCTTATACACCAGCTATAAATCTTGTCTTTGGGTGGAAGAGGTGAAAAATAGCCACAACCAGAATCCCTGAAGAATAATATCTCCAAAGCGGGAGGGAGCTTGTATCAACATCTATGCTGGTTTTGGCTGGGGCAAGCATTAATTTTCTTCACAGTCGCTGGTATGAGGCTCTGTTTTGGATTTATGCTGGAAACAGTGTTGATCATACAGGGATGTTGTAGTCATTGCTGAGCAGGGCTTACACAGTGTTAAGGCCTTTTCTGCTCCTCACACCATCCCACCAGTGAGTAGGCTGGGGGGCACAGTCAGGGACAGCTGACCCCAGCTGGTGAAAGGAATATTCCATGCCACGCAGCTTGTCTCTGAGCCACACTGACATCCTTTTATTATTAGCGTCTCTTTGCCCAAGCTTCTCTTTCCCTGGGGAGGCCAGTGGCTCTGGCAACTACACTGCTTCCTCAGCATGTCTTCATCTTGGTCCTTGAAAGCCATTCTAGTGTGAGAGTGCTGCAACGCATACACCGACAGCGCTCCCAGTACCATTTCCAGTTGTAAATTCACATCAATACCTCAATTCATTATCCTTTGGGTTAGAAAAGCACTGGCATTAGACAGTGTGCTCTGGGCTTGTGTAATGACTTGGGTTTTTTTGTTTTGTTTTGTTTTGTTAAAGAGGAAAAAATTAATTTAAGTAAGGGTGGAATGCACAGAGGAGATGAGCTCAGTTACCGAAAGCGCTGCTGTTTTATTAGCTAACATCAGCATAAAGTGCTTAGCAAAATGGCTGCCCATCCCATCAGATTTATTACCTTCCATATGTGCTTTTTTATTATCATTAGCTTAGCTTTAAACAATCCTTTCCAACCTTTCCTGTCACTCCAGAATTAAGTAACAAGGTTGTAACCAAGCATTTTCCATGCTTTACCATACAAGGTTCATTGGGTTATTCCAGGACTACTTCTTTTACCTCATCCCTGACATCCTGATCCTGCCATGAAGTCTGTGCACAGACCGCCCAAAATTAATGACGCTTTAGCCACAACATTACAGCTCTGCACGACCTCTAGATTTATCTCAGTAAACCTTTCTGTCCAACAAGGCTTTAAAAAGACTTGGTCTAATAGCCCCTGATTAGGATTAAGTTTTATAGGAACAAGAGCAATAATTGCTACGATTTGAACATTTTTTTTCCGGATTTGTTTTTTATTCAGTATATGAGGGTTTTCATTTAAATATGTTCTGTAATGTTACAATCTGGATAGGAGAGCAATGAGCCAATGTGGATCTCGCAGTACAGCAGGAAACCCCACAAGGACTGAGCATCCTGTTGTTACAGCTTTATCGCCCCTGCCTCTTTTTCTATAAATTTGACATCGTTGATCATCAGATCCTTCCAGGAAGCCCTTCTCCCCTCTTCTCCTAAGAACTCCAGAATAAGCTGTAATGCCCTGAAATACCTCAGGATTTTTAGGGGGACCGAATCTGGACCCAAAGATCTTCCAAAGCTCAGTCCTTTCTGTTTTTCCTGACGCTGAGGGGCTGCCTCAGTGTCCTTGCTGCAATGTGCCTCCTCGGTCCAGTTAGTGATATTTATACAGGCATCGTTGTAAGCTGTGGATCCTGTATGACCTGTGTTCATTTCACTGATAATCAGGACTCCTGGTGAGATGGGACTCAACACCCACTGTCCATCAGAGGTTGCACTGTTGTGTGTAGTGGACATGAGACTCTGGAGCTTTTGCTCTGCTGGGGCCACCAGCCTGCAATACACTTCCTCCCAAAATGCGTACCGCTGGCAGCCTTTCTACTTTAAAGGAGCTCTTTTACCTTTGCTTGATTGTGTGTTTTAATCACAATCACGGCTATTTTATTCCTCTTTTAGCATCTTTTCATCTCTTTGTAATTTTATTGTGGGGCTAGGCTGGTTTTACTTAATGAGAAATGTTTTAATGAATTCTCTGAAGCTTCCCACTCTCTTCTTTTTTATAAAGAAAATGGTCCACACTGTTACCGTAACAGCCCAGCTGTTGGAAGAGCTGCTGAATCGGCACAGACAGAAGTACCCACAGCACAGAGGCATCACCTGGCTCCATGTTTCATTTCCCAGAAGCCAGAACCAGTGGCAGGGTAAGAGAAGGGGTGGGTTAGCCGTTGGCCATAGGCATTCTGTAGGTGGATTTATGCCGCGACTGCAGAGGCCCAGATCTAACCTGCTCTGCCTCCCTCCTGCACGTTGTTTAAGAAAAGAGCAAGGGAAGGAGAGAGGAAATTAACACAACAGAGAATTTGAAATAAAAGTGGTTTATATCATCTCCTATAAAACAAGCCATAAACCCCTGCCCTCCTGCTCCACCCCTCACATGTTTTTCATTTTGCTGGCTAGCTGAAAAAGAGAGAAGTGTAGGGTACAAAGCACATATTCTCGGTGGGAGAGGCTCCCCCTTCCCTACACACTTCTCGCTCACACCTTGTCCCCATGCCTACAGCACGGCATTCTCTTCTGGTGAGCAATCAAATCATGGAGGAACTCAGCATCTATTACCACTTCCATAGCTCTAATTCCTCCCACTTAGGGATCTCTATCCCTCCACCTCAGCTGTCTTTGCCCACTGCAGGGGAAAGGCACTCACTTGGGGATAAGTACTGCAACTTCTCAGCCACCAGGGTAAAACCACAGGTAACTGGAGCACTAAACCACAAGCAAGCCCCCCCGGGCGTACAGATCTGTTACTCCAGCGAGAGAAGGTCACTACAGACAGCAGCCTACAGGAACCCAGAAGGGTTCAGGCAGCATCTTCCACATACCACCCCTACACTCAGAGACCTCCCAGCTCTTCGGAGACGTTTGTCCCCATGGATCCCCAGCAACCACTAAGGTTTTCTGAAGAGAGCAACAGAGAATTTATTTCTGTCCTGGAATTCACTGACTCATTTAACTAGCTTTTCTGAATAGGAAGTATCCAAGGCCTGAGCATAAACTAAACATCCAAAGTGCTGTATAAATGCTATTAATTACTTCCAGTAGAGTTGGATAAACAGAAATGCTGATGCTTCAATTCCAGCATTTACAGCTATAACAGTTCTGCTACTGGAGAGAAACTGCAGCTCAAGAAATTGTTAGATCCACGATCTCTACAGAGTTAGAGGTCCAGCATCCTCCAAAGGTCTCAGGGGTTGCAATGCTGACTGTCATTGCTAGCACAGCCAGTAGTGTGGAGGCTCTCTTCACTAACAAAAGAAACCACAGACAGCAGCTAACTTCCAAGGTCAGCTACGTTTCGTTCCTCTCCTCCCACCTCCACCCCCAAGTACCCCTCACCAGAAAGAATGACCTGGTGTAATTCCAGGAGCCAACCAAACAGACAGGGAGTGAAAACGCCTGCCTGACTTGTGCAGAAACATAGTCACCTTATTTTTAAAAAGATGTGGTAGGACAAGCTCCAGGCAGACGCCAAGAACATCTTGTTCGGAGGCAAAGATTTGGAGCAGGTCTATTCCCAGTGTCCTCTCCCTCACTGGGTGGGAATTTACACTAGCTGATACCCATTTTCTCCAACCAGCTGGTGAGATACACTGTCAGTCCTGGACTGTGTCAGCCTTTAGTTCCAGCCCTTCTGGGAGGAGATCTGGGTTTTGTTACCATGGCCATTTGGCGTGTAACTAACCTGTGGTGACTCTGTGTGAGAGCCACTCAGTCAAATACAGTTCAGACCAAGGTTGCATGTGGGTGGAGGGAATGGACTTTAACAGTTCACTGTACAATAGCTTCTGCTTTTTCCATTTCTCCCAGTGCTGCTGGGCCTCATTCTGGCTTTGGCACTGGTATCTAAACCAAACCATTTATCCCCTGCACTGTGTAAGCTGCCATCCTACCACCCAGCTTTTGCTGGCCTAGCAAGTAACTTGCTGGTGCTTCCCCTCAAACCCACTTACATTTGCTAACTTTAGACCTTGCCATAAATGGTTCTGCTGGCAAACTGGGAAGTTCTCTAGGCTCTTCTTGGAATCCATGCCAGTCACCTTCAGAAGAGGTCTTTCAGCCCATGGTCTGCTTTCTAACATGCTGCCAAGCCAATCCATAGGGTAGATGTTGGGTGGGCCTTCAGCGCCACTGCAGTTGTGAGATCTTTTTACCTGATCCTCAGGATTCCGCTGCAGTTTTAATCCCATTGCCAAGACCTATGTGGTTCACAGTCTAAGGGAATAAGACAGGTAAAAGGATAACTACTCTTATTATATGGATGTGTAGAGATGCCTGCAGGAGCTGGCAAGTGGCTGACTGTAGGGTAAGTCAGTTTGTGATCTTATGGTATGTTGGCTACTGTGAGAAATGTGCCCATTGCTAATCTACCACTCCATGGCAAATGCCATCATTTAATGTAGTTCATAGTTTTGTCATCTCTGATTGAAACAATGAGGAAAGGCAAAGGATGAGAATGAGTTAAGAGGGAAAGGGAAGCAGCATAAGCAGATTTAAAAAAAAATAAATTAGTCACTGCATTCAAGGCAAATGGCAGCCTGTTGATATATCCCACCCGAAGGGGACTGAAAAAGTGACCTCATGCTGCTTGTCAAACATAATCCCATCCCTCCCATGACTACCTAATGCTACAGCTCCATCTGTCTGGAAGCAAGTTCCCACTGCACCAGGGCCAGCTTTACCATAGAGACAGAACAGTACTAGTAATTTTTAATGACTGTCTATTATACAACCTACAAAGCAGACAAACAGAATGCCTCTATTTTGAAGGCATCTAATAATCTAGGGACAACTTTTTGCTTCCCATTCAAGCCAAACCATTGTCACAGCAAAGCAAGATGCCAAGTCATGACTGATCCATGCTCATAGCTCCCAGGCTACTTCTATGCAGAACAAAGTTATACTCTGTCCCCAGCTACTAACACACATACCAGTATACCCAGGCATGGTGCTGGACCAATGTTGGCAGAGTTGCAACCTGCCCTTAGTGCTTTCTATTTCTTTTGCTGCTGATTTCAAGGATGAACCCCAAAAGTAACCTGTTATTGACTAAAATCTACCAAAGCTCTTGGGTAGCTTGGGGACCCAGATTGCTGCTCAGAGACTGTAAGATGTGTGCCAAGGGGCTGTACTGCCTCAAGGATCTTTGGGAAACAGTCTGTGTGTACGTCTTTTCCCTTGGATGTGTTTCATGAGGCCATCCAGTGTCTTGTTAAAGCCACAGACAACACAGAGCAGCGGCAGGCAGCTGGATGTGATGATACAGGAGGCCACCTGAAAGGACCGGGACACGACAGTACCTCTGCCTGGGTATAGTTTGTCAAGAGCTCTGAGCACAGGCTGAGCTGCAGCCAATTTGGCTTGCACAAGTAGCTTTTCACTGAGGATTTTATGGGGCTCCCTGGGACCATGGGCAGTGGCAGCCCCTCTCTCCCCCTGCTTCATCGCCCTGACGCTAAGTTATTTTACAATTATTATCTGAAGTCAGTGTTTAGCTGTTGCCCAGGTAACAGCTCAAACATGCCTCACCTCATGGCCTCCCTGCAGCTTTGCATGGCTGCTGGAGTGCTGGGAGGCAGACTTAGTGCCAGGCGCTGAGGAAATGAGCTCTGCAGCCTCCCCAGGACATCCCAGAATACTGCAGAGCTTGGAGGAGAAACATCCCTAGCTGGATTCCTGGGCAGGTACCTCATTCGGCACACAGCGCCTGACACAAAAGCCACAACATTCCCCCACCCCTCACACCCTTTGGTTTCTCCAGACACAGGGAAAGCCATGAGGCAGATGCAGTCCAACTAACACCATTCCCATTGGTATCTCTCTCCTACCTGCAAATGCAGCCCCACGAAATATCCTCTAGAATACGTGTGCTCTCACTCAGCCAAGTGTATAGTTCTGCTGTACATGCTCTGTCCTGAGACGCAGCCTGAACTGAGATATGTGAACTCAACACACGCAGCCTTTCAGCCCATGCAAGGGGTTAAGGAGCTGGAATGAAGGCTGTGGGCAGGCACTCTGCAATCCTGCACCGCTAATGCAGGCAACTCACCCGCTGAAGTCACAAGGAATATCATCTGCATAAAGCAGATGGTATCAAGCCTGGTGTCCCTGCTTCAGCCTTCACAGAAACACAGAGTTGTAGGGGTTAGAAGGGACCTGGACAGGAACGCACCCAGGTGGGTTTTTAGTATCTCCAGAGAAGGAGACTGTCCCAATTCCATGATCCTCCAGGGAATGCTGTGGGCTTTGTGAGCTAGAGAGGAACAACGCTGTATAGCACTGAGCCTATGGAGTCAACCAGACTAGCATGCCACTTCCTAAGATTATGGTCCAGTGACATTTTACCTGGGTCTGACTGGTGGCGGCACAAAACATATTTACAACCAGTGTGTAAAAACTGATGTGAGATGTGATCCTCTGTTATCTTGTTCATCCATCATATACCAGACCCACAATGTATCAATAGTGCTCTTAGCCTCCAGACAAAACCCAGAAGTGGTAAGGAGTTCATCTAGCCTCCCTTACGTAGATGTAGATACAGATAATCTGGCCTTAAGTGGTTCACTGTGCTTAGTCAAAATACATCTTATTGCTCACACGTTACCTGGGGAAACACATCAGCCTTGTTTGTGACTCTATTTACTAGCACAGGTTCCTGCTGTAGCTGTATCAGCATTAGGCAGCTCATGCTTGTTTGTTCTTCCTTCCCAGCTCAGTCTTGCAGCAGTTCCACCCCCAGCCCCTGTATCTCAGTCTCCCTCGCCAGCCCAAGCCCAGCCTCAGCCCCAGCCCAGGCTGGTGAAGGTGAGTCTGTGATGTTTTGGGCCTCTTGCACTCAATGGTGCATTGAAGCACATCAGGAAAGGATAAGGTCAGGTATTTCCTTTGGGCTGGGTGCCCAGTAGCTTTGGAGCAGGGGAGGAAAAAAGTTTCCAAGGCCCCTTCAGAAAGAGGGGCCAGTGCTACTCTGGCATGGCAGGAGGAGAGAAGTCTCTTGCCAAGTCTCCTCCAGACCCCTGATCAAACACATCGGCGCACCCTCTTTGTGCTAACAGATGAAACTGCTCCTCTCATGAACTTGGGTACCCAATGCCAAGTTTAGATACAGTCTAGACGCAGTAGCATATTTATAACCTTGGCACATGATGTGGCAAGCAGTGGGGTATAAACAACATTCAAAAATGATGAGGCGCAAAGTTATTTATACATCAGGGAATACACTTAGGGTACCACAGCCCCAAGGGCAGAGGTCACAGATTACTGGAGAAAGGAAGAAGCTGCCCTATCAGCAGGAGTGGGGGCTTTGAGAATGGGGCACAGCAGGAGTTAAGATCACTGTCTAATCCCTTACCTGAGCTCCAGCAAGACACACCCAACTGACCACATCTCACTAGTAATTTTGAACTGCAGTAGGTTTTTCTTCAAGAATAAATTTGATTTTACCTGTTGCCACAAGAGATGAAAAAAGCGAGGAGCAGATGAATGGCTCAGCCATCACCTGAGATGTAGAGATGTAGGTGAATCTTCATTCAATCACAAAAGCAAAAGTGTCCATATTCAGCAGGTAACATTCACAATGAAATTCTGCTGACAGTTTGACACCATCCAGATTGAGTGGCAGCAACTGTCTCACAAGTCCAAGAAGTGACCAATTCATGACAGTAACAGAAGTCAGCATCTGTGCTGCATCTCGAATACAAGAGAACACGAGTGCAGTGAGCCTGCAGGCTGCTCAGGCTCCGAGGGAGTAAGGCATTACTGGGTATACAACCTCAGCAGCTCTTTGCAATTAATTCCATTTTATGCAATATAGATTCAGTCCACTGTCAAGTAAGGTTTGGGTGACATTGTCTTGAGCTCACAATGTCATCTAAAGATCTTGTAAAGTAAACAGAAGTTACAGAATCATTTGTTCCAGAATCTTTGCCTGTTTATGGATAAAACAGATCTAATGGAGTGCTAATATCCACGAACCTCTTTGAGCTCTTGGGCTGAAATAGGATGGACACACAATGTGTTATTATTTGCCTGGGAGTCCGAGCTTTCAGCCAGCTCTCTGGCTTCCTTGTGGAAACTGCACCCTTAGAGTAGGCTCACAAGGTGATTTTGATTCCATTTTGGCCTTGGTGCAGGAATCGGATGGGGTTTTTCACTGCTTATACATCTCACCAGACAGCAGCTCTCTGGTATGTTATTATAGTGTGGCTAAGTCATGCCTGGCGGCTGTTCATGTCCCAAACCTCCTTGAACACAACCACCCTGTGAGAAGAGCTGGCTGAGACAGCCTGGCAAAGCGACAGGATCAGTCAATGACAAGAGGGAGAAGGAAGTCTCCATGTCAAATCTGCCTTCAGGGAAAGGAGTGTCATATCAAGAACTGGACATGACTGCTCTTCCCTCTCCTTTCTTCATCTTGCTACAAAGGGTTTTAGGTTATTGCCTCTAGGTGGGGAGAACCGGTTCTGCAGGTGATGGTGGGGGAGCAGAAGGGGAAGAGCAAGGTTAGACTCGTGTGGCAATAAATACCCATCTGTGTCCTTTGTGTGACTTGCATGTCATGAAACACCTCAACCTTCCACCCGGAAAGAAACTTTTTCAGACATAATTGGCTTTAATAATAGCTTTGCACAAACATAGTACTTTCTCCTGAGAATCCCACGCACCAGGCATATATCTGTCCTACAAACCTCTGCCCTGAACACAGAGATGTCACTGTCTCTCATAGGTGGAGACAGATCATCCAAGAAGAAAGTATACCGTCCAAATGTTAGCTCATCCTAGAAGTCGGGGAAAGGTCAAGGAATCAAATCCTCCAGTGCTTTCACTAGGAAAATGCCCTTTCTCCCTAACAGGTTTTTAAGGAAGCTGTTTTCCTAATCCATGAGATTAGCTTTACTCAGTTTCCCTCCAGCCCCCAATTCTGTGCTGAACAACATGTAGATAAACCTTGTGGCAAACAACCTCCCACGTAGAGCTGTCATTTTGTATGTTGACTTTGCAAGAGACCATCTTTCATTATGTGCAGTGGGAAGAGTTCCAGCAAAACAAGATTCTCCCACTCCGCAAGAATGTCCCATTTCCCACAGACATGGATCCCAGGGCCCTCTGCTTTCAAGTATCTGCTGCCTTTTCTGTAAAGTGAAGGGGAATATCAGCAGAGACTGATTTCTGCAGCATCTAGGCTTCAGAGGGAGTGGGACAGACAACACAGTCCAGAGACACTTGCAGATCTTGGAAGCTTTCTGGTGGGAGGCCTCCTTATCAGTAATCAGTGCTATGATTTGTCAGAACGGCCTCTCCCCTCTCCCATGCCCATCTGACCCATGAGAGATTATTTCAGCCCAGGCACTTGAACTGGATTTAGAAAGAGAAAGAAGTGGGCAGTGGAGTGAACCACAGCCCATCTCAGTGGGCCAGATCCCTTATCTGACAGCCATAAATGCAGCTGTGAGGGGGAAGTGTCAGCGTGGGGCTGCTGAATCATCTCATCCCAGAAGAAGCCTCTGAGAGGTCACCTAGTTCATTCTCCTGCTCAAAGTGGGGAACAACTACATCAGCATCCTTCCTGGCAGCTTGCTCACTGCACCCTCCCAGCTGCAAAGAACCAAAGGCTCTCCCCTCTGTTGACAAAATGCTTGCATCCTTCTCAGGCTACTGCTGAGCACATGGTCCAAACATCTTCTAAATGCCCCACGCTGCACCACAAGCTACAATCCAGCTGCACTTTTACATGTGAAGGCAATAAAGTACTGTCTCTTATCTGAGCTGACCATCTGTGTAGCACAGACCATTTCTTTTTTGGCATCCAGCATAACATTAACCAAA
Organism: Gallinago undulata; assembly: GCA_026546715.1. Classification (NCBI taxonomy): domain Eukaryota; kingdom Metazoa; phylum Chordata; class Aves; order Charadriiformes; family Scolopacidae; genus Gallinago; species Gallinago undulata. Next base: position 4,603,698 of record JAOTQQ010000008.1, read on the forward strand.
GCGTTGAGACTTTGCAGGTATGAAAAATAGGAAAGAGAAATGTGTCAAAGAGAGAGAGAGGAGCAGGGAGAAATTATAAAGAGCATCCTGCCTCATGCCTCCTCCTCTTCCTCTCCTCCCCCTTTTCTATCCTTCTCAAGCAGCTGTAGGGCATTATTTGATTTGTGCTGGACTGAGAGGATGCTGCCAGGTCAGCAGGATATATTGTCCATTTAGACACAAGGAGTATTATTTAGTCTAGAGGCTCTCAAAGGAAATATCCATTTGCACGTGAAAAATCTCTGGAATTCCATTTGCTCTCTCCAGTGTCCCTGTATCTCTGCAACCTCCAAAATGCAATTGCTGCTTTCTCCATTCTCTGCTGGTTCTGGACTTCAGCTGCTCTTTGTTCAGCTGAGCTCACAGTCAGTTTTCGCCCGTACCAGGCACATGAAATAGGCTGAAAGTTTTTCCCATATCCCCAACAGATTTGCTCATAGATAATTTGCTGATGACTGACTGAAAGGGAAAGTTTTCAAGATTTTTTGGAAAGAAGACTTAGCGCTGCTCAGCCAGGCCAGTACCTACCCTCAGTGGAAGGTGCTGACATAGCATGGTGGCAGGAGACTTTGTAAAAACAGCCAGTGGAGAAATGGGGCTGGGAAAAGAGACAGGTGTTGATCTTCCCTCAGTGTGAATTATGGAACTAGATTGACTTCTTTTCCTGTTTTTCTTTTTAATTCACTTTTGGGTTCTCTACTTGTACTCCACTCCTGCTCCACATTAATTTCCTTCATTGCAAAAATAGCTGAAAACTATCTAGGAAACTGAAATGGCCTGCAATACCACAGCAGTTGAATGCCTGTGTATTCTAAGTATATTATATTTGTAGTGCCCCTGTGAGGTGGGCCAGTCCCAGGGAATCAGGCAATCTTCCTGGGAAGGTGATTTCTCTACAGATCAGCCTGTAGCTCTAACTCTCACAGTGCAATGATTGAGGGCACTCTGGAGCCAGGAGACAGATTGCTAAAGAAGGGTGGCACAAAGGAGACGATGCCAAAGCTGTAGCTGCCTCCCTCCAGGTATCCATTACACAAATTTTCCAGCCAGGCCCTGGTCTTTCCCTTTCTCCATGACGTGGGCATCCATCGTCCCAAGCTTTCCCTGGAAATCCTGAGTAGTGGACACCTGCTTCTATGCTGTTTCTACTTTGCCATCAATACCAGATGGAAGGAGGGCCTTGGAAGTCTAACAGCACGTCAAATGCATTTTCTCTGAATAGCAAACTGGGCAAGTTCATAAACAGGTAAAGCTGAGAGCACCTGTGCTCTTTAACGAGCACAAGCCACGGGTATAGGAACACAATTCACATCTCCATGGGTTTGTATGAAGCAGGAGGCATAATAAAAGAAATCAGGAGAAAAGAGAGGTTCCAAGAGGATCCTGGACACAAAAGCAGATTTCAAAGTCTTCTTCCCCTCCTGACCAGGAGGGAAGTGGAATGGCATTTTAAAAAAAATCTAGTAATCTATCAGCAATTGCTTAGAGAAAGAAGGGACTCTTTGATGTGCAGTATCAGTGTTCCCACACGGGGCAGGGAAAACCGCTCTGTGCAGATGGCTGCAGTGCATCTGGACCTTGCTTCTCTCTCTGTGGAGCTCCTTTATTTCATAGGAGGGGGCTGGATAGGGTACCCTGAACCACGATATCTGGCTTTCTCCTTCACATGCCTTTCCTGTGCAAGCATAAGAGCGCTGCAAAAGCCAAGCATGAGTACATGGGAATGGGGAGAAGTAGCAGGCACGGAGGACAAGCTGAGGAAAACTGCACATGCAACCATCATGGCTTGTGTTCGCTGCTTGCAATCTCCCAATGCTCCTTTCTGCACTAATCAAAACTTGAATCTGCAAGGACTGAGTAGGTTTATCGCCACTGCTCCTTCCCACTTCCTCAGCAGCAGGACAGCAACTGGCTTCAAGGCATTAAAGACGATAGGATTGATAAAGGCATCCAGCCCCTTTGTATGGGGAGATGGATGGGGGACAATCCTAGCAGCTGCAGTAAGACCACGATGCCAAGTTGAGCTAGATCTCACAGAGCTTTGTGTCTCCATTCAGCTGTTTCGGCAGCTGTGCTTAGGTTTCCCTTATTCCCATCCAGGAGTATCAGTGACACAACCAGCTCCCTCGGGGCTATATTAAGTCCTTTCACTATGTAGTGTAATTGTCTGTCCCCACCTCCAGAACAGCAAGCAGTCCTCCTTCCAGGGCCATCCCTCACTGGCACCAATCCCTCTGCTGAGGTGACAGGCCCCATATGTCTAAAGCCTAAAACGGTGGCCCAAGCTTGCCTAAGAGCATCAGAGCCAGAACCGAGTTGTGTCCACACACACTTTCCCTTCATCCCTTCCCAAAGCCTTCACACTTCCCCGGGCTTCCTGCTAGAGATCCGTATCATTGTATTCCCTGTCTTGTTATTAAGATTTATCTTTTAATGAGCTTAATGAGGTTGCTGAGGACGCGCTTGCACAGTGACGTCACCACTCTCACCACAGCTTCCAAGGCATCTTTGAGTCATTCTCCTGCCACACAAGCAGAGCTATTTGGCTGAATAATCAACACACCTTCCCCTCCCTGAGCAGCAGAGACTCGAGGACTGGAAGTGCACAGGCTCACACACACTCGCCTGGTGCTGGGAGTGAGAAAGCCTGGTGAACTTGGAGCCAGCTCGTACCCACTCTGGGCTGGCAGAGCTTGACCGAGTTCTTTCCTTCAATCTCTTGCTGCAGTTTTAACAGTCATTCCCCATCTTTACTGTTATGATTAGGCCAAGTGCTATTCCTATTTGAACAGAAGTCTGTGCTTATTTTGAAGAGAAGAAACATTTCCCCCTACTCCTTCCCTACCTTGGCAGAAGCAAGCAGTACTCTCCAGTTTCTTTAGTACCTGAACCTGACTGATACTATCGTCTCACCACTGCACCACAGCCTGTATCTTTGTCCTTACTTCTATGCTACCTCCTCCTTACCTACTAATCGCTGCCACCTCTGCTCAAATTCAAACAGAGCCCAAGCTATCAAGCATAGAAGTTATTTAATGTAAAGACATTAGTTTCTTAACATGCCCATTTAATTAATGGTAGAGCACAGAAATAAAAGTGATAGGAGAAAAATAAAAATCTCAATTCAAGCTTCAACTTTTTCCTGATTCAAAACGTAACAAGTTCAGAGACATGCTGGGCGTTGTGATTCTCACTGCATTTCACACCATGCCTGCCAGACAACAGATTTCTCACCTCTGCATGCTACAGTCTTCACAGCTGGGCCAGGGAAGTCTCTTCATCAGCTCTTACTGTCAGTAGTTTTATCACACATACACAGAACAATGGCTACAGATTGACATAAGCAGCTAGTCCTTCCCAGGGAACCATTAGGAACATCAGCATGTTAAATTACATGCCTCACCCTGGTCTTTCATTAGAAGATTGTTATTAGTCATTACCTCTGAAGTTAGACCATAATCTCATTTGGATTCCAGAAACTCCACTGCCTTTCTGTGGTCTTTCACAAAACTTCACTACTACAAAGGGATCTTGATCTGTAGGAAAGGAAGCACCCATATGAACCTGCTGAAGAAACCGCTAGTTTCACAGCTAAGGACTTTCAGGATATTGTACTAACTACAGCGACCTCATGGTTGGAGGAGAAACTCAGGTATAAGATGTAGCTCAGGAACAAGGAGGAACATCATGTTTCTGGTATGTAAGACTGATGCGTAATGCAGCGCAACTTCAGCACCATGAAAAAATTGCTAGGGAATTCTTAGGATCGGGAAGGAAGGAAACAATATAAACAAAGTAGATCTAACACACTTTCTATTATTAAAGATTCCTGAGAAATTCATACATGCACACAAGACAGACAGAGCTAATTCTGCTTTACACAACTACCTTTTGTCTCCTACTGAGAACAAGCTGGGAGTAACTGGTGGATGAAAAGCTGGACATGAGCCATCAATGTGCCTTGCAGCCCAGAAAACAAACCATATCCTGGGCTGGCCAGGGAGGGGATTCTGCCCCTCTGCTCTGCTCTGGTGAGACCCCCCCCTGCAGAGCTGCCTCCAGCTCTGAAGCCCTCAGCACAGGAAAGATATAGACCTGTTGGAGCAGGGGGTCCAGAGGAGGCCACAAACACAATTAGAGGGTTGGAATACCTCTCATGTGAAGACAAGCTGAGAAAGTTGGGGTTGTTCAGCCTGGAAAACAGAAGGCTCTGGGGAGACCTTATTGCAGCCTTTCAGTACTTTAAGGGAGGTTGGGTTGGATGGGGCTCTGAGCTCTGAGCAACCTGATCTAGTTGCAGATGTCCCTGCTCATTGCAGGGGGGGTGGACTAGACAGTCTTTAAAGGTTCCTTCCAGCCCAAACTATTCTATGATTCTATTCTCTGACTGAGTGCATGTATTCTGCTGGACCATGGCCTCGCTGACAGAGGAGAAGATGGCTCTTGGCAATCAGGACAGCAATTCACTTCTTCCTGTTGCAAAATCACCACTTCTGACTTGATTTCTCCCCGTTTGGTGCACAGACACTGACCATGGCCTTGCGATAAGGGAATCATTGTTGAGGAGTTATAAATAGCTATCAGACAGGGGTCACTATGTCTGCATTACTCACAGCAAACGTGGCAGCCAGAGTTCTTCCATCAGGAAGCTGCATTTCCCACCCTTGGTCAGGCTCACCCTCTCCCCCCTTCCTAGAGGTGTCTGCACCACAGGTTATTAATTCCTATCTCTGAGTTCTTTTCCTTTCCAATTCCCATTCCTTTCTTCAGCATGTCAGCGTGAGAGAGAGACACTCCCTTTAACGAAGGACATAATTGATCAGGATCCTCTCCTGTCCTGACACCATGGTTTAGAAAGTGCATTCTGACAGAGAATAGGGAGGTACCTAACCAATGCTGCCCTTGTGACAATAATTAGTGTAATTTAAGCACTGTGCTCAGTAAAGAAGCTACAGTCAGGTCATACTAGGGAGTCAGAGTAGAGGGAAGCAAATAAGGGATGGAAAGTCACAACACTGAGTTGCTCAGGACAAACTCCCCGAGTCTGGGGAAAAGACATACCAGAGGCATCCACTGAGGATCCACTGAGGAAAGGGCAGTGCTGCATGTGTTGAGTGGTCTCTTTGTCACAGACTATGGAAACCTCAGGTGGGAAGCCAAAATTGAGATTAGGCCATTTTTAAGCAGCAGAGAAAAGAGAGGAAGGGTAACAACGTTGATCCCAAAGACAGAGCTGAGATTACAGAGAAATTAACATTGCACAATTGTCCTTCACAGAGACCCAGGGGCAGGTGAAAGGGAGGACAGGCTTCTGTTTTCCCCTGAAGTATACTAGCTATTCTCAGAAGTTACTGAGCAGAAGACTCTCAATGACACAAGTTCCTAATATAGCAAGTTATATGATCACAGCACTTTTTTTTTTTTTTAAAATTTTGACTCAACCCATTTGTTCATTTCTAATGGTAAAGGTCTTTACTCTGTGGAAACTCTCCTACCAGAACTTGAACTGACTCAAGGGAACATTTATTTTGGGAGACTGTCCTTTAAAAAAAAAAAAAAAAAAGGAAAGAAAGAAAATAAATAAATAAAAAAAAACCCTCCAAGCACTATTCACGTTTGTTCGTGTCTTGAGTAAACTGCTTCCTGTGCAGACAGAGTAACACAAAAACTAGGCAACACCCAAACCCAGAAGCACTGTGTCCCTGTGAAGGGAGATCTGGGCTGGAATTCAAGAGACTGTAGCTCGATTCCTAACGCTACACTGGCCTTTTGACTGCCATTCAATGAGTCAATTCATCAATCCATGCCTCAGTTTCCTCACTTGTGTAATAGGCAGTGATACAGACATCCTTGGGGGTCTACAACTGAAGACTGCTATGTAAGTGTTAAATATTGCTGCTAACGAGCTAGCCTAATTCAGCCTCAGCCTGATCCCTATTTCTAATGTGTTTACTAGACAGCATTCTTTCTAAAAGATCCTCTAATTCAAACATTTCTCCTTAAAATAAAAGGCAAAAAATACATACTGGTAAGTAAACAAACCACAGCTCCATCAGCCAAGAAGAAAAAAAAAAAGTTTCAGACAAAGAGACTTATTTGGCTAGGTGACATCCTGCCCAGACAAATTGCTAATTGCCCAAGAAGCATCTTGTGAACAGAGCTGGTTTTGTGTTCTCCAGTGAGGGCGTATTCAATCTGGGGAGCTGGGCAAGATGGAATTGGCATAGAAATTAACTCCTCTAACTGGGGAGAAGGAGAAAGGCTACCTAAAGATGACCCTGACAAGGTGATGTCAGGAGTCAGCCCTCCCGTTTTGAACAATGACCTCATGAGGGCACGGCAGAGGTTGGGCTGACCTTGGTGTCTGTCTCCTCTGGCACCTTGAAGTGCATGATTTCAACTCCTGCCTGCCTTCTGGTCCTGCCGAGCAGCAGTGAAAGAAGCCAATGGGGGAGAACAAAAAAAAACACACACATGCACACCAAAAAAAAAAAAAAAAAAAAAAAAGAAGAAGAGAGAACAACCTAAACCCAAATCTCTTTAAAGGAAGTCAAAGGCCAGATGTTCCTTGCTTCCTGCCCGCTGCTGCCACAGTTGCCATAGCCTGTGGTTGTGGTTAGTCTGTCTAGAGCTCATGTGTGACAGACTGAAACTGCGTTTACTGGAAACTCCCCCCCCAGTTCTGTGGCTGCTCATCTGCACCAACACCTGACACCGCTGGCCGTGCAAAACCCAAGGTTTGTCTCAAAACGGGAGGGTTTGTTTCTGCTGGGCTTATGCTGCTAACATTCAGAAAAGGTGTTCCTCCCTCAAAATATAAAGATACATAAGTATGACTTTTATTTCATAATATGCTTTATACAAGAGCAAAGATTGACTTTGTAATCGAAATTAACCATTTTCAGGAGGAAAATACAGAAATATTTGCTATAATTACAGTTAATTCAATCAACTATTTTCTGCTTGTGAAATTACAGAAGCTCTTTCTTGACATCAACAGGCATTTGGACTTGAAACTATCTTTCGGATGGAGTCCTTTAAAAGCTACTATTTAAGTAAAGCAAGGAGAAGAATCAAGTCTAGTCTATTTCCAATAAGTAAACAGTAAGAGCAACAGAAAAATTACAGTTTTTAAGCACCACATACTGCTCTTCCTAATCCTACTAAGGAAGCACAGGCTAACTTAGACCAAAGTGTGTTTAAGTATAGAATCTACACAGTCCTTTTGATCTTACGGTACAATTTGTAAGTCTAAGTCCAGTTTGGACAGTGGCAGGTGATAAGCCTGTACCAGGTGACAATATATCTGGAGGAAGCAGGATTAAACACTTCTAACCAACAAGGAAAGACAGAGCACCAATCACAGGATTTTTAAAATGACTACATAAATGCTTATAGGGTTTAAAGAATCTGTCTGGGTCTTGTGGTAGAGGGTAAGATCAGAGCCTATCAGTCCAGACAGTGCAGAGCACAGAGAATATTTACATGCCAGACGTACAGGACACCATGAAATCAGAAAAAGGCAGTTCAGATGTCTACCGGCATTTGTACCAATTAATGAGTACATTCTTCCCTGATGGTAAGTTACGGAAAACCCTCCCACACAATCCAGGAAATGCCAGGAACAGACACCAGTGCCATTTGCTAGTACCCATTGTGAGTGCCAACGCTGTATAATGTGTCTGGAAGCTCTACCATCTGGCCAGCACCACACTCTTTGCCAGAGAAACACAGGAAGATGGTAATAGGAAGCCTCGTGTTGCTCCCTTTGGCTCCATACTCTCAGGAAATGCGAGGATTTAAAGATGTGTAACAGAAAGAAAGGTGGCTTTTGGGTGGCCATCAGCTTTCACACAGAAGTGGTATTCCCCTTTCCCCCAAAATGAAACATTTCTGGCAGAACAGAAACTGAAATCAATCCCCACACTTTCCCCAGCAATCTCGTTTCACTACACACAGACGTTCTCACTCCCTTTTGTGATGCAGGTGAATGAAATAACTATGTTTCAGTGAAAAAAAAATAATAAAAGTGCACATGCTTTACCAAACCATAGAGCAATGAGGAGGCATTTCTTTAAACAGTTGGGAAGTCTTCTATTGGCACAATGTCCTGTGCTAGGGAGCACTCCAGAAACTAGCAGGATGTACATACAGTCAGGCATTAAACGTTAGTTTCTGTTTGGTAAACACCATTATATTGGATAGTGTTTCTTCACATTGCTTCTCTGTAACTGGCTGCATGTGAACCAAACACACAAAAAAAATAAATACACTTGTCTCTACTACAGAAAAGAAGTTGTAAGCAGGCAGAGCACAGAAAGCAAAGCAGACCAGCTGCAGGGCATATTTTGGCCACTGCTGAATAGGTGGAGTGTTTAAGATGGGCCAGCGCGTATACGCATTGCTAACAACTGCTCACGGGTCTCCTGAGATCAGAGCACAGCAAGTAATCCACAACAGCTTGGAGAGGCTGGACAAGTCTGCAGTGAAGCAGAATGAGAAGCAGGACACAAAAAATTTATCTAAAATATTGACAAGGCTGTGATAAATCATAGTAGTTCTTACCCTGCGCGTAGAAAACTGGGGTTTTTTTATGCTTGAGATACACAGAGGGCAGCAATAACAAACAGTCTTCGCAAAAATACGTGCAATGCCTGGGCGTAAAAAGCACTGTAGAATATTATAGCATTATTTCTCTGTGCAGATTGGGGCCTCAGGGACCTCATTTCCCTTCCTTTAACAGGGCACTCTCTCTCTGTCTTTTATTTAATTGCGGTGTAATCCTGATTAGTTACAGCCCCTTCCTTGCTTCTCCACAAAGCCGTGTGGGCAGCACCACTCGCACAAGGCTGTCTGCCTCGGCTCTCTGAAGCAGAGCCAGAGCAGGAGGAATGAACCGCTGTCTGGCCCCATCTCTGTCAGGAAGCTGTTCCGCTCACAGCGCAGACTGAGGCCTTCGAGGTGGCTGCAGGAGGATGTCATCCTCCCCACATGTGGTGGGAAAAGGAGGGGGGGAAAGGAGGGGGGCAGAGCGGGGGACCTGCCCAGGGAGGAAGAGCATAAAGCAGGGAAGAGAGACAAGGAAGAACAAAACCAAGGGAGCAGAGCAGCAAGAAAAGCAAATCCAGCCGCTGGTATAAATTACTTCAGAAACACCGAGATGAACCAGTCTGAGGGACTGGATCAATTCCATCTGTGGTATCAATCCACTGATGTCAGCAGACAGACATACTATGTGGTTGGATTTGATCACTTCAATGGGGCAAACTCAGTTCCCTTCAGAAGTACCTTCATCTGGTAAAGAACAGACTTCTGGCAGCCCTACGGCATGGGACAGTGGGCTTGGACACTTGTGTGCCATTCGGCCAGGCTCATTACTTATGTACAATGTGTGCTCCAGTCCAAAGCATGATTTGCTCGTGCATCACACCTTATGGCCTCTCTTGTACCTGGGTAAGCATAAGAGATTACTGAAGTCAGTGTCATCCATCACACTAATTTCTGCCAGTGCTTTAAATCAGACAGGTGGATAAGAAACAGAAAAATGTAATAAGTGCCCCCTTCTCTCTCTTTTCCTAGCAGTTAATAGTCATGCACAGGGAATTTTCCCTAGACAAAAAAAATGCAAAGATGTTGCTGCTAGTTGCACGGTACTTGTGTCACTTAATCAGAGGGGAAACAAACCCATGTAAACCATAGCTACCTGTCCCTCTCTTTTCTGAAACTGTATTTTGCTGCAGAACAACATGTGGAACTGAGGGCAGAGACTGATCCACACCTAAAAAGGCAAGGGATCCACGTACCCCAGTCCTCCACTCACCTGAATTCAAGCACAGAAAGCCCTATCTAGAAGAACAGATTCATAGCTCCTTGAATAACTTGTAGTACAAATCCTGGAGTATTTCTAGTGGAACACTGCCCCAAGAGCAGAGGAGGTAAGAAAAGTGTAATGGTTATCTGATCACTATGGATTCAGTCAGATGGCTTTCTACAAGAACCCAGAAAAAGATGATTTCCTATAGATGAAATACTCATGCTCCTATGACGTTTTCAGTGTCACCTCTGCTCGTGGAAGGGTCCCTTCTGCATAAATGTAGAACACCAGCTGCTACAGGGCTCCCAAGACAACAAAGCTCCACTGAGGTTCCTGCTGCTTCAGCTTGCTTCCAGCAACCTTGACATATACCTCTTCCTGTGGCCATATGTTGTACCTCATACCAGTTTGTCTGTGTGACCTTAAGAACTGATTTGCTAATTAAACACGACATTTTCAACCTATGAAGTCTGCTTAACCAGCATGAACTATTCTGCTTTCAAGTGGTTTTGGCTGCAATTCACAATAATTAGGGGGATTTTCCATGCTTGTCCTTCTCTTTTTAAGCAAAGCTGATTTTTCTGCCTCTGATGCTTAGCTTGGGTGGCATTTGGCCACCAACTATGTGCAGGAATCATATGTACATCCAGCAATCTTAATCTGTCAGAAAGGAGCAAGGAGCAAACAAGGCATTTGAACTCTGCTGATTCTCCCCATCATTCAGCTTACTTCCCTGGTGATTTATTTGGACCAAAAAGGAGCCAGTTATACTTCTGTAATCACCAGGAAGGAACAGACAGCTTTATACCAGTGTGAATGAAAGCAGCATTGCATTCAAAATCTCCCTAGGTAGTGCCTTGGATCATAGTCCTCTAACCTTGAATTATGTATCCTTATGGTCACAAGCAAAGCAGGTAAATTCTTTGGGGTCTGTCTTTTGCAATCTTCCTATTCTGCCTGCCTTGTGACCTGACTTGTCTCACACATAGAAAACTGGCTGTGCAGGGAAAAAAAATAATTCATCACAAACATTTCCTCTGGCAGTGGCAAATAAATTTTGGCCAATTCCATGCCACTAGGAAGCAAAAGGCTAATCCAACAAGCCACAAGTAGTGTCATCACTTTTCACTGCCATCTGCCCGAGGCAGAGTTGACACCCTAATATTCAGGACATGTACAGTTTAAAATGTTTTACCTGGCTCAAAATCATCTAAGGAGCTGAGGCAAAAAAAAAAAATAAAAATCAGTCTACAGAGAGGCCTCCTAACCTTCGTATCCTTTGTATTCAGGACTGAAACGGGCACCTCTGGACCACATGTATTTAGCTAGATTGATTTGTTGCAGTTTAGCCTTGGGTTTACTAAGGATGAGACATAGTTGTCATTACAATCAGCCACCACCATGATCAATCAAGTCCTCCCCACCCCTGCCTGGATGTGCACATTGTGAATAACACCCCCAGTATGAATAAAAGCTTGGTGCTAGCCGTGGCAGAATAGAAATAAGCACTCGGAAGATTCAGATAACAACTGGTGCAAATCCCAGCCTCAGCTGGATAAGACTGAGCTGAGCCAGATGTTTTCATCTCAGAACAGACTTTCTTTCCATGAGCAGCCTGTTTCCACTTACAGCAAGACAGGGACAATGCACAGTTTCCCCCTCTGATGGGCAGGAAAGCGGAAAGCTAATTTGTATTTTCTTCCTCCTCCAGGATTCATAGAGAATGCCACACTGAGTCAGACAATTTTCTAGCAAGTATCTTTCTTTGACATTGGTCTGTAACATATATTTAAGGAAATAATACAAGGTAGACTACAAGTATGCTGTGATCCTTCTTCTGATTCACTCCCTTACTCCCATCAATAGACGGGTTAGATACTGCCAGGTTTCAGAGTTGTGACAGAGTACCTCCCACCTTTTCAGAATTCTCATTCTCCACTAACGTTTTCTTCTGAGTCACAGCATGCCAGATGAAAAAAAAGGGAGTCAGATTTCCATGGATTTGTTTTCCAGCTTTACCACTGGCACACTGCGAGACATTTTGTGTCTCAGTTTCACCAACTATATAATTCTGATAATTCTTGCACTATCCTTTATTACACACAAAAGATCTTTCAATGGAAGGTATGATAAGCACGAAGGATTAGGAACATGCATTCCTAGCTCGGACTTCAGTGATACTGAGCAACTCTAAATTTCTGAAGTCTCTGTAGTTTCACGGGATGCAGTGTGCTCAGCATCTTTGAAAAATAGAACAGAAGTGCATCAGTGCATCTGACAGGAGATAGGGACACAGAAGACTTAACAGCCAAATGATGTGTGTGAGTTCACCTAGAAGTCAAATTGATTCTCTACCTACAATAAGCAGGAAGCAAGATATTTCTTCTATTTACGAAGACTAGGTGTGTATTACAGGTAGGCACATCTGTACTAGCAGAGAAACTAACTGAGGCCTGATTTCTTGGGTGTGTATATTTTGTGATTGGATTCTCTCATGCTTAATAAGGTGTAGCTCTTTCTATGTTGCAGGTAAAATTCAAATTCTTGGCAGCTAAACTCATAAAGCAACATTTCCCAGTATAGACTATCACAAAGACTGTCTCTGCCCTTGACCAGATGCCATTTCAATGAAATTGCAGGAACTTAATGACTCCGGAATCCTTTCCCCTCCGTTAGACTCATTTGCAATGGAGCAATGATTGTTTGTACAGACAAACAGTCAAAGGGCCTAATTCCAGGATAAAACAAATGAAGCGGTAAAAGCTATGAAAATGATCCTCCCTGTAACCAATACAATTCATCACTGCACTTCTGGGTCACACATCATCTTTTGAGGGACACCCACGTTTCATATCTGACGATATCAGCTCTTCATTCATAACCATGAATTATGTCCTGCATCTGCACCTCTAAGTGTCTGGAGCCAGTGCCACATCTCAGCATTGCATCTTGAATCAAAAATCCACATCCTGGTTCATGCCACAGGCTTTCTGCTCCCTTCTGCCATGACTCATGATGTCAGTCTTATGCAGAACTGTGGGTGGCAGCAGATAGAATAGCCCAAAAGAATTCCATGGAGAGGAAGTTGCACTGCAATTACATTTCCTCTGCTGGGATTTTTCCCCTCTATGTTTTGCAGAACAGTGAAGAAGTTGGGAATTACTTGTGTTTCAGTCTGCGGATTGGATTATGACACAAAGGCCTCTAAAACCCATGCAAACACTCACAGTTCTTTCAGTTTTCTTTGAACTTCAGGTGGAGTGAAAAGATTCGCACAGGGGATATTTCCGCAGCCAGGGGGAACAATTCAATACTACCCCTACACCGAATGGCTCTACCAGAACTAAATGGTATTAAATACAATGTTAGCTAAATGGTGCTAAATGCAAGGCTATCTGTCAATGTTTAGTTCTGCTGCGTGTGCCTAAGAAGGAGAAAGCAAGAGAGAAAAGGTAGTATAAGGAAACCAACATGAAACATACGGAGGCCTGTTGTGATGGTCTGATGCAGATCTGAAGTTGTCTCTCTTTGGGAGCAGCAGTTACAAGCTCCTGTCCAAAAAAAGGAACAGTCGTGTAGTTCAATGAATAGTTCTTCCTAGGACTGACTGGGAAAGGGATAGCATAGAAGAGATGGGACGATGTTATTTCTGTAATCACAACTTGCAAAGCCACCAGACTGAGCAACAGGCAGAACCGCAGTCAGAGTGTGAAGGGGAGGCAAGAACAGAATCAACCTGAGCAGACAAAAGCACCAAGAAGGGAAGTCAACCCAGGTCAGGGTGGAATTAAGACACTCTGTGTGCCCAGGCAAATCTTTCAGCTCCCCCACACCTCAGTTTCCCCAGCTGTGAAATAGAGATGACAGCCCTTCCCTCCTACACAGGGGCATTGTGAGGCTGAGCTCATTAATGTTTGCCAAGCTGCTTAGAAATCCTCTGACGGAAGTTGCTGCACAGCATGAGCATAAAATTGTTGTTTTTTGGGTTGGGTTTGTTTTTTTTTTTTGGAAACACTAAAGAGATGAGCAATTGAAAGAGTAACCAACATAGTTCACTGCCTCTTTAGAAATGCCTGGTGAAATCCTCGCCAGCAAGGGAAAAGGGTTTGCAAGGGAGATGAGAAGTATGCTGATGCCAAGTCCAGTGAGAGAGTTCTGGCACAAGAAGGATAAAAGCATCCATACCCTCTCACACTTGCCTGGTGAGGAGAATAAAAAAAAAATGAAAAAAGAAAGAAAAAGGAAAAGAAAGAAAAAAAAATGAAAAAAAAAAAAAAAGAAGGGAAAGGGGGAAAAAGAAGAAAGAAAGAAAGAGGGAGGGAACAGCAATCCGGCGTGGTTGGAATAACTCTGCTCACTGTAGCCTGTCCAACAACAGCCCTGGCGGATCATAAAACAGCCTCTCACATCCATGTGGTTTTTGCTGCTAGGAGACAAGGTACAAAACACAACCTCACGCCGGGCTCTATAAAACCTTATATTCCCCCTCAGACCCAGAGTTCATCTGAAGAATTTGCATCACCTAATTAGAACCAAGCCGAGTTTTGAAATAATAATGAAAAAAGAGCACAAAAATGAAAACCCCCTTTCCCTTCTTCGTCCCCTTTTTATGATTGCAGTTACCATAAAATTTGAAAAGTACCTTCCTGACCTGTTCCCAGGAGAACGTCCATGCAGAAGCTTTGCTGGCAGGTCTCAGTTGTTAAGCCCGTTTGAAGGCTCAAGTCACTTCCTTTTAGTGGTGCCCAGAGGCAGGTGTACCCCCTTCTCCTGCCTCCATGGTGAGAATTGCTAACAGACAGCTCCTGAGAAGCCAAGGAGACCTCAGCTGCTGCTGGCATTTGCAGGGCTGTTTTTCTGCAAAGAGAACAAGAAGCCAATCTCTGCTGTTACAGTGTGATGATTTTTTTCTCTTTTATGTTCATTCTTTTTACATCTTACATTCTTTTTCAGTTGTAAATCAGGATAAAGCATGCTGTGGCACAAGTGCTTAGGCTAACCTTGTCCCTCCCCATAACAAAGACCCTCACAACTTACCTAAGGAACTTTACTGCCATGGATTTTCTCCGTGTGTGAACGCACACTCCCTGATACTCCAGATTTACTGTGCAGCTTTTTCTACGCATCCTCTCCCTAACCCTGTCCAGGGCCTCCCATGACCGCAGGCCATCATGTGTACAAAATGTCATGGCAATTCAGTGGCCGGTGGAGAAAACGAAGGTTTGGCAAGCTCACACCGAACAGGGCAGGCTAGGCCATGGCTGCCCTCTGCTCTCTCCTGCCGCTCCCCATGGCAGGCCAGTCCCCTGGGCAGGGAGGCCACGGGCAGCTACTCCATGCTGTGGCCTGTCAGCTGCGGAGTGTGAGCGCAGGGAGGAGGGCTGGGGAGGAGGCTGATGATTCACGTGGCCGGCATCCAGGCGTTACAACCAGTGGAGACCACGGGCATGTCCCTGCCCTCACGCAAGGCAGGGCCCTTCTGCCGTCCTCCGCAGCGGAGCCAGAGCGTTCCTCTCAGAAGATCTACCCGGCTGCGTTTGCTGCTCCTCTCTGAGGGGGCCACTGGGAAGCTGCTCCAGCAGCTATTTAGCCTCGCGGCTAAAAGCACACACTTTATTTTTGCTCTCATGTCGCCTTTGCTGTGGACAGGGAGGGGAGTGAAGGGGTTTGCCTCACCCTGGCTGGCAAGTGGGTGACGGGGCCTGCTGGCCCTGGCTCTCCCCAGCCCTCAGTGCAGGCCTGCAGCAGCAGAAGGCTGTGACAGGGAGAGGATGCTCCTTAGCCAGACGGTTGATGGGGCAGGGAAGTATCCCTCTCCTTCAGAGAGACAGGCGGAGATGAGGGGAGCCAGCTGAGAAGGCCATGAGGGAGGGAAGGAGCTGCCGGCCTGCTCAGGTGATGGAAAACGTTGGGAGGCCAGCACTGCATGAACAACTGCTGGGACCGCTTCAGCGCTTGCCCCCAATGCCAGGCCCCAGGATCAGGCTGTGCTGATTATCTAATGAAGCAACACTAACGACCCTTGGCAATGACCTGCTAGGGTCCATCCAAGCTGTGGAGAACATGCCATCTAGGAGAGGAACAGCAGCAGTGTGATCCTGTCCCTTTGGCCCATCCACGGGGTGGAACAATGTCATGCTGGTGTGGCAGTGGCTTCTGTGCTGGTGGGACTGAGGAGAAGGACTGCTATTACAGCCTTAATCCAACGAGGCCTAGTGGCAGCACAGCGAGGCCTGTGCAATGCCAACACAATGTGTTGAAGTCTCACAGCAGTGACGGGCCAGCTGGTGCTTGCTCTGTGAGACCTAAAAGGGCACGTCAACCCTGTGTGGCTAGAGGCAGACCCGCAATGGATGCCACAAGGATGAACATAATGTCAGGACCCTTCTCGGAACTTGCCAGGCCAGCGTGAAGAGCAGAACATGAGGCCTGTCCTTGGCTTGCTTTCCCCTATCTACACACGCTTTATTGCTTCAGCAAGGATTTCAGCAGAGGGGCTCTGAGTAAGGGACATGCTGTAACTGTGGATTCAGATTATATTTTGATTACAGAGGCTGTGAGCAACGTTCATTCCTAGTGGGTGTATCACGGCTATGGCTTCCGGAGAAAGCAGTCAGTAGAACAGCAACAGATCCCTGACAGGGAGGGCCATATCCGCTACAGCCTGTACACTCAAGAGGATGCAGCTGTATCCTCCCCACCAGGCTTGCACTTGCATTTTCCTTCATCAGAGCTCAAGCAAGTGCTGCATCTCCTCTTCTTGCACCTCCTTCTTCTTGGACTGCTCTGCACAAAGTGCTCAGGTGGGGGGGCAAAAGAGAATTAAACATGTCCACCCTCACATAGCCACCATATCTACCCAAAGCCTTGGGCTGTCTGCAAGAGGAGGCAACTGGTTTAGGAGAGGACTTACAATAACCTGGCCTGTGCAACTAGAATCCACCCTCACGGTCTTTCAACACCCACAGAGACACTGGCAAGGGCCTAGCCTAGAGGTGTTGATGTCAAGGATGGACACTGTATGCGTCACTGCGCCAAGTGAGAGGAAAAAGTCATCTCAGGGAGGGAGAACATAAAGAAAACAAGGACCCGGAGGATCACATGCTCAGAGGGTGAGAGGGGAAAGAGGTCAGTTCCTGACAAGCAGCTCAAAACAAACCCATTGTTCTGAGTGCGACTGTCGTCCCTCTTTCACCAGGTGTTACCTGGAAAATCCATCTGCCTGTTTCCCCTCCCTTCACCATTCCTCTGCCCTGGCTGCTAGCAAAATGGGGAAATTCATGAGACAGCTGTAATGGCACCAGCTTCCTGGCCAGTCTCGCCTCACCTTCCTAGAGGAAAATCAGCAGATCTGATCCGATGCCTGGAGGAGGAAGCATGCCCTGGACTGAACTGGAGAACTCTGTAGGAGAACTGTGCAGCAGGCAGCCTTGAGACAGACTCTCTTTTTTGGCAGAAATTCCACATCCTATGGTAGGACACTTTTGTTTCATTACTTCGGTGTTTTTTCCTGGCCTATATATATCTGCTCTGTGGGTTCACCGTCCAGACATTGCCCTGTAGTAATACATACCAGGTTTAGAAACCATACCAGCCCATAGAAATCCTGCTGTCTTTCTGACCTCCATACTTTTTCTTTCCTACAAGAAAGAAAAAAACAACCCAGGACTTCCAGGCCTTCCTCTGTATGTAAGAAAAGAAATCCGATTTTTTTCCCTGCCCCAATTCTGGCAACTCCAGTGAAAAAGTCCCTTCAGAGTTGTCTCTCATATATTCCAGGGCTTATCCGTAAGATATTTCAGTTCAGAACAAAGCTCTAGTCCTGGATTTTGCATTCTAAAGAAGACAGTAGCCTAGCAGGATGATGCTAAAACACAGTTCTCTGTCCTGTCCATCACTGCCTTTGCATCAGAGCACCACTTTCCTGAGTGGTGCCAGAGCAGGCTCCATGGGTACACATGGAGTATATAAGCCTTTTGCAGAGAATGGTTATTTTAAAAATTCCCTGAGATCATAGCACCAACGAAAGGACCCTGCAGAGAGGCCCACGGTGCATATAAAATGAAAACATTATGCTCCCCAAAATGCTGTCATGGGGAAGAAACATAGAGGAGAAGGGAGCTTCTTGTCATGGTTGATTTACAGTTGCTGTGGCTCACAGCCAGTGTGGAATACCCCAAGCCTTTGGAGAACCTATGGAAATGAAATGCTGAGGAAGTTGTAGATCCTCTTTGAAGAGTCAACTAAAAACAAAGTGCAGGTTTTATAAACATGATGTGCATACACTATTAAAATACAGTCTTTCTGCTGGGTTTTGGCATTGTGTCTAATACTGCTGGCCAGAAAAGCTGGTTGGGAGCAGGAATTTGGGGATTTCTTAAAAATGACAGTATTGGAAAAATGTTGAAATGTTGACATTTCCCACAAAATGAGAGTTCTGAATTTCTTTTTGGTCAGGAACCATCAAACTGTATTATTTTTCTTCTTTTGAAATAATATCCATGTTCAATACAATATGAGCATGTTTCTTCCAATATTTAAAAGGGAACATGAAAATTTTAACCTTTTTTTTGCTCTGTAGTACTTAATTGCCCCTTCATTTGTCAAGAGAAGAGCAACCTACCAAAAGCTTTTTAAGCTTTGTGATTTTCCTTCTTTTTTTCTGCAGTAATCTCCCTTGAGGGACACTAGCTTTGAACTGGTGGTAACAACAGGCAATGTTAACTCAAGTGTTCTTTACAGAGGTCGCCTATGTGAGTGTTTAAATTGGAGGAGGTGCTAAAACACGAACATAATGTGTCCCTAAGGCCGAAGGAAGGCAAACACTGAGATCACTAACTGAAGGTTTGCCACCGATATCAATAATATCTAGCGTAAGCCTAGTCCTAATTACAATTGTCATTAAAATTGTCAGGCAAGTCCTTGCTTATCTGATATCTAGGCACTGTTGCATGCCATTCTTCCCTTGTTGATGTGAGTGAGCAGGCCCTTAACTGTAGCCTTGCTCATCTGTTTTTTATAAAGTACAACTACTATTTCAGATCGGAAGAGAATGTGTTCTACGCACAAGTATCTTGTCTGCTTCAGAACACGGCAGTTTCCAAGCGGATGCCACTCTGGCTCCTAGCCCTGTCTTACAGAGTCAAGCAATAAATTCCATTCCTTCTACACAGTTTAGCAAAGGCCATGTGAGTCATCACTGGGTGTAAGGACAATGACAAATGCTCCTTTAAAATGGTTTCTTCTTGACTATTCCTTTGTTAAGAGGCCTTTTGGGAAGATCTAATCAGGTTCCTGACAGGCTGCATAATGCTTTGTGCTGTGAAAATCTGAAAAGACCCTTCTCTACATGATTAAAGGTGTTGTCTTGGTCCACAGGGATATTTGCAGTTAGGCTATTCATTTCATGGGCTGGTTATGGTTTGGTTGTGATGGTAACTGCATGCATCCAGTTGTCTATCCGTATGCTTCTGCACTAGTCAATAAGACTGGGGACCAAACAGCAAGATAATTCCCAGTGGATGTAGCCATCACTGTCTCAAAAAGGTTTGTTCTTTCAATTAATGCTAAAGATTTCCATGAAACTTTTGGACAGAAGGACACACTACTGACAGGCAGGAAGAGGTTACTTTCTTTGTATTAGAACAGAAAATTCAGAAACTTTGGGGTTGTAAGTGAGGAATTATTTTCAATGTGTATATAATATCTACTTGACCAGTGCACTTACGTTTTGTGTGTTTCTTAGTTTGTTTGTGTTTGGGTTTTTTTAATTTAATCAATTGTTTTGGGTGTATGTATGGTTGGACTCGATGATCTCAAAGGTCCTTTCCAACCATGAAGATTCTGTGATTCTGTGATCTGGAAGATGAGGGATTACTTTAAACACCTATGGCTCATAAGTCTGTTGACAATGATAAGAAAGGCATAGAACTATTAAGAATTCACAACTAACCATACTTTTTTATGACAATTTCATTTTCCTTCCATTCTATCCATAGCCCCTTCACATGAATTAAAGGCAATTGCTTAGTGCACAGAGACTGCTCAGGGAAGTGTCACAGATATAGTACTGAAAAATGAAAAAAAAAAACCATGCAGGTTCAGTTGTGTTTTTCATTTCCATACTCTTACAAATAGAAGCAAAGTCCTCTTGTCAGGGTAGATGAAAAGGGAATCAGTACTCTGTGCCTCTCTTACTGCAGCCACAGGATCCTGGCAGAGCATTAGATGCATCTCTGCAGCTGAGCCAGTAGGTATGTATCGCAGCTGCTGAAAGGAGACTCTCTGATGCATAAGCAGCATCCAAGACTGTAGATAAGAAGTATAAGCAGGTGGGCAGAATCCTTTCAGCTCTAAGACAGTGATTCTGAGAGACATCAGAGCTGAGATCTTCTTCTGTGAGGAACCTTGGGTGTCACTGCGAAAACGTGTATAATTTCTAGAAAGTGGAGTCAAATAAAAAGATTCTAAGGATCTTAAATGAAGTGACTTAAACATCACTTCCCACCCCTAGCCTCTTGCGCATCTCCCCCATTTGAAACAAAGAACATAAATCTGCTGCCAAGCAGCTATAGAATGTAATTTTTTAACGTTGAACAGCTGAAAATTAACACATACATGTGTTTGTAAAAGATATGTCACAAACATATATGTTTTCTTGTGAGGAACCTGGGTTTGCTATATGAAACTTAAAGGATTGCACCTTGAATTTCCCATAACCAGGACAGTTTCTTTTTCCTTGTTCTTTTTAAGCACTGTCATTCTTTAGCGTGCAGGCAGCGCTTCAGTGGGAGCTGTTACTGTAGATGACTGTTCTGGGATTTTTATGTAGCATATTCTATGGGCTTATCTCCTGACAGCTCTGCATCTTTGTTCCAGGCAGCCCTCATGTTGACTATTGGCACTAAAATGTCATATTAGATGTCCTCTGTGAAACTTAGGAGATGTGCTATGTAATTGTGAGCTCCATCTCCTGGTTCTTTATCTGGGAACTATTTGCATTTCTGAGACACCAAGCATCCCGTGGCATGGACCCAGCCAGCTCCAATCCCTCCAAGAGATGGCAAAGGAGGTAAGAACTGCGCTGTGCCTGCCTTCACGTGGCCAGCACCTCCTGCCAATCTCTGTTGCAAACTACTTTGACAAGAGAAGGAAGAAAGAAAGAAAAAAAAAACCCTAAAAACAAACACCAAAGCACCAAGACTGTTTTTATTTATGATCATGTCCATGGGCCACTCTTTGTCTAGACAGCTGGTATTAGAATCTGAAGTTGTCCTGGAATCTGCAATACCATTTATTTACAGGAGAAATAAAAGCTCTGGATTAAACAGTTCATAAAAATAATCTGGGAATTGACATGGGGCCCAAGGAGACCAAAGGTAACAAGATCTAGAGCAAGCATCTTTGTTTGTCTTGGCTGTAGAGATGTTTTCTCAGAAAACAAAACAAAACAAAACAACTTCCTCCTCGCAGCCACCTCCCCAAAGCCATTTGGCTTCAGGAGAGTGTCTCCTTTTGCTTCCTCCCCTCCCACCTTTGTTTGGCTGCTTTAAACATATCCCCGTCTACCCCCACAGCAAGAAAGTTTCCAAACAAACTGGTTACCCAATGGAAAAGTGGGATTGGAGGGGGGCAGCTTTTACCCTTCCAAGAAAATCCTTGGAACTGGGAGCTGCTATATTTTCATGCAGAGACACTCCGTATGTCACAGATGCAGCAAAATGTCATGTTGACACTGATATCTGACAATCTTTTTGTTTCTGCAGCAGAAAATAAAAGCAGGGAGGTAGACAGCAGGAGCCCTTGGTATGCCCCCTTGCCAGGCGGTGACCAGTGCCTCCTGCACTTGGGGTGGTGGTGTTGCAGACCACCTGCTTGGCCTTCACACTGCACTCATTTTTCACTGCCAGTTGACAGATTTTAGGTGGTTTCCAGACATGGAGCTAAGCAGGAAAAGAGCAAAACAAACTTCTGGGCTCCATCTGCTCCCTTCCCTTGAATGAGCAGCTCACCATCACCCAGGGCAGTGTATAAAAAGAGTTTGATGGAGTCACCCTATAACTTTACACAGCAGCTGCCAAACTTTAAAGACAAGCTACACTAAAGTGTAAGACCTTCCCCTTTTAGAAGGAGCCACTGGCTCCCTTGTTGAAGCAGAAAGTTGGCATTAAGTGAAGCATTAGACCTAATGCACAACTGCTTGGCTAGTGAAGTGCTGCACTGCTCGAGCCACACAGGGAGAGCTCGGTCAATGAGGCAGCAGCTGCAGAACACAGAAATATGGGGCTGGCCATGGAGTGTCTCTGTGCAGCGTCAGCAGGGGCAAGGGTTGGGCTAAGGGTGACAGGCAGAAGTTCTGAGCAGTTTGAAAGTATTTTGACTCTGACGTCTACGAGGGGAAGGGCAACCCTGGGTTCCGTGATCCTCAAGAGTGCTAAGACCTTCTATTTTACTTTGCTAGTGTCTAATGTAGGTTTTTCTCATGTAACCATTCTGGCTGGCAAGCCTCAAATATGGATGCAGAGCGTGGGCCATATTTAGTGAAGCTACCAATTACAGTTGGTAGTCTCATTTGAACATACACTCCAAGGAAATCTGCCATTTTAATCCAACGTGGGCGGTAAAGATGGAAACAAAAGGTCAATGCTGGATTAGGACCAGGGTTTAAATCAAGACACAGCAAAAATATAACTCTATTCAGGTGCTCGGTTCTTGAAAAATGAGCCTTTCCAGCTATATGGGACAGCCTGGAAATAAAGATGCATGTTGGTGTTGCACCTAGAGATGTGCCTAATCTCCAGCTGTGACACAGAGTTCACATACAGCCTTGTGCAAATCGCCTCCATTGCCTGTGTTCTAAAACTTCAGCTTTAAGCATAAGTTATTAAACTATTTCATCTTTTTCTACTTTATTTAGAGGCAGATACTGTCTTCTATAGCGCAAAGAACAACTAGCACAAAAGACTGCATATATTACAAAATAACAACCTGCTCCCTTTCATCTTGCATGCTCTCTGCAATCTTTGAAGCAGCTGCCACGTTACCAAGAAGGGCCACATTCTGCAGGTAATAGCTGACTTTGGGGTTACTGGTGCAAGACTCAATTTACTGGACCATGGTCCTGACCCAAGATGGACGAACTTGTCGTAGTATGGAGACACTGCTCATGAGATCAGAGTCTGAAAAGACAAATTCCAAAGCGCAAAGAGAAAAGGATGTTTTCTTTTCCGCTGGACAAAACACAACTTTTCTGGCAGGCACAAGTAGGACAGTCTGTCCACTTTGGCAATACCCTGCACGCCTGGACGTACACAAGTGTGTTTTTACATGCAACCCGGTTTGATTACACAATCTCCCTCCAAGAGAATTTGGCAAGAAAGATATCTGAGGGACTTTAGAAACTGAGAGCAGTCTGCAGCACGCTGCTTCTCTCACATTGTTTCTAGCACCGTTTGGAGCAGCTGACCACTGGGAAAACAGCCAAAGGAAACCACCCTAACTGTGGATCAGGTACCCAGCCTGCCATTTCAGAGATGCAGCAAGGTGGCAGGTTCAGCCTCAGTTGCCAGTTTGTACCTACCAACCTATATAAAAAGCTGGGACCGTGATCAGACCACTGAAGCAGCCCCCAGGCTAAAACTTTTCCTCCTCTTTCTTTTCCAAAGAATGATTCTGAACCTTTGCCAAATGCATCTGGTGAGAGATTAACATGTCAAAAGGCTTTTCCTGAACAAAAAACTTTTTGCACCTTGGCTTCTTCTGAAGTTGGATCTGCTCTTTCAGTGTTCATCCCTTCCTGAAAGCACTGTTTTAACACCAATCTGGGCAGATAGCATTTAATGCTGGTGCCTGATTCTGCTAGATTCCAAGTTAAACTTTCTGGGAAATGCCTCGCAGCCTGTCTTGGGATTCTCATGCTTGTTTATGTTGCTGTATCCTACCTGCAAGACCATAATATTATTTTATTTGCATTTGCTGTTTGTAGAGAAACATACATGCCTGGTGGTTACTGAAATGTTCTTGAGATTAGTGCTAATGCCAGGAAACCTTAAAGAGGAAAACAAGTTTTTTCTAAGTGAAGGTCATGGTTAGTCTTGATTATGAAGCTTGAAACACAGTTAGAAAACATAAAGATAAGAAAATGCAGAAGCAAAGCATGTGTGGCACAAGTCTCTTACTCTAAATGTTAGGCATCCTCCAAGGCATTGCTTGCCTGTGTATCTGCAAGCCCACCTCAAGAGTGTCTGAAATCCACGATGCAGCTTCTCAGGGTGGGTTCTTGTCCAGAAATGTCTGTTGTCCTTTTAAACGCCAGGTTTATTTGTATTTTTCTGTCCATTTTTTAAATGCAAATAAAAATGTCAGATTGCATATGAAGGATCACCCTCTCTCCTTTCTAATAATGAGGGTCTTATCGCACAGCACTTCACTTTGGAAAAGACAGCTGGCATCTGTGAGGACATTAATTGAAAACATCTGTATTTATCCAAGCGGGATGCACCATAAGGACTCTGAGTGCTCATTCTTCTAGGTTTTCCTTTACAAAATCAATTGAAAACTTCATTTCTAGCATTCTGTAAATCTAATTTTCATTGCTGTAATTTCCTATTGTGCAGCAGTTTCAATCAGTTTTCATTTAAGAACATTTCACAGAGACCACATGTGATACATCAATACAGCTTACTGATTTATAGATTTACTGCGTCGGTGTTGTTAACAAACACCACAGCCAATAACTTCTGAAATCTTGACATTCATGCACTGTCTATACCAGGTCAAAATGAAAATTGTCAAAAACATCAGCCTTAGTGATCAAATTTCCCCACTTGTCTGCTTGATTCACTGTCTTCCCCTGGGTTTCCATATAGCTCATTAAACAAAATAAACCAAGCCCATGCCTTTATAGAAAGGAAAAGTTTGACATGATTAACTAGCTTTGCTGGTAATGTGTGCAACCCACCCAGGTGTCTAGACAGTTTGAAAAATACAGATCATATTTAGGAGTAACAGCTGTTACTTCTCAAGTCTCTTTTGGGCCTCAAATTAAGTAGGAACAGACCCTATCAATATTAGGTGGTCCTCTTCCAAAGGAAACATCCAGTGTGTTGCAGGAAATTAAGTTACTGATTCAGTAGGTGGCACTTTACCTTTCAGATCAACGTACCATTTCCGCAGACTGGGAGAAAGTTCTGCATTCTCAAAGGTACCTGCCCATGTTCCCTTTATAATAATAGATAATATATATAATATTTGTTCTCTAATTTTTCCCAAAGAGTTCAGAGCCTCAGTTGTGGGAAACTCTATTTTTTCCATAGAACGGAAAGAAAACAAAAAAATCAACACCTGTGTCCTGGCCAGATGCCAGTTTAGGCAGGTGTTTCTTGCCTGCCCAAGTTTCCTTTATAATAATGAGTTGAAGAGCATGTTTGCTTATGCAGGTTTTAGACAGTAAAATTTTGCTATGCCTTCCTTAATAATAGTTTAATGGTTTAACAAGAGGTTATGAGAGGGAACAATGATAGACTCTGGTAGGAATAGGCATCTATGGAACTCCTCAGGACAAACAAGGTGCTATCTAGAAGGTTATCGAGAAGTAGCATCTCTTTTTTGGCTTATGTCCTATACAATACCATTGCACAACGAAGCTCCCCTGGACCATATGCTGTTAACGACACAACAGGTCATATGTTATGTTAGAGGAAAATGCAATGCTGGGTGCCTAAGAAGTGTGGACTATTAAAAGATGCAAGTCTGAGCAAAGTGAAAAATGGCAGGTTAACCCCATTTAAGCAGGACTCTGCCTTAAGACGCTGTGTTTTTACAGATGTGGTTTTGTAGGAGCAGGAGTGGTGCAGAAGCACAGAAAGCCCAGGGTGTGTGCTTCTCGACCTGTCGGCATATTGGAGTGCTCCCAGCTGAGAAATTTCACACAGATAGCGTCACTGGCTGGGATGGTGCTGGAGCTGGGCAAACACAGAGGAAACCCTGAGGTATCCCTGTTGAGCAGGTGTATCTTTTGATTAAGTCAAATTTGTTACAGCTCTGAAAAAAAACCCTCAAAGGTCTTTGTTCTGCTTCATTGTATTTGAGAATTTATTGCCCATCTTGTGCATGGGGGGGAAAAAAAGAAGATTTACAACTCAGCTAAGCCCAGCCAAAGAGGCTGCCCAAGCCATGAACTGTGGGTGTTCAGGGTGAGGTTGTTTAGCAAGGCCTAAATTCAGGCCATAAGTGCTTTTATAAGAGACTGTAAATCACCTTAACTTTTATTCACTGTGGCAACATGTGAGCAGAGGAATGTGGCTGGTCTGTGCTAGTCCCAGAAAAGGTCCCAGATGAGGCCAGCAGATTGGGCGGCAGACGTGCGATACCGAGCCTCGGAGAAAAATACTCAGACTTGTATCTGTGGTACGTGCATGTGTGACAGGGAGCAGGGCTGGGGAACCAGCACAGAGGTGCCACAGGAACAGAATGCACAAGGGCAGCTCGAACACCCAGAGCATTGCTAAGCAGTAAGCAAACTGTAAAACACAAGGCAGACAAAACATCTGGCAGCTGCTTCAAATAGTTTTGTCTGAAGGGCAGACAAGCCTGCAATAGTTTTGAATCAAAACATGTGCAAGGACAGGATCAGTGCTCCAGTGTGTTTTGTGCAAGCATTGAATGAGTTTTGTTCCCTTCAGCGCTGTTTTGTATGCCAAAAAGGTTGTGCTTTGCATTAGGTTTTTAATGTTAATAAACTTTGCTAAATAAATCACCATGTATTTCCTTCTCCAGTCAAATGCAACATAGTTTTTGGCATAAGATCAACAGCATTAGCTCTGCATAGGAAGCATATAGCAGAGAAAAGGGGGAGCACAATAAGAAATGTTTTTCATAATTGTCTTACCTTATGCAGGAGAGAAGGCGTGACCGCCAAAATAAGTTCTTAAAAGTATGATGCATACCCTTTTAAATTGGCACATCTCAGGCACAGGGAAAGGGAAAATTGCTTTGTACTGGTACTGGTTAAGGACTTGACAGGTACAGACTGATGTCTGGGATCCAACAGGGAAGTTGGCTGAGCTCAGGAATGAATCAATTCTGCAGATAAAGGAGAGAATTGGCAACTGCCCCCCTCCCTCCCCCCCAAGATTTTCCATCTTGCCATTGTCATAGCTTTGACCAACATCCACAGCAGGTATGTCTGCTGGCACAGACAATGCTGCACAGAAGCATAACCTACACTTAAGACAGGTTTTCCTTTTGAAAGGAATTGTGATAAGGCTGCTTAAGTAGCTGACATACTCCCTTATCAGCTACTCAACCCCTCCACCAAACACTTCCCCTCTTGCACAATTTTCTAGGCTCAAATTACTTTCACCAAAGCTTCAACTTCCAGGAAGAAACAAAAGTTACTCCGCTACTTGCCTAGAGCATCAGGATGTCAGGATTCTCTGCAGAATTGCCACAGCATTTCTGTATCACCAGCAAGGCAACAGCAGGCAAACTATCAAGGCCAGAAGCCTCCTATAAAATGCAGGAACCGTTCCAAGTGCATAAAACGTGATGAGTCAGCAACAGCAGGAGGATGAGATACTGGCCAGGGTAATGGGGCTGGTTTTCAAGGAGGCCCCAATACAAGTAGGACTTGCTGTTTTTAACACTACTCAAAAAGGAGCAGGTCTGCCTGCCACATGCCAGTGCTTGAACACAGGCAATAGCCAGGGAAGCAAAGCACCACTGATTCATTAGGACTCGCTAATCTGTGATATCATTTGTTGATTCCACCAGGTCCAGTCCCCATCTCATGACTTCCTCCACTGTTGCCATGGCACTGTACATAAACACTGCAGACTCCCAGCCCTGAGCAGGTCATTTGTTTCAAATATTCCATGCAGCTGGAACACAAGCCTGTTTGGGTGTCTGGAGCTGAGCATGAACTAATTTCTCAGTCTTCTGCACCCGCCCCACCTTCTGCACCCTCCCCAGCCCGCTGCTCTCCCAGAAACCATCCAGCAGAGCAGAGGCAGCCTTCCCCCAAAAGGTAAGGGGAAGCTGGCCTTGTCCACATGAAGCCCTCCTCTAGCTGTAGCGAAACAAAAAAAAGTGATGATTACTAAATATGCTGGATATTTAGGCTTAGGATCTACAAACAGTTGTCTTCTACATGTGGGGAAAACCAAGCAAGATTGAAACATCCAAAATTCAAAAAGGTTCTTGACCTGACTGCAGACTAAGATGACAACCAACCTGCTTTTTTCTTTTTTTAAAGCTCTCCTCACCAAGTACATAAGGCAGTTTGTAAGCATACCTCTGCGCTTTTGTAGAGCCTCACGTGTTGTAGTGTTTGTGTGAACAGATTAAAACATTTGGTTTCCACACACAAGTTGGTAGCTTCAGGGAAGACAGAGAAGTGTGTGGACAGGAGGGGGAATTAAAGCCTTGCCCATAATTGACAAAACTAGCAAGTCATCTCATTTCCAGTTTGGAGAGGCTTAACCCAACTGCTAATACAATTTGAGAGCATCTCTGTATTGCGCAGGTTGGAAGACTGGAGGAGACCAAAGGGACAACCAGCAAGCAAACAGTTTGTTCTCCACAAGCAATATAATCTGTATCTCCTCACAGCCCAGGAATGAAGCCTCTTGTGCAAACAGATCTCAAAATATAGGAAAAAAGAGCAACTTACTGCAGTGGGCAGGGAGTGACTGAAAACAAATACCAAGCAAGTTGAGCTAAATCAAGTTCATGACCTGAAGAACTTAAGCAAAAATCATTCAGCCACTTTTCAAGCTCATGTGATACAGGAATGATTCTCCCATTCATCTTAACTTGCCACACCACCTTCTGTAATTAACTGTGCTGTTTTACTGGCTAGGAATCCCTTTAGCCCTCACCTTTTATTTTGCTTTCTTCTATCCACCATCTCCCTTCCTAAGAAAAAGGATAGGTTTCAAAATAAAGTAGGTAGTAGGTCAGTGATTTGTTTTCATATGAGCTTCTTTCCTGGAAGAAAAAGAAAAGTTGTTTGCTTTAATCCAGAAGAGAAATTTGCAAACCTGCACAATGCATCAAGTTTGGCAAGATAACTAGGGCCCCATCTATTGAACCTACTTGAATGTTTGAAGAAAAAGGAGTACAGTGTATTAAAATCAGTTGTAAACCAAGTTCAATTAGGAAGCCAAGGCTGGTCTCTCATCACAGGTTTTATTTAATGCCACCTGGAGTAGCCATTTTTAGGCACTCGTGGCAACTGAACAAAATCTCAGATTACCACACTGCCACCCTGTAGGTATAGCTGCAGCTTGTCCTCCACCTGCACACACCTTTTAGTTGCCAGCTTTAAATGGTTATTCTTTCAAGGAGAGACAAGGCCACAAGAGCTCTTGCTTTACCTCT
This sequence comes from Gallinago undulata, assembly GCA_026546715.1. Classification (NCBI taxonomy): domain Eukaryota; kingdom Metazoa; phylum Chordata; class Aves; order Charadriiformes; family Scolopacidae; genus Gallinago; species Gallinago undulata. Next base: position 4,632,931 of record JAOTQQ010000008.1, read on the forward strand.
CTGAGCTGCTTCTTGTGAATAAGCTCCCCACGCATGTAGAAACTAGATATAAACAACTCTGATCATTTCATACAAATAAAAACCAACATCAAGTAATATTTAATAAAGTTTATTAGGTTACTGAGTATTATCTACAGTCATAAAATAGAATGTCAGAATTTATAACTGTACAAAGCAACGTACTGGTGAAGTGAGAAGAGATGGAAACAAGGGAGCACAAAGAGCATTAGAAGTAGGGAGAACACAGCTGCTTCCCTGGAGTTCTGGAAGACACTGGTTCAAGTTGAAGGCAACCAAGGAGGGCTCCATACACACTGAATTTTCTTGTGTCCCACCCTGTAACAGAAACTAGTACAAACCCCTACATTTAAAAAAAAAAGTCATAAAATATTAGATTAAAAAAGGGGCACATCATACCCCACCCAGTCTTGGCACCAATTCTGTGCTTTAAAAAATATACTATGCAAGTAGTTTATTTTTAAAAAGGTACCCTACAGCAGCTGTTTAAAACATGTTCTTATACATACACCACAAATATATATATTAACATTTTCAACAACTAAACTCATTTGTACCTACACAGAACTGAAGGGATAACTCAAGAGCAAAAAAAACCAACCACACAAACATTTTTCAAGACAAAGAAATGTGCAAAATAACCCCAGAAAGGCAGCATAGTAACCTGTGGAGAGGTCAAGAGAGCAGCTCCTGCTAGTAAAGGAGTGTCACCCTCTTTACTTGGCTACTGAGGTGAGAATCTATTTGGGATGTGCTGATTTTGCCTGAATTGCTTGTCCTGTTTATTGCAGTTCTCTCCTGCCCCTTAGCCCCAGCTTTGTAAAGTTTCAGCTTCTTCGTGCTGTTCCTGAAGATCACCCCTTTGGCCTCTGTTAGAGTCTCACAAATTACATTCTGCAGCAATCACCTTCTGGATCTCATCTGCTGATGATACTTTTGCAGCCTTGCTGCTACCACCTTCTCCAGGCCAGCTTCCCACCCTCAAGCAAGAAAACAGAGAACTATTCCTGCTGCATAGTTCAGTGGAGATAGGCTGATGGTCTATGACAGAACAAAGCCTGGTTTGGATGACTTTAAGCAGCTTATCTAAGAAGAGGCTTTCCTGGGAGAGCCATTAGAGAAACACATTAGTATGCTTCCCTAGAGCCTTTACGTAGAACAGGCCATACAGAAAGCAGAACTAAGATGGCAATGATCTGTAGCTGTGTAACAAAGCTCACAGCCTGTCTCACCCTATTGCAAAAATTTGTCCCTTCCCTGTCCCCACATCAGCAGGGGACACCTGATCCCAGACTAAAACCTGAAGTCAGGAAGAAGAGGGCAGGTGAAGACAGTCTGACTGCTCAGTCAACGGAGTCAAACCCACTGAGAAGGGGCAGAACAGAGAATGGAGCAGAACTGAGAAAGCAATGGTTATAAACAAGAAAGCAGGATTCTGTGTCTGTGAACTAACATTAGGACATGGTGAGAAGTCCTGGCAGAGATAGTGACATAACCACCTTCTCCAAATTAAGAAGTGTCCTGGTGGAAGGGTTCTTGGTTTTGGCATTTCAGGGCTTGGGGTTCTATTATATATTTTTTGGTTTTTAAAAACTCAGCAATTAATTCTTAGTATTCCAGACTCTTCCCAACTCTGCTGGCCACCCAGTGCCTTTCCACTTTTAGGATCTGATCTTAATATTTCCACTCCTAATACCTTCCCTTCCCCCAAATTATGTTCTTCCCTTTAGCTAGTACAGAAAAATCATTCACTCTCAGGCTCTACAACCCAAAGGATGCAGTACAGCCTTTTCTCAGGAAAAGTAGGGAAGCACAGAGCTTCTCTAAAGGTTGCTTTTATAATTGTGCTGGGGAAGTGACTTCCAAAGAACAAAACACTCAGTTGTGAAACAAGGATTACTTGAGAGGTTGCCAGTAAGGGCACAAGGAGACTTAAGCAGTGGCAGGAATACTTTGGCCAAGGAGTTCCAACAGTAGCGATGACACGAGGGTGGAGAGCTCATTGCTCAGTGGGTCAGCTCCGATATTGTGCCTTGGTTCCAACTCTGTCCTTGAACATGAAGGTCATTGGTAGAGCAGGTAACTCTTGAGGGAGGCTGGCAGTGGCAGCGTAGGGATCTCGTTCAGTCTTTCCTTGCCCAGAGCAAGCCTCACAGCTCGCCGACACAAGTCCATCAGAGGCAGTGGTTCAGCTGGGAAAAGAGACCCAAGACATTAACATCCCAACCCACAAGTTACATGTCATTTTGCTAGTTCTAAAAAAACCCCACAAAAAGACTGAACAAGAAAAGTGAGTGCCTGGCATGTTTGCCAGGACCCAAACCATTCAACGTTCACACATCAAAAACTTCAGCTCACCAAATACACAGGCAGAGCATGTTTCTGTAGAGGTTATTTAAACAATACATGTGTGCTAATGAAAAAAATACTAGAATCTCCTAATCAAAGTTTCCCACCCCCCACAAAGCCATGAAGTCAAGCCAGAACACATTTTCTAACCTGTGCCTCTTACTGCAGTATCTGAAAACATTTGTATGAAACTCACTGAAGCAAAAAACACTGCAGCAAAGAGTTTGATAGCATCATGTAGTATCCAGAAAGTACCACGATTTCTCTCTTATATAGTAAGATAACAGCTGTCAACCCCTCCATTTGCACTACATATTTCCCACAAAAAACAAAGCCATCCATCAAAGCTTCATGTCACTACTTGTATTGTGACATTTTCCATTAGAGGATTCCCTCCTGTGTCATAACCCTGGGAAATACACAAGCCTTTAGCTATCTTTTTTGCATCCTGTACTTAAAAACAGAACAAGATAATACTAGTTTTTCAGGAATGGCATACGGGGCCCTTTGATGCTGAAGAGTCATTCAGAACATACAGGGGACTAAGGTCAAAGCCAGAGCGAACACATCACAGCTGCACAGAAGGAGCATACACCTTCGTTTCTCACAGCTTCTGCTGCTAAGTCTGTCAAAGCTCACCTTTACACCACATGCTGCTCAAGCCTGAGGGCTTTCTCCTCCCCCAAGAGAGCTAACACAAAGACATCCTAAATTAAGCTGATAACTGGACATCCTTCTGATAGCCTGAGGGTTCCAGCATGCACCATTAGAAAGCTTCCGTTACAGATATCTTGGGCTGAACACAGACACCTAAAAACATCCGCAGTAATGGAAAAGTTTGGCTGAGAAGCTGCAGTTTTCAGGAACCTTGATAAATGCCAACAGCTCTAGCTTCCACTACTACAAGCCAAATTAATCTGACTGTTCACATAGCTGTTTTAAACTGCTAAAAGACAGGAAAAGCCTAGTTTTTCTGAGCGTGGGCATGTTACCGCATTATTTTTTTTTTTTAAAACCAGAATTCATTCCACCAGTAAGGTGGATATAAGTCCCTTCCTTCCCAGTTCAAAGATAAAAGGTAATATGGAAAAGCTCAAAGAGAAGAGTGTTCTTAGTAGCCTCTCATCAGGCTACTCCTGATTCTACTTTGGAAAGAGTAAACACTAATACTGGTCCATGTAGAAAACACTTCCAATGAAGAGTGGAGAAAGCTAATTTTTATCAAATTTTTGGCAGAGTCTGTGAAAAGGAGAGTTAATGAGGAGAGATGTGGCAAAAATCAGGAAATACACACTTGAATTGGTCTGTCTCCTCCTCAAGTCAGCAGGCAGTGCTGAACTAATGCTGTTCCCCCCCTGGCCCTTCCCTGCTATGGATCACAAGCTACTACCTGCTCCAGGGGAAGCTGCAGTGGAATGTTTTTCTAGCAGTTGTCCAAAATTTCTTTCAGTGCTTCAAGCATTAATTATTCCCGAGCAATCACAGCTCTATATGCACACCTTGTTCACACTGATACCTGGGTGGACAGCACACAGATCTGTCAGGGCAATGCTGCTGCTTCCCAAGCCCCACTGTTTGTAATAAGTGTTCAGTGCCACAAGTGAAAAAAAGGTTGTGCTCAGCCAAGGTACTGCTGGTCTTGCCTGCTCATGACCTGCTCCAGGATCCACGCTGCCTCTTCTGCAAGAACAGGTCTCTACAGCTGCACGTCTCAGCTCTGGCTCAGATACTGCCAGAGAAGCCTATTACTGGCAGCACTCCTTTGGCACTTCCCAATGTAGCTTATTCTTAAACCACTGGGGTACAAATATGCTGTATTCAAAGTCTGTCCTAATTCCTCCTGCTCCATATGGTGATAGCTGGGACAGAGGCATTGTTTAGCCAGCATCCCAGAGGACAAGGGGCCCTGACCTTCAATGCCTATAGACATTAACATAACAAATACATTCCAGTTTAATGGCCTTAAAAGGAGAGGATCTTCTTCCCACAGAGATTAAGAACAAGAACTTTGTCCTCATCTAGTTTGCACTGATAACCCAGTGACAGGAGACCAAAAAGGAAAGCACATCTCTGACCTCCTTCCATTCACAAGCAGTACAATCACTGGACAGTGTTGCTATTGAACGCCCAGAAGTGGTTTAGAGCCAGACACCTTCTTTCTGTCTGTGCCAAAATAGCGTCCCGTCATTCCTGGCCTTACGCCCACAATTCACTCCTATGCTGAGAGCACAATGCAACCAAATCCAATACTGGAGGTGGCCGTTTCCTTGCTAAGCGCAGTTCTGTGCCAACAACTCCACAGACTTGCTGGCTTTGAGAGGAGCTGCAGATTTTGGCTTTGACACTCCAGAAAAAGCCTGGTTACTGGAGCTGCTGCCATTCTGTATGCTGTTGCGGCAGAACGAGCTAGATTTCCTTCTTTTGGTGAGAAAGACAGCTCTTGGCACAGCACTATTTGGTCTTGCTGAGTTGAAGCATATTTTTCAAAGCACTTGTGGATTTTGCTCCTACCCCTTTGCAAGGCTTTCCTGGTTATCCTGACAGCTCGGTTTTTCTGGTGCCCAGGGTCAGTTTTGTTGTACCTCGTGTCACCATCGTCAAGGGTCTGCCATTGCTGACCAAGCACCAGAACATGTTTTAAGTGCAAATAAAAGAGCCCAGTATCCTACAGCCTTGGGGCAGACACTGTTCTGGAATGCAGGGGAAACACATACTCTTTTCATATTAATACTGCCAAATTTATTTCACTAACAACATAAATCCAGATTTTAATCCACTTCCTTCACCTCTCTCCTCCACCCTACCCAGAGGACTGAGTCACAGTCTGGCCCAATGGGAACTTCTGACTATGAGAGATAACAGACTTTAGCACATTTGAACAGCCAAATTTATTACTAAGCTTAGCTAGAGATTGATGTCCCTATTAGTAAATGGCCTGGCACACAAGCCAGGCTGGCTAAAACATCCAGCCCCACACCAGAAATGAGCACACTCTGCCTGAAAGATGCAGAAAAGTGAGCTACTTGTTTGAAAGATGAGACTTTCCCATTTCCTTAGATAGGATGGATCTTCCCACTCTTGCCTGCAAGGGATTTCAAGTGTCCCTTCACTAGCCATTTAAGGAAGGTCATAGTCCCTCAGAGGACTGTCAGAAGGACATTCCTGCTCATACTTTGGTAGCAACATAGAAAAGTTTGTCATCTCTAGACCAACAACTGGCACCTCCTCCTCCCACCATACTAGCTCCCCAAATGCTGCTTGCTCCCTGCAGTGCCTTGGCAACAGTACCTGTGCACAGACAAACCTTTTGATTTAGCCAGCAAGGATTCAGAGCTGTATCCAGCGATCCTACTGCTGACGTGAAATCCTCACCTCTCTAGAAAAATGAAAACCCTCCCCAGAATGGTCTAGTAGGCCTGCAGCTAAAAAGCACACTGCTAGAACAAACAGAGGGAGTTATACTCACGGTCAAGTCCATTCAAGTAGCGCATCCGTATTTCACAGTGTCCCCACACTGCGCTTACCACTGGATATAGCTTTTTCCCTTTGAGTCCCCGAAATGCAACACCCATGTATTGACCATCTACAATGAAGCTCAGTGTCCCATCGTCCATGTCCAGAACCACCAGGAAGGAGTCCGGCACAATGAAGGTTTCATCTGGTTCTAAGAAGGCAGGATAGGTTTTACTTGGCTGGTTCTTGCCATCGTGGTACAGTCTGTTGCGCCCAAGGTCCCACCCCCAGGATTCATGGTTATTTCCTACCAGCGTTGTGTACCCTACGGAATGCAAAGGTGCATCTGCCGTTGCCACCCCGACCACAGCATGCGTCCCTCGCTGCCTCATCGCCCACGTGATCTGCCACACGTGCAGTCCTCGTGTGTATCCCACTTTGCCTCTGATGGCATCTGTACTCTGAGCCACCGGATGCCGGTGAAATATGAGTTTGTCATCCTCTTTCACAAATACGTTCAGCGAGCGATCATCGTTGTTCCACGAATGCAATAACTGGACTTCATACGATACTGGAGGCATGTCCAGTAGCAAGTCTAAACGTGTGGGTTTGCTGTAGTCGAGTCCTTGGAGTTCCTGTTTCAGTGGCCTGTATACAGGGTCCCTCATATCCACAGTCTTTATCCCACCTGTGACCTTCTGACCCATCGTGTGTTCTGATTTTGCCTATTTATAGGCTCCCAAGGCAAGCTCATCGATTTACCCGGCCGCTCCTGCTGTCATTCAGCCCTCCAGAGAAAGTTGCTAGGAGACCTTGTCAAGATGTGCACCAGTCAGTATTGCCTAATGGATGGAAAGAAAAACAAGAGACGAGTTAAACATTAGCGCACTCAGCCTTGTATGCAACATTTACAGAGCAGCTTTAATCTGCTTATCCTGACATCTTGTCCCTCCTTCCCACCAGCAGGGAAGGGCAATGAATGCTGCTTATGCAGTATACCCTGCAGAGCAGAGATAGCATATAGATCAAATAGATAGGTACTAAGTTTCTAATGCCCCCTTCAGAAAGGCACTCGGATTTCTGCTTCTTTGCCTAAGGAAGGTATAGATTCAGCCACCAGAGCTCATCTTCTCTTTACAGGGAATGCACCACACCTTATTACTGCATCACTGAACTTTGAGAGCACTTTTGTATTTAGGCTGCTTCCAGCAAACCCTGCTTTTACATGATGATCATCTATATGTTGTCCTGGCTGGAAAATTCAGGAAAAAAATTTATTCAATGCTTGTGGCTTAAATTTTTCCCGATTTCTTCAGTTGGTAGGATGACTGAAGACAGCATCTTGTGTAAGTATAGTTTTGCCTGGTCTCCCAGCCCTAGTTCATACCACAAGGTCAGGCTGAGCAAGACATCCCAGTGAAGGGCCAGGCTGCCCACTGGTGTTTGCTGTTCCAGCTCCTTCCAACCACCATGGAGGATTTCTTCTCCTGCCAAAGCCATCTCTATAGCTATCCACAATGGAGCCAAAACACACAAGGCATTTAATACTCAGAAAAAGAGCCCAAACAGCTTCAGTCAGTTTCTCACAGACAGACCTGTCTTTACAATTGCACTGTCTTTGGACCCAGCAGTAAGATGCTACAGCTGAGAAGTAGTAAGGGATGGGTTTATATGGATAACTGCTCTGAGCAAGTTATCCATATATATCCATATCCATATGACTCTTTCTTCCCTAGCAAGAAAGAGTCTACGTCTGTCACATAAAAGGGTGAATAAACTTCTCCCTCTGCTGCTCTAGGGAGGCTGGAACTACCCTTCAGAATGCAAAATATTCATAAGTATAGCTTCCACTCTAGGGAAAGGAAAGCAGGCTGCATTTCAAGAAGGATGTATTTGTGTTCTAGCTGCAGAAGAGGGTCACAGTTAGACTGGCAAGTAGAACAGGAACTATGACAGGCCCAGCCTCCACACTGTTTTTCCAGGGTCCAAACCAGCTTATTCATATAATACTACATTAGCACTTTGTGTTCCCCTAGCTGGTGCTCCAGGCTCCCTTTGCAGTGCTCGCAGGTCTGACAGACATTAGATGAAGACGACTAAATCCCAGCCGTCCTTTTTTTTGCCAACAGTTGTAAATGAACATTCTACATGAATGTAGATGCTCACATTTCCTAGGGGGACCTCTAGGATGTGAGTATCCCCTAGAGTAAAGGCTACATACCACAAAGACACATACACACACAAATATCACCTCTTGTTATCCAGCCATAAATAATTTTCTTCCTAAATCATCTTCAGCACAAACAATTCCAAAAGAGAAATAAAGCATTGAACACAAACCATCTCCCCATAGCAGTAATCAAACAAGGTAGGAACTAGGCAATAAAAATAAAAGCTTCTCCATCTAGAGAATTACAAACCTTCAGTGGATCATCTGGCAAAGCAGCTAGCAGCCACTGGTACAGGTTTGAAGACATAGTTTTCTTCAATCCCACTAAAGCTTTTTTTTTTTAAGTACCCCGGCAGCCTGACTGCAATTCCAAAACAGCAGAGAAGACCTGCTGGGTCCAGCCTTGAGGGACACCCATTCCAGCAGCTGTGGGTACTACCAGCCCTACTGAGTTACTGTAGTCAGGAGCAGATAAACCTGCTGTATGGTTTGTCTCCAAAGAGCAGCTTCAGTTGGGGCAGCCCGTCTTCTCCAAGAGGAAAAAATCCCCGGCTTCAGAGAGTCCAGGGGGAGGAGCAAGATTCTTCTCACAGTTTAGCAGTTTTCCATCCAAATTTCAGAGAAACCTGTAAAAGGTTTAAGCCAGCTTGGCTAGAGATAGGAGCTCACTTCGTGTACCTCTCCTCCAGCACCACATCCACCGAAGTGTCTCTGCTCTCACTCAGCAACACAAACAACCCTCTGTAAGACAGCTGCCAAACTGGGGGCAGCTATTAGGAGAATTAGAAGTGGGAGGGGAGAGAACTAGCTTTCTAAGAAAAAAAAAAAGTGTTATTTTAACATTTCCTGAAGTGAGGCAATCACGCAGGGTTCCTGCCAGCTACAGTCACAACACTTACTCACTCACAACCAAGGACCTCATCTGGCATAGAAAAATAGAACATGAATCAGATCTGGTTTAAAAATAAGCTTACTGGACATAAGCAGCAAGGCTTCAGTTAGAAGGTGACAGGGAAGGCTCATTACGCTCTGGGTTAGGGAACAACTCGCCAGCTTCCCTACAGGCTTCTACTGCCAGTCCAGGGTATGCCACTGGAACAGCAAGCTCAAACCTTCTAGTTCTTAAGTAAAAAGAGACAAGACTACTTTTCCTTTCCTTCCCTCCTTTTTTTTTTCCCCAAGTATGGAGAGGAAAATGCCTGAGGTTCTTTAAAAGACACATCCCAGTGCACATTACTAGGCAGCAGTATAATCATTTCAAACTATTCAGGAACCTCCCCTGTGCGGCACTGCCAGAGAAGGGACAGTTCATTAAACAACTGACATTTAAGTAAGGTCCAATCACATTATCAGCTGTTAAGATGACTGAGACTTCCTGCAATAAATAAGTACCATCCTGAACATCAAAACAAATCCTGAATTATTTAAGCCAGCTGGTCAACAGCTGAAAATAAGTAACAGCAAAACCAGCTGAGGGATGGCACAGTCACTGGATGCCAGCACATCACCCTCTCACAACACATTCTATAGTTGTTCTGCCCCCACAGCTCAGGTGCTTGAGCCCAAGTGTTTCCATGACACATGGACCTTTAAGAGCACAGGCTCCTATGCTCTGTAACCCTAAGGAACAGCAATATCTTAAACCACGGGATCCCAAGAACAAGCAGATACAGACACAAGCTGAGCTGCTGGTGTATGAGTTCAAGTACACTGTTGTAACTGTCTTCCAGAGACTTTGTCACAACATCACAAGGAATCCCACAAACCCACCTAGTAAGTTGCCTGATCTACTTTTTCAACTCAGCACATTGCAGGCAGTTATTCAAGGGTTTAAGAGCAGCTCCTTCCAATCATCCCACTGTCCCATCTTGAAACCCTCATACCCATGTGTACTCAAGTTCTTAGTTTTATACCTCAAAGCTGACACCAACTCTGTTATGAAGGGGTTTGTGGAGTCACTCTAATAGGTGTCTTCCCTAGGAAAGGCATATTAATGCTGACCAGAAGTAATAATTTTTAAGAAGTACCAGTGTAAGTCATTTGCTCAAGCTGAGATAAAAACCATTAGGCTGTTGAGACAGAACTGAATCATGTTCTATTCTACAGAAATCACCAGATAGTATCATGGAATGGTTTGGGTTGGAAGGGACCTTAAAGATCATCCAGTGTCAAATCCCCTGCCCTGGGCAAGGACACCTCCCACCACACCAGGTTGCTCAAAGCCCCATCCAGCCTGGCCTTGAACCCCTCTAGGGATGGGGCAGCCACAACTCCCTTGGGCAACCTGTTCCAGTGCCTCACCACCCCCACAGCAAAGAATTGCTTTCTGGTGTCTAAGCTAAATCTCCCCTCTTCCAATTTAAAGCCCTTGCCCCTTGTCCTGTCCCTGCACTCCCTGACAGAGAGTCCCTCCCCAGCTCTCCTGGAGCTCCCTGCAGATATTGGAAG